>JANFOE010001307.1:0-600000 GCA_025667525.1 Glebionis coronaria
TAGAAATTAGGGGTTTTATAGCCTCCCCAAAGGCTTTGTGATGAGGAATATCCGAATATTCCATGGGAGTTTCTTCATTCTTCTTCAGCCCTTGGATCTTTATTCTTTATTCTCTCTCATGATTTCCTTTGATCGGATGGTGGAGGATGACTCAATCTAGCACACGGATCGCCAACGTGGCATCCGTGTGCTAGTTGTGCTTCTTTCTTGATCTCTGATTGGTGGGATTCGGAGATTGAGGTGTCATATCCAATAATAGGATGCCACGTTTCCATGCCTCTCCATACCCTCTCTTCCTTAAAAATGGGGCTTTTAATTCTCACACGTATGAATCAAGTGTGTGAACAAAAACCCCATATCAATTTGTGATTTAATCAACTTAGGGTTTGTGGGAATAGTAACTTTTTACTGGTTTTAGGTTTTGGTGGAAAAAGTAAATGGGGAAGAAAGGTGATGGTGTAACATAGGTATTACCGAGAGTGTTTAATAAGTGTGTGGGTATTTGAGTGGGTGAATGGGGGTCGGTTATTTATTTAATGGGGGTGAATGAGATTTATTGATTTATTTATTGTGAAAGGTGTTTGACTGAAAACATGAAAGGAGTATAACGTGTCTTTTTAACCCTAAAAGCCCAAATTCGCCATTTATCCATTCGTATCTTATTATTTGGACAGTTGGGCTTGAGCCAAAAACTCATTAACCACTCGTGTGTTATACTCCAATTTTGAGCCTTTTGGGCTTTTGGTTATTAAAAAATGAACTACACTTCTCTAAATGGGCTTTTAAGCCCATTTCCCAAATGTGGGTCCCACTTGGCCCGTTTCCTTGACATATGATAAAATCCTCTAAAGTCGAATTCGATTTTGGCTTCTTTGATCTCTATCTTCAAACTCGTGTCGATTATTGCCGGTTTTCGTAAACTTGGTACCTACACACATGAAAACAAGAAACAAGCATATCCAAGGCATATTTGATACATTTTGTGCAATATTTCATTGTTTTAAGCTATAAATGATATGAGTAAATACACTCATATCAGTTTGGTATGCTAAGAGGAATCACTATCGGTAACGGAATGTTATAAGGGTGCAATGATATTGAATATATCATAATCGATATTGTTGTTTGGTTTGTATTAGTTGGGTATGTAATAATTTAATAAAATTTGAAATTTAAAAATATATGTGGTGGAGAAACTTGTATTTGAGTAAATATGTGGTGGTGAAGTAAAATACACGGGACCCACGGGAATGAAATATGAAAGTCACCTTTACCCATTACTATAGATCTATGGGTATCTTTTCATAACCTCATTCCTACAGGCATTAACCAAACATATTTATTTATTACAATAGTCATTCCACCATTCCCCAAATACATACCAAATTCAAATCATGCTACACGTCCTAGAATACACGGTAGCATGGTGCAAGTTAGTTGTTACAGTTTGGAAGAAAATGTGTAACTTATGATATTCTATCGGTTTTAAGCTTATTATTGATCTGTTCCCCTTGTTATAGTTAGTATGTGATGAAATATCATTATGTTTATAGTAGATATCGTTGGGAGCGTTAGTAAAGTTTATCCGGTACTACTCTTTTAGAGCACTAGGTATGGTAACGGGGCAACGCCCGTTATGGTGTGTTGGCGCCCGTTACTATACCGCCACCCCCAACGCCATAACGACGTTATAACCTGCGTTAGTTGGTTAACATGCGTTAAAGGGGGGAAATGAAAATTTTATTTTTCATTTCCCCCCCTCCTACCTTTATTATACTTGTTTCTGTTCCCCCCCCCCCCCATATTTTGTAACGGTCGTTTTTTTTTTAAATTTTCAAAAATATTTACAATAACCCCCCCCCCCCCACCCCTCTCCCCCCAACGTCTATTTTTAAAAAAAAAATCATAATCCCCTCCCCCCCCCCCCCCCCCTCAAATGGCTAGTTAAACGGTTACATTTAAAAAAAAAAATTTACAACTATTTATACATTTATAATTCACAAAAAAAACACACACTTATACTTTAGTTCCCAAAAAAAAACCCTCTTCAAATTATCCAAAAAAATGCATAGACTAGGTAGTCGAACCGTACACGATATCGATGACGAGACGGACGTCTACTTCTTACAACAAGCATACAATTATCGCCAACGGCTCATACAACAAGAAAACACCCCAAGATTGACCCGTGCACCAATCTTTCTTGATCATGAAGATGCCGAAATCCGTCTACGTGCCGATTATTTTAACGAAGGTTGTAGGTATCTTTTAAAATATTTTCGTAGAAGATTTCGTATGAGTCGTACACTTTTTAATAAAATTGTTAACGATATTATCACTGATTGTGGTATATTACACCTCTTGTTTAGGAAAACAAAAGAGCGTAAATGAGCGGTAAGTATTGAACAAATGACTTTAGGAAAAATCAAGTGTTAATGACCCAATGAAATGAAAGTTCGTTTCCCAAGGAGGTATATGTGTGTGAGAAATTTGTTCAATGTTTGTGATTAATGATTGGTTTAGAAGGGGATGAGAAAAGAAAATGACGAAGACGTAAAAATAAAAATAAACACTACTAGAAAGTTAAGACGTAGAACCTTAAAAACCACAAAAATAAAAATAAATTCTGAAAATTACCAAAAATTCACCAAAAATCAAAATAAATAAACTAAGAGTTTACCAATGACCAAAACTTTTTCAAACCTTTTAAATAATTAAATATTCAATTTTTAAATGCTAATTAAAGCCCTAAAAATCAAATAAATTATCAAAAAGCCCAAACAAAGATTTTTCAATTGGTAAACCTCTAAGATGACCTAAAAAGATTAAAAACTATTTTTAGAAAATTTTAAACTAATAAAAACTATTTAAAATGATTTAAAAACTATTAAAACTTAAAATAATTATAAAAATTAATCTAAAAGAGATAAAATTATTCTAAAAGTTGCTAAATTCCTATTTTAATGTATTAAACCTAAGAAAAATGTAAAAAGTTGGAAAAAGTGAAATTTAAAAAATAATAATAAAATAATATTAAAAATCCAAAAATTATAAAAAATTCTAAAAACTTGCAAACTAGTTTATTTTAACCTAATTAATCAGAAAATCAAAGTGAAATTACCAGAATACCCCTATTGGGCCCTCAAATGGGCCAAAACCAAAAACAGTCAACCAATTTGGGCTTTTGGGCCCAAAAAGTCAAACTTGGCCCAATTGACTTGGAAAAGCCCTATCTGACTCAAAATTCAATTCTAAGAACAAAACTATAAAGGCCCAAAAGCTGAAAATGAGCTTATCACAACTTATTTAACACTCAGCTTATTCTTATTGGGCTTTTCATCCCATTAAGCCATAAGCAAATGCCATAAGCTCTAATTTGACACACAACCTTCTTTTGGGATGCTTATGAGATCTGTAAAAAGAATTTTTGAAAAAGCTCACTCAATAAGCCAGAAATAAGCAAAGAAAAATTTCACTAAAAGACAAAATAGTCGGGTTTGAGAAATAAGGAACCTCAGAAGCTCTAGTTTGTTGCAAAAGCTCACAAATAGCTTAACTAAGAATAATCAATCAAGAAAATCACAAAAATCCAAGTAGAATAAGCTATAAGAACAGATAAGCTGGCTGAAAAAGCCAAATAAGCTAGTTTTCTAGCAAAAGCTTAACCAAAAGACTTGTAACCTTCCAGATTTGATATTAAGCTGAGAAAAATGATTTCTATTACAAAAGATAAGTTGTTGCATGTACCAATAAGCAAAACAGATTCAATAAGCTTAGAAACCAAGTTTGACCAAAAGTCAAACGTTGATAAGTTGAAATCAAACGCTGACAGGAACAAAGTAGGCGTTGACAGACTTAATGAAGTGTGAGGACTTGTTTTTCACCCTGCTGGTCAAGGTTTGAGTGCAAACCTTGTGAATCAAGGCTTACCAGTTGGGTAAACTTGATGTGTTTTGGCACAAATAAGCCAATAAGCCAGTGGGCTTATAAGCTATGAACAAAGCAATCCAAATAGCCAAATATTCTCACAAGCAGCATACAAATAAGATCCAAGCAACAATACAACAATCCTAATGCTAGAAATCACAATGCAACACCAAATGAGGTGGTCACTTTGCTGATGCAAATGACCACTTCAGCAGACTTTGATAAGCTATAAAAACCACAATAAGCCACCAAATTCAACAAGCAGATAACCAATAGATAGCTTATCACCCAAACTATTCCCAAACCAAATTTCAGACCTTAGATCCAACAAACAAAGAAGTTATAGGATCTGATGTGTTTGACCAAATTCAAAACCAATTTTATCAGATTTTTGCAAAACTTAGAATCCCTTTTCCAAACTTTCAGAAAGTAAACCAATGGCTAAAACTTGTGTATTAGGACTTGTTTAGACCACCCAAACCCTAAGAACCAAGGGCACAAGGCCACAAGGTCTTGATAACCAGTAATCCCAAACAACCCTTAATCAAGCACTTAACAAAGGAACTTGTGATTTTAACTAATAACCTACTGATTTTAATGATCAAAAACTCTTAAACAATAGCAACTAACACAATCAAACTCAAAAATCACCAGCACAAACATCAATACTCAAAATCAAAGCACCAAGTCAAAATCAGTCATAAACATGAAATTTTGAGTGGAATCTTAACAAGGAATTATACCTGCCTTCCACAACATCCTAGGAAGGCCAGCAATGCTCCTTGGACCTTGTTCAACAACTAGAACAAGACCAAGGTACTTCAATGAAGATGATGCAAACTGCCTTGGTTGATGGTTCAAAGTAGAACCTCAAGGACTTTATATCTTCAACACAAACAGCAAACAACTCAACCAAGGGCTCTAATCCCTTCACAAGCTTGGTGTCAACAAGCTTGTAAGAGCTTATAGCAAATGGCCAAGTTTAGTACACAAAATAAGCCAAAACAGAACCTAGGATTTCAAGGTATTCAAACCTTAAAAACCTTATGAAACAAGACGTGCCTTAACCACAAGATTAAGGTAGGCCTTAACAATCAAATGGAACTCAGAATTAGGCTACTCAAACACCAAACTTTTAATTAAATCAAAAAGAGATTTCAAAATTTCAGAAATTCAAATTTTATTTAAACTTAAAAAGGAGTTACAAAGATAATAGCCTAATACTGGAACAAAGGGACTCTCACATGTTGAGGTCTCCTTTTATAGGCAAATGCCTGGCTACACTATTCACAAACCCTAGATGTGATTTCTCTAAAATGCCCTTGAGTCTTCTAGATAATTCTTGGTTGTGAGCTGTCCAAATGCATCCAAACCGTTTATAGTAGCTTTGATATGAAGCAAATGATGTGGGCTGTTGATCTTGACACGTGGCAATCCTTGGTGAGGAAGTTGGCACATGATGGTGAAACGGTTTTGGTGGTGGGGTCTCTTGGTGAGTGGGAGTGAGTGTTTTAAGGTTGGGATGAGATTATAGGCATGTGAATTAAGTGTGGGAAAGGGTAATTTCATTTTACCCTTTGTTTTAATGAAGATAGTTACTGGGTTCTTGGGGTGAACAGTAGTAACTTTTGATCCGATTTTGGGGGGTTGGTTTTGTTTGGCGCGTGTTTGTGTGTTTGAAAGTTTCAGTGCACACCTTTAGTCCTTGTATTTCCTTTCTTTTTGCATTTGTGAATAAAAGTCCATCAGCGCCCAAATATACTTGTAACAACTTTCACAACTTGACATTTTTTGCACAAAACTTTCCAAAAGGTGTATCAAGGGTTATTTTTGGAACTTTTGCTTATTTGAAGGACTAATCTTGGACATTTTTGATCTTCAAAGGTCTTCAATGTATCTTTGGCTTGATGAGGGACCATAATTGATAATGTGAAATTGTTTGAGGGACTAATCTTGCCATTTCTTCAAAGATGAGGGACCTTTTGTGTAATTTTGACAAACTTAAGGGACCAAACTTGTAATTATCAATATACAAGGGTTTTAAGTGTCATTTCTTCAATAAATGAGGATCAATCTTGTTTGTCTTCAAGTCTTCAAGGGTATTTGTTGAGTATTCCATGATTAGGGCCCGGTTCTTTGTACGGCTTCGTTTCTCGTGTCCGTTTTTCCTTGTAACTTGTGATCTTTTGTCTTTTTCACGATATCCATACCTAAAATACACAAGTAAACAAACACAAGCATATATATATGGTATTTTATGACATTTTTATGCATTTAAAGCCCGAAAAGAACGATGAGATCATGTATAAATGCCATCTCATCACTCCCCCATACTAAGCCATTGTCGTGCCCTCACGCAATGCTAGAATAAAGTATCTAAGCATCACCAAAGTTCAATTTTATTAACCTTTATTGAAGAGTAAAAGACTTGCAACATACTACGAAGATGTGTAAAGACATAACATATGATTTTCATCACGAAAGTGACTTTTAGGGTCAAAGAATAGAAATAAGTAAATGTTCCTTAGAGTAAATTTCGTCATCCTTGATTGTCATACATTCCATGCTAAGTGCAAAAACAAGATCATTGTTGGTACAAGTCACAATGCTAACACTACTCATACGTCCAAATTGTGTAATACTTTTTCTCCCCGCAATCCTAGTTATTATAAAAGGAAATGGTTTACTAGCATTTTTTATCTATTTGTCATGGATCACAAGTGATTCATATTGACTTATTTGAGTAGTTATTAGTCCGAAAGCAAAGTAGCACGATTTGATCAATAGTTAGCCGAAGGACAAAATCTTTTAAAACGGCTTCTCGTGTATCTCCTTAAGTTCATATCTTGGCATAACTCGTTTCACGATTTGAGACCTTTCTCGGACCGATATTTGGCATGTACTTCATACTTCAAATCTTGGGAAGACGTTCTTGAAATTATGGTCTTCTCTTCATATATTTGGAATTTCTTCACTTGACGTTTTTGAGAGATTCTTCATATTGGACCACGACTTCATCATTTTTCTTCAATCTTTACTTCGGATTTTGATATACAACGATCCGTCTCCTTTTCGGACTTGGATATATTTATCCTCATACCTTGTTAGGGTCTTTTTGGATAGACTTTCTCCATGATCTTTAGGGGAGTAATTGCTTTTCGTCGTGTGTCTCGATCCTTCATATTGATTTAGGAATAATGATACTTCACATCATCTTTGGATCTTTAGCAAAAATAGAGCTCCTCGTGCCTTGTTAGGGCCTTTTTGGATGATTGCCAATCTTCGCGTCCCGCTTCAATAAGTTATGCCTTGGCTATGAACTCTATTCAACCCCGAGCAACTTTTAAACGATCTTGCGCTAGAGGCTAAGTAACCTTTCAAATCGTACGACCTTACTTACTGCAATTATGATTTATTCCTAATGCATTGATCTTATGGGAAGAAAAAGCCACAATTAAAAACATATGAGTTTTTGAAAGAACACCTTCATGTTCTACGTTTAGCATGATCACTTGTCTAACTCTATCATTTCTCGTTCTTCACTATATAAAGACCTCTAATTAAAGAGACTCGTGAATACTTAGCCATGCAAGTCAAAATTAAGCCAAATTTGGATTAGCTTTCATTAAGACTATATCAAATCAAAGTTTTGGGTTTTCAAGCCACCTATAGGATCTTGCACTTTCTTGGACTTTTTCAAGTTTAGAGAATGCGTTTTAAAGTTCCCTTGATAAGTGACTTTCTAGAATCAATTATAGGAACTTACGAAAAGTTCTTGTTCTTAACCCGAATGAGCTAAGACTTTCGCGTCTTAAAGCTCCCTATATAAAAGTCTAGCAAAACTTGAATTGAGCGGGTTAAGGAATGTAAATGGCTTCAAATGCCCATCAAGTCAAAAATTAACTCTTATTCTACCCATCGGAAAATATACATTCGTGTCTTAAAAACACTTATGAAAACTAGGAAAAAATTTAAAATTTGGCCATTTTTAGCCTTATTAGCAAAACAAAACATTGAAATTGGAAAACGTGAGGGCGTAGCAAAGCAAGTACCTATTCACCCCCCATACTAAAAGCAAACATTGTCCTCAATGTTTCGAGTCTAAAGGTGGAGCACCCCCATACTAGAGACGAAGAGTCGAATGCTTAGGATCTAGCATGGAAAGGGTGATCAACAATATATCTAAAGCCGTTTATTAAGTATGCTAAAAGATAATTGTTAGAACAATAAAGGATATGTCATGGATTCGTGAAAAACTTCTTCAAACGAACGATGGAGGCTCACGTAAACGAACACGAGAGTCTTCAATCGTAGATGATGATGATCTAGATAACACAATCACAAACAAACACGAGACAACGAGTTGAAAGGGTACAAGTCCCCTTATTAGTGAATAGTGAGTATAAAGGATAAGCATGGGATCTCCCCCACGAGGCACCTCGTTTTTGATTACCGAGTCATGAGCTCGACTCGATCCCCTCAAAATGTGATCATTTAGGGAAAATCATGGTATGGTCAATTTTTGGTGGGGCTTACATGATAAACAAGGCCCAAAAAGCAACCGGTATTAAGGACTAAGTCCTTGGGTGATGCAAAATACCAGGATCGAAGATGGCGTTCTCGTTTTCATTGGAAAAACAAATTAACGCCACTTCAACATGTGCCATAAACTCAAAGAGTTTGAAGAAAAGAGATGAGGAGTAGAAGGGTGGGACAATGGGTATGACAAACTTTTGAGCTACTCGAGGTAGACTCGCACCAAGCAAATAGGAAGATTTTCCATTTATTGCATCGGTGGAAGACCGAGATTTCCCTTTACATGAAATTCCGGGATCGAAAATCTCGTCCTCGGTGGACAAGGATGAGGGAACATAAGGGGCTTCCCCCATACTAAAACCACACAAAGCATCGTCAAAAGGAGTAGACGAGCTTGTAGCACTCAAAACACGTGGTGATGACGGAGTTAGATTTGTAGAAAAATCAATTAAATCACATTTAAGATCTTTTCCTTTTTTATCTTTTGAACTCTCTTTATGAAAACCCTTTTTGATTATGTCGAAAATGTTTGGTGTTTCTATGACGATGTTAGTCACACTAAAAATTCTCACATTTGAAAATCGTTTTGGTTTTGGTGGTGGCAAGTTCTCAAAACGTTTATCGACGAAGAAAACCTCCCCATCGGGGTCTACATATTCATCATCCGAAAGATCTTCCGTAGAAACCGGCAACTTATCAACACTTTTTAAGAATGAATGTTCGAGGTGAGGCGAAGGATTTTTCGATTCAAGTATTGACGGTTTCTTCTTTGTAGGCTGTACACTCATAACCTCCACCGGCGGAGGAAATGGTAAATTGTTTTTGGCGACATTTCCTAAAACTCTTGGTGAAAATTCTTTGCAAACGACATTGGTTGAATCACCATGGTTTAAAGTTGCAATAGAATAGACATGAGAAAGATTGGAGTTTTGTGTTGCATTGATGACAAGTTCTTCCTCATTGAAACGAAGGGTGATTTTTCGAGCATGAACATCGATAAGTGCTCTTGATGTATCCAAAAATGAACGACCCAAAATGAGAGGAACTTTTCGATCGATAGGAATGTCTACAACGATAAAGTCAAAGGGATAGTAAAACTTTCCGACTTTAACGAAAACGTCCTCGGCTACTCCACATGCTAAAATCGTAGAATGATCGGCCATCTCGATAGACATGTTTGAGGGAGTAAGAGCCGGAAGCGAAAGCGATTTGAAGATCTCGAGAGGAATTAAATTAATACTAGCACCAAGATCGGCCAAGGCGTAGCATTCCTCCATATCTTGAATGGCACACGGAATCAAAAATTTACCGGGATCACCGACTTTTTGTGGTATGCGGCTAAGAAAAACCGATGAACAACTAGACGATTGTTGTAACTTCTCTTTGTTGTTTAGCATACTTTTGAAGTTTGCGGCGAATCGAGGCATCATGATAAGAGTGTCGGTAAAACTTATGTTAAAATGCATATCACGAAACATTTTCATAAATAGCTCAAATTGATAATTGTTCCGTTCTTGTGCTTTCTCTTTGTTTCGTCTCGAAGGGTAGGGTAAAGGTGGTGTGGGTTGGTCATTAGGCAACGGCCTTGGAAACTCGGGTTCCGCAATTGGTATTGGTTCAACCGTAGGTGTGGTTTGAGCGGTACTTCGTGGGATTGTAATGTGCTCCGTTTCGACCATCACCTCGGGTTCTTTCTCGATTTCCTTCTCCGTAGAAGTACTTGGACGAGAGATTGGTTCCTTGAAAGTTTTACCACTTCGTGTAGTAATAACCTTCATTTCTCCCTTCGGGTTTGCAATGGTATCACTAGGAAGACCACCCGAGGAAGAGGGTTTACACATGATTGCTTCAAACATCTTAGCCATTCGGTCCTCAAATTTTGATTGCCTAGCATCCGCTTTTAATAATTCTTGCTTAATCTCATGTTGTCCTAATTCCATCTTTTGTTGATTTTGTTGAAGACGTTGGACATTTCCTTCTATTTTGTTTGCATGAGTTTTAAGTTCATTAGCAAGTTCATTTTTTAGCTCGTTTTTCAACTCGGATCTTAAGCTAATCATCTCACGTTGCATGTTATCAAATTTAACATCATTTGCTTTTGCATAATCCAAAAATTCTCCTTGCAAATTTTTAGTGTGAGCATTTTGAAAACCTTGTGTAGTGTTTTGAAAATCACGGTTTTGATTTTGATTAGAAATTTTTCCATTCCCATTTTGATAATTCCCTTTGTTATAATTGCGTGAATTGCCTTGGTAATTACCTTGGTTGTTGTTTCGATAATTGTTAACATTTTGATTTGGTGGAGCTTGATTTGGGCGGGAACCTTGACCGTTTTGGTTGTAAGTTCCCGTTGCTACATAAGCACTCGAAGTGTTACCATCCGCGGTAATGCACTCGGAAAGATCGTGAGCTCCACCACAAGACAAACAACTCTTAGCAACCGCTTCAACCGAAGCGGAATTGGAAGCTTCTTGAGCCTTCCAATGGGACATTAGATTAACAAATCTATCAAAAAACCGATTTTCCTCATTAGCTTCATCATGTAAGGCATTAATGCTACAAGACGATTGTGACGATGATGACGAACCCAAATTGGCAACACTCGGTGTGTTACGAGGGCTATAAACTTTAGATCTATTCTCGATGATTTGTAAAGCCTCATTTGTCGTCTTGCACAAAAAATTACCACCCGCGGCGGCATTCAAATAATCTCGTTCATGATCATTAAGCCCATTATAAAAAGTATCAATTTGATGCAATTCCAAAAAATCATGGTGTGGACATTCATGTAACATTTCTTTAATTCGTTCCCATGCCATTGAAAAACATTCATTATTTCTTTGCACAAATCGTGAAATCTCATTTTTCAAGTGTGTTGTTTTAGATGGTGGAAAAAACTTGTTCACAAACTTAGAAACGAGATCGGCCCATGTCAAAATAGAATTTGGCGGTTCTTTCTCAAGCCAAATTTTTGCGGGTCCATCCAACGAGTATGGAAACAACATCATCTTAATGGCGTCAGTGGAACATCCTTAAACTTGCTAGTGGCGGTGAGACGGTTAAAATTCCTAATATGGTAATGCGGGTTGTCTTTCTCATGACCTCTAAACTTATTTGCTTGCAACATCGACATCAAACCCGTCTTAATCTCGAAATTCTCCGTAAGGATGGCGGGAATCACAATAGCCTCTCCAAAACCCTCGGTAGGTACTTGTAGCAACTCCATCATAGTACGATTAGTCATGACGACTTCTTGTTCTACAATAGGTTCAACAACTGGAGGTTCTTCAACAATCAACGTCTCTTGATTGGCTTGCTTTTGAAGTCGTTTACGAGCTCGTTTTGCTTGATTACGAGTGATCATAAACTTCACGAAGAATGGGAGGTGAGCAAAGAAGATTCTTTTTGGGTGTTTTTGTGAATTTTCAATTTTTTTGCGTTTTTGATGATATTTAATTTTTTTGGATTTTGGTGTATCTTCGTAGACCACAATCTACAAAATCTCTCCTCGAATCAAACTCTTGATTAAAGAAGCCTCAAAGGAATGAAAACGATCACGTGGAGTGAACGCCTTCGAATGACTTTAGAACTTTGGTGAGAACCAAATTGTTCAAGAGGTTTTAATCACAAAGAAACCAAGCAAATATATTATACGTAATAATACTTTGGGCGGCAAAACCCTCGATTAGCCTTCAACCTCAAAATACTCACAAGCAAGAGGGGAAACGAGGCGGCGCGAAGCACTTAAGAGCCTTTTTCCTTAGGGTATATTTTATAATACCCGCCTTATACCCACCTTATAGTTTGTATCTTTCAAAATCGAGCTTCACGAAAGTATTTATCTATTTTTGCCTTTTTCTTTTTGTTTGAGATTCGAATACAATAATTGAGTGATGAAATCCCAATTAAGGTTGTGTTTTCACACTTTTGGAGATATTGTGAATTTATTGTGATACTTAATACAATATAGTAATAATATTTGTACAAGAAAAACCAAGAAAACCGATAATACGTATTAGTAGAGTTCTACTAATACAAATACTATTTTGGTTAATATTAAAAACAACAATGCAAATTAATCACGACACACCTCCCCGGCAGCGGCGCCAAAATGATTGTGGTATATTACACCTCTTGTTTAGGAAAACAAAAGAGCGTAAATGAGCGGTAAGTATTGAACAAATGACTTTAGGAAAAATCAAGTGTTAATGACCCAATGAAATGAAAGTTCGTTTCCCAAGGAGGTATATGTGTGTGAGAAATTTGTTCAATGTTTGTGATTAATGATTGGTTTAGAAGGGGATGAGAAAAGAAAATGACGAAGACGTAAAACTAAAAATAAACACTACTAGAAAGTTAAGACGTAGAACCTTAAAAACCACAAAAATAAAAATAAATTCTGAAAATTACCAAAAATTCACCAAAAATAAAAATAAATAAACTAAGAGTTTACCAATGATCAAAACTTTTTCAAACCTTTTAAATAATTAAATATTCAATTTTTAAATGCTAATTAAAGCCCTAAAAATCAAATAAATTATCAAAAAGCCCAAACAAAGATTTTTCAATTGGTAAACCTCTAAGATGACCTAAAAAGATTAAAAACTATTTTTAGAAAATTTTAAACTAATAAAAACTATTTAAAATGATTTAAAAACTATTAAAACTTAAAATAATTATAAAAATTAATCTAAAAGAGATAAAATTATTCTAAAAGTTGCCAAATTCCTATTTTAATGTATTAAACCTAAGAAAAATGTAAAAAGTTGGAAAAAGTGAAATTTAAAAAATAATAATAAAATAATAATAAAATAATATTAAAAATCCAAAAATTATAAAAAAATTCTAAAAACTTGCAAACAAGTTTATTTTAACCTAAATAATCAGAAAATCAAAGTGAAATTACCAGAATACCCCTATTGGGCCCTCAAATGGGCCAAAACCAAAAACAGTCAACCAATTTGGGCTTTTGGGCCCAAAAAGTCAAACTTGGCCCAATTGACTTGGAAAAGCCCTATCTGACTCAAAATTCAATTCTAAGAACAAAACTCTAAAGGCCCAAAAGCTGAAAATGAGCTTATCACAGCTTATTTAACACTCAGCTTATTCTTATTGGGTTTTTCAGCCCATTAAGCCATAAGCTAATGCCATAAGCTCTAATTTGACACACAACCTTCTTTTGGGATGCTTATGAGATCAGTAAAAAGAATTTTTGAAAAATCTCACTCAATAAGCCATAAATAAGCAAAGAAAAATTTCACTAAAAGACAAAATAGTCGGGTTTGAGAAATAAGGAACCTCAGAAGCTCTAGTTTGTTGCAAAACCTCACAAATAGCTTAACTAAGAATAATCAATCAAGAAAATCACAAAAAGCCAAGTAGAATAAGCTATAAGAATAGATAAGCTGGCTGAAAAAGCCAAATAAGCTAGTTTTCTAGCAAAAGCTTAACCAAAAGACTTGTAACCTTCCAGATTTGATATTAAGCTAAGAAAAATGATTTCTATTACAAAAGATAAGTTGTTGCATGTACCAATTAGCAAAACAGATTCAATAAGCTTAGAAACCAAGTTTGACCAAAAGTCAAACGTTGATAAGTTGAAATCAAACGCTGACAGGAACAAAGTAGGCGTTGACAGACTTAATGAAGTGTGAGGACTTGTTTTTCACCCTGCTGGTCAAGGTTTGAGTGCAAACCTTGTGAATCAAGGCTTACCAGTTGGGTAAACTTGATGTGTTTTGGCACAAATAAGCCAATAAGCCAGTGGGCTTATAAGCTATGAACAAAGCAATCCAAATAGCCAAATATTCTCACAAGCAGCATACAAATAAGATCCAAGCAACAATACAACAATCCTAATGCTAGAAATCACAATGCAACACCAAATGAGGTGGTCACTTTGCTGATGCAAATGACCTGTAACATCCCGCCTACTCAGACCACAATATTGTCCGCTTTGCCCATAGGCTCACGGCTTTGCTTTGTGGCCCTCATGTAAGTACTTCCCGGCTGGTCACCCAGGCTAGTACTACTCTAACATGAGCACGCTTAACTGCCAGTTCCTAAGAACCCCACGTGCAGTAGACCACAAAACGCGTTGTGTCATGAGAAGGCGACTGTTATCTTATGAACCATGGATCTCTCCTGGCCACAGCCGATGTGGGATTTGCCTGGGGTGTCACAATCACCCCCCCTTCGGGACTCATCGTCCTCGATGAGGTTTGCCCCACCATCCCGAACGGCTCAGGAGTGGCTCTGATACCACCTGTAACATCCCGCCTACTCAGACCACAATATTGTCCGCTTTGCCCATAGGCTCACGGCTTTGCTTTGTGGCCCTCATGTAAGTACTTCCCGGCTGGTCACCCAGGCTAGTACTACTCTAACATGAGCACGCTTAACTGCCAGTTCCTAAGAACCCCACGTGCAGTAGACCACAAAACGCGTTGTGTCATGAGAAGGCGACTGTTATCTTATGAACCATGGATCTCTCCTGGCCACAGCCGATGTGGGATTTGCCTGGGGTGTCACATGACCACTTCAGCAGACTTTGATAAGCTATAAAAACCACAATAAGCCACCAAATTCAACAAGCAGATAACCAATAGATAGCTTATCACCCAAACTATTCCCAAACCAAATTTCAGACCTTAGATCCAACAAACAAAGAAGTTATTGGATCTGATGTGTTTGACCAAATTCAAAACCAATTTTATCATATTTTTGCAAAACTTAGAATCCCTTTTCCAAACTTCCAGAAAGTAAACCAATGGCTAAAACTTGTGTATTAGGACTTGTTTAGACCACCCGAACCCTAAGAACCAAGGGCACAAGGCCACAAGGCCTTGATAACCAGTAATCCCAAACAACCCTTAATCAAGCACTTAACAAAGGAACTTGTGATTTTAACTAATAACCTACTGATTTTAATGATCAAAAACTCTTAAACAATAGCAACTAACACAATCAAACTCAAAAATCACCAGCACAAACACCAATACTCAAAATCAAAGCACCAAATCAAAATCAGTCATAAACATGAAATTTTGAGTGGAATCTTAACAAGGAATTATACCTGCCTTCCACAACATCCTAGGAAGGCCAGCATGCTCCTTGGACCTTGTTCAACAACTAGAACAAGACCAAGGTACTTCAATGAAGATGATGCAAACTGCCTTGGTTGATGGTTCAAAGTAGAACCTCAAGGACTTTATATCTTCAACACAAACAACAAACAACTCAACCAAGGGCTCTAATCCCTTCACAAGCTTGGTGTCAACAAGCTTGTAAGAGCTTATAGCAAATGGCCAAGGGTTAGTACACAAAATAAGCCAAAACAGAACCTAGGATTTCAAGGTATTCAAACCTTACAAACCTTATGAAACAAGACGTGCCTTAACCACAAGATTAAGGTAGGCCTTAACAATCAAATGGAACTCAGAATTAGACTACTCAAACACCAAACTTTTAATTAAATCAAAAAGAGATTTCAAAATTTCAGAAATTCAAATTTTATTTAAACTTAAAAAGGAATTACAAAGATAATAGCCTAATACTGGAACAAAGGGACTCTCACATGTTGAGGTCTCCTTTTATAGGCAAATGCCTGGCTACACTATTCACAAACCCTAGATGTGATTTCTCTAAAATGCCCTTGAGTCTTCTAGATAATTCTTGGTTGTGAGCTGTCCAAATGCATCCAAACCGTTTATAGTAGCTTTGATATGAAGCAAATGATGTGGGCTGTTGATCTTGACACGTGGAAATCCTTGGTGAGGAAGTTGGCACATGATGGTGAAACGGTTTTGGTGGTGGGGTCTCTTGGTGAGTGGGAGTGAGTGTTTTAAGGTTGGGATGAGATTATAGGCGTGTGAATTAAGTGTGGGAAAGGGTAATTTCATTTTACCCTTTGTTTTAATGAAGATAGTTACTGGGTTCTTGGGGTGAACAGTAGTAACTTTTGATCCGATTTTGGGGGGTTGGTTTTGTTTGGCGCGTGTTTGTGTGTTTGAAAGTTTAAGTGCACACCTTTAGTCCTTGTATTTCCTTTCTTTTTGCATTTGTGAATAAAAGTCCATCAGCGCCCAAATATACTTGTAACAACTTTCACAACTTGACATTTTTTGCACAAAACTTTCCAAAAGGTGTATCAAGGGTTATTTTTGGAACTTTTGCTTATTTGAAGGACTGATCTTGGACATTTTTGATCTTCAAAGGTCTTCAATGTATCTTTGGCTTGATGAGGGACCATAATTGACAATGTGAAATTGTTTGAGGGACTAATCTTGCCATTTCTTCAAAGATGAGGGACCTTTTGTGTAATTTTTACAAACTTAAGGGACCAAACTTGTAATTATCAATATACAAGGGTTTTAAGTGTCATTTCTTCAATAAATGAGGATCAATCTTGTTTGTCTTCAAGTCTTCAAGGGTATTTGTTGAGTATTCCATGATTAGGGCCCGGTTCTTTGTACGGCTTCGTTTCTCGTGTCCGTTTTTCCTTGTAACTTGTGATCTTTTGTCTTTTTCACGATATCCATACCTAAAATACACAAGTAAACAAACACAAGCATATATATGGTATTTTATGACATTTTTATGCATTTAGAGCCCGAAAAGAACGATGAGATCATGTATAAATGTCATCTCATCAGTCACCTATCCCGTAGACCCTCTCCCACAAAATTTTCATTTTTTTTCGTCTCGTATGGATTGTACGGGTCGGATGAGTATTAGTGCACTTATGAAGTGCATGACGGCTATACGCCAATTTGCATACGGTAACACCCCCGATGCCTTGGACGAATATTTACAAATGGCCGAGCATACTGCTCGAGATGCGTTAAATGTTTTTACTATGTGCATCGCTGATTTGTATATGATGAAGTACTTACGAAAGCCAACATATGAAGACGTTGTGAAGATACATCATAAGCACAACACTGTCCGTGGTTTTCCGGGTATGCTTGGGAGTATTTACTGTATGCACTGGGAATGGAAAAATTGCCCGGTGTCTTGGCAAGGTCAATGCGGTAGGGGTGATAAAAAATACCCTACCATATTGCTTGAAGCCATGGGTTCACAAGATTTATGGATTTGGCATGCGTTCTATGGGATAGCAGGTGCAAATAACGATATTAATGTTTTAGATAACTCTCTGTTATTCGACGATTTGTTAGATGACATTCAACCAGTGGTTCCGTATTTGGTAAACGGTAACCAATATGAAAACGGGTATTATTTGGCCGATGGAATTTACCCCGAATGGTCGAGTTTTGTGAAGTCATTTATGGTTGCTAGTGATCCAAAGCATACATACTTCAAACAACGTCAAGAAGGTGCAAGAAGAGATGTTGAACGTGCTTTCGGTGTTCTCCAAGGGCGTTGGCATCTTATTCAACAACCGACTCGTGCTTACGAAGTCAACACGTTACAAAGAATCATGTATTCGGGAATCATAATGCATAACATGATTTTAGAGGATCAAAATATGTCGGTTGTTGATTGGAAGCATGTTTATTCTAATCTGGCGAGGTCTATGCAAACATGCTGGGTCGATCGATGTGGAACTCAACGGCGTCAAGCGAGGGAATTACGTGATCGAGAAACTCATCGTGCTCTTCAACAAGACCTCACGAACCATGTTTGGCGTGAAGTCGAGGAAGCTCAAGCGGAAGACGAAGACGAAGACTAGTTTTTTTTTCGTATGTTTTTTTTATTTCCGTATGTTTTTTTTAGTTTCGTAATGTATTTTAGGATTTTAATTAATGAATGAAATAAAGTAGTTTGTTTATAAAGTAGGATAATTGTTGAGGGGGTTTTTATGGAAAAAAAGGAAAAGTTGTGTTAGTTGATGTTATGATAAGAGAGGTTGGTGTTTTTTTAGGATGTTTTGCTGACGTGGCGCTGTGTCACTATAACATGAGGGATTTCATGTTACTACACCTAGTGCTCCTTGATTGTAGAGGTGGCAAATGGGTTGGTTTGGTTGGGTTTAGGGCATGGGTCAAATGGGTTATGGGTCAAATGGGTTATCATTTAATAATAGGTCTAACGGGTTATGAGTCAAATGGTTTGGGTCGGGTCAACCCACTAACTTACAATATTTTCATATCTTTTAACATGTTCAAACATTCTTACCTGTATTCGTTCGATTTTTACGTTTTGGTCATTTATTTTAAGTTCTCATCGATTTTTACGTTTTCATCAGTTTTTTTGCGTTTTCATCACTATTTTTACATTTTCGTCAGTAAATATACGTTTTCCATAGAAAATTTACGTTTTAGTCTGTAAATTTACGTTTTATTCAGTAAATTTACGTTTTCCTCAGAAAATTTACGTTTTCGTCTGTAAATTTACGTTTTCGTCAGTAAATTTGCGTTTTCGTCTGTAAATTTACGTTTTCGTCAGAAAATTTACGTTTTCGTCAGTAAATTTACGTTTTCGTCAACAACTTTACGTTTTCATCAAAAAGTTTATGTTTTCGTCAGAAAATTTACGTTTTCATCAGTAAATTTACGTTTTCGTCTGTAAATTAACGTATAAATTTGCGTTTTCGTTAGTAATTTACGTTTTCGACAGTAAATTTACGTTTTCGACAGAAAATTTAGGTTTTCGACACAAAATTTGTGTTTTCGTCAGAAAATTTACGTTTTGGTCAGAAAATTTACGTTTTCGTTAGTAAATTTACGTTTTCTCAAAAAATTTACGTTTTCGTCTTTAAATTTACGTGTTCGTCAGTAAGTTTACGTTTTTGTCAGAAAATTTACGTTTTCGTCAAAAAAATTTACGTTTTCGTCAGCAACTTTACGTTTTCCTCAAAAAGTTTACGTTTTCGTCAGAAAATTTATGTTTTCGTCAGTAAATTTACGTTTTCATCAGTTTTTTTTACGTTTTCGTCTGTAAATTGACGTTTTCGTCAGTAAATTTACGTTTTCGTCAGTAAATTTACGCTTTCGTCAGAAAACTTATGTTTTCGTCAGTAAATTTACGTATTCGTCAGTATATTTACGTTTTCGTCAGAAAATTTACGTTTTCATCCGAAAATTTATGTTTTCGTCAGTAAATTTACGTTATCGTCTTTAAATTTACGTTTTCGTCAGTAAGTTTACGTTTTCGTCAAAAAATTTACGTTTTCGTCAGTAAATTTACGTTTTCGTCAGAAAATTTAGGTTTTCCTCAGTAAATTTACGTTTTCGTCAGAAAATTTACGTTTCGTCAGTAAATTTTCGTTTTCGTCAGAAAATTTACGCTTTCGTCAAAAAGTTTACGTTTTCGGCAGTAAATTTACGTTTTCGTCTGTAAATTTATGTTTTCTTCAGTAAATTTACGTTTTCGTCTGTAAATTTATGTTTTCGTCTGTAAATTTACGTTTTTGTCAGTGAATTTACGTTTTCGTCAGTATATTTACCGACGAAAACGTAAATATACTGACGAAAACATAATTTACTGACGAAAACGTAAATTTACAGACGAAAACGTAAATTTTTCTGACGAAAATATAAATTTCTGAGGAAAACGTAAATTTACTGTTGAAAACGTAAATTTAATGACGAAAACGTAATACACTGACGAAAACTTAAATTTACTGACGAAAACGTAAATTTTTCTGACGAAAACGTAAATTTATTCACGAAAACGTAAATTTACTGTGCAAAACGTAAATTTACAGCCGAGAACATAAATTTACTGACGAAAACTTAAATATACAGACGTAAACCTAAATTTACTGACGAAAACGTAAATTTTTTTGACGAAAACGTAAATTTACTAATGAAAACGTAAATTGTCTGACGAGTATGTAAATTTACTGACGAAAACGTAAATTTTCTGTCGAAAACGTAAATTTTCTGACGAAAACGTAAATTTACTGACGAAAACGTAATTTTTCTGACGAAAACGTAAATTTTCTGACGAAAACGTATTTACTGACGAATACATAAATTTACTGACGAAAACATAAATTTTCTGACGAAAGCGTAAATTTACTGACGAAAACGTAAATTTTCTGACGAAAGCGTAAATTTACTGACGAAAACGTCAATTTACAGACGAAAAAGTAAACTTACTGACGAAAACGTAAACTTACTGACGAAAACGTAAATTACACTGTGTTCCTGAGTTTTATTTTCGAAAGAAGAGAAAAGAAGTTGGAAGAAAATAAAATAAATTTTGTTCCCGAGTTTTTTTCGAAAAGAAGAGAAAAGAAAAGGAGAGGAAATTTGCCTCAACTTCTCTCCAAAAACTTCTTCCCAAAAATGGGATGATTTGGAAAGAACTTATATTAGGAAGCCTTAAATACATACAATTACTAAATTGACCTAATCTAAAAGATAACTTTTGTATATAATAAAGGGTATAATTGTAAAATCACTTATTATCTCTTCTTTTTTTTTAACTCGGAACATGATATATAAAATTAAAATGTCATTTCTCTCCTCTTCTTTTCTTCCCATTTTTGTCACTTCTCTTATTTTCTTTCATTAAAAAACTCGAGAACAGAGCGACCAAAACGTAAATTTTGTGACGGAAACATAAATTTACTTACGAAGACGTGATTTTTTTTGAGGAAAACTTAAATTTAGTGACTTAATAATAAAAACTAACTTTTAAAACTATTGGGTTTTTGTCGAACAATAGGAAGCATCAGACTCATTCTTCAACCCATTTGACCCATTCTTAAACACATTTCACCCAAACTTCATTTTACCTCATTTGAGTGTTTTTATGAAATTGAAGACCCAACTTTTGGTTGAATGAAATTGCCTCATCTCCGACTCATACTTATCCTAAGAATTTTTTGTATGCAATTACCCGCTTTACAAATCTCAGTGACAAGTAGGGGAGCATTTTGTGATGGCTTCTGCCATATTTGATGAAATATTGTCAACCGGAATACATATTTGATGAAATATTGTCAAAGTTTAAGGAAGAAAATGATGACATACTGCCAACACTCTGCTCGTGAACATGTGTCTCGCGCAACCTTAACTCGTCAGTCAAGAAACACCTCTTTTCTTTATCATCTGTCAATTTATCTGTAAGTTTAGTAGTAGTATTGTTTGAATTTACAGATATTCGTACATACATTGTGTTCTGTCACATTTTACTCACTTTTTTTCGCAGGCTTTTGCGCTCCATTTAAACACATTAAATCTAATTAGAACAAGGTTTGGAACGATAAAGAAGATCATATTAAATTGTTTCCGTCTCGATGATTTATCAATCAAAGGTTTTCTTGGAGAATGTGTTGAACAAGTGCATTTGTTGAAAGCTACTTCCGTAACTTACCATGTTCTTTTTGACATTCCAAAACTGTGTCCAAAGCTAAGGTACAACGCCACAACCATAAGTTATACTTTTGAATTTATGTATTAAACAATAAGGGACTGTTGATTTTGTATTCAGGGTGCTCGTATTCGAATTATCTGACTATAACCAAATGACTAATTTATACTTAAATACTTTTCACGTTTTATTTCTTTACTAATTTATAGTTTTGTACTATTACTAAAGCATCCGCAATGCAAGGTTGATATGAGTTCAATTGACGACATGCCACTTACTTCATTGAAATGGTAGTATTAAATTGGGGTTTGATGGACATTGAACACCCATTAAACTCTATCCCAGGAACTAAATTATTTTCCTTTTTTTTCTTTTGACAAACTGTAATTCCATTGAACTATGTTTCTTTAGTACTTCACTGCACTGCAAAGTTTAATGCGTTCATTTTTATAATGAACTTAGATACTGATTTGGTGTTTCATTAAAATCTATAGAGTTTAATGCACTGCGGATGCTCTAAGGAGCCTAACTGAATATCACTTATACTACAGGCTCTGGAATTTAGGGTCCGTATGGGCAAACGAGATAGAAATGGATTTAGGATCCCATATAACTCCTTCATCATGCCCCAAAATTGCAAGGTTTTCAAACTTGATAGGAGAGCCCTCTTTGGTATCCCAACCATAAGACAAACAATGACACACATATCTCTGTCTTATATATCATTACCGATGATATTGTTCATACTATTGTAAACTCTTGTCCTCTATTGGTTGAGTTGGAGCTTATAGACATACCAACATCCAAACCATTCAATGACCTGTCTAATCAAGGTGTTCAGTCACTAGTTGCTTGTAGGAATCTAACTAGCCTCTCTCTTAGATGAAGCCAACAACATATTTTTACCTCGTTCAGAAGGACGACTGATATTGGCATGATTTTGCTTTCAGAGGGTTGCAAAGGTCTAGAATCAGTTCGACTGGATGGGTTCTCTAGAGTGAGTGATGTAGGCTTCGCATCGATTCTCAATTCTTTGAATTTGAAAAAGTTTGAAATTCATAATGCTTTCCTTTTGACGGACTTGGCATTCAAAGATGTCAGGAAGGTCCATTGGTCCCTTGTAGAGGCAAATTTGGTGTCATGTAGCTCTATAATGAGTGAAGGAGTGCGTGAATTGGCGTCTTCATGTACTTCATTAGAGGTTCTTGATTTGCTTGACTGTAAAAGTGTATCAGATTCATGCATTAACAACGTTTCATATCTTACATTTCTGACGTCTCTGAACTTAGGGGGGCACAAATGTTACTGATGTTGGTATGACTGTTTACGAGGTTGCAAGAGGGTAACGGATGAAGGTATCACATATCTGTTAAAAGGTGAGCGGAAGATTGGCAAGACCTTGTCGTCTCTCGATCTCCGTCACATGCCTGGAGTTACAGATAATGCCATTACCACCGTTATTGATGTTTGTATATGGCTCATAGAACTATGCATCCAAAACTGTTTTCATGTTACAGATGAAACCATCAAGGCATTGGCTTTAAGGAGAAGTCTTCAAGATGGAAGTAAGTGTCTTCGGGGACTAGATAATTGTAATTGTTTTGGGGTATCTGGTGAATCCTTTGAATTACTGAAGAAGCATTTATTTTGTGGTTTACCATGGGTTGGGATTGGTGGGACTTGTTTGATTCGCGTAGGAGATGCTGGGTTAGATGAAATTTGTAGGGAAAGACCATCGTTGACTATTTGCCAAGATGGTTGCAAGGTGGGATGTCGTGTATCACAATTTTGACTGTTAGCTGCTCTATGTTATTTGCACATTGCCGTGTAAATTGTCTTTCGACTTTGGTTGGTAATGATAACAAGCCACTAATTAGCCTTGGATGATTTACGTTATAACTGTTGTTTCCGTGCCAACAATTATCTGTCATTTTGGTCATAAATAGTTTGTGAACGAGATACTTCATTGCTGTTAAAAAAAATAAATAAAAAAAATAAATAAAAAAAATACGAGATACTTCATTGTATGCTGCAGCAACACAAATATTCCCGGTTTGAGTATGTTTGGTTG
This sequence comes from Glebionis coronaria, assembly GCA_025667525.1. Taxonomy (NCBI): domain Eukaryota; kingdom Viridiplantae; phylum Streptophyta; class Magnoliopsida; order Asterales; family Asteraceae; genus Glebionis; species Glebionis coronaria. Next base: position 23,822 of record JANFOE010001307.1, read on the forward strand.
TGGGTTCAAACCCCGTGGATTAGTCGGCCAAAAGCTCGGAAAACATGGTTACCCAAAAAAACAACAACACAAATATTCCCATTGGCATGTGGCTTTGAACAGATTGCCACCAATACTTGCAGACAAAATATAATCCATCACTTTTAACTAGTCTCCAAAGAGCAAAATAAGTAAATTTTATACATTGTTTAAGGACTTGTTAAAACTTATTCAAGTTTTGTACGCAGTATGGTAAAGCCGGTTTGAGTAGAAAGATCTCCTTTAGACCTCTGTGTTGCTTTCGCGAAGTGTCGGAGAACCAGTTTAAGCCTAGGGAACACGAATGTTACGGATGCTGATATGGCTGTTCTAGGAAAAGGGAATGCTCTCATTTCATGCCTATCTTTAAAATGCTGCAAGAGGGTAACTGATGAAGGGATATCATATTTTGTAAGTGAAGGAAAAATGAGCAAGACCTGTCATCTGCCGATGTTGGACACATGGTTATTACTGTACATCACCAGCATTGCTGATGCTTGTGTAAGGCTTGCAGAACTTTCCATTAGAAGCTGTTTTGATGTTACAGATGAAGCCATGAAGGCTTTGGCTATAAGGGGAGGACCCCAAGGTGAAAGTACACTTCTTCAGAGGCTTATTTGGAAATTTCGTGGGGTATCTGTCGAATTATTTGCAATTCTAAAGAAGCCTTACTTCCGTCCATTACTATGAATTGGGATTGGAGAAAAACGTTTGATTCATGTAAGAGATGCTTAGAGGGAAATACCATTGCTGACTATTATGGTTGCGAGGTGGGAGGCCGTGATGGTTGGTAATATCATAACTTTTGAAGGTGAATCATATAGAATTTGAAGCTAAATAGTTTTGAACAAAATTTTCTAGTGTTAGCTGTCATATGCTACTTTGTAACTTTTCTTTTAGACTTTCGCTTTGTAAGAACGATGGTATGCCTAGTAAAGTCTTGGATGGTCAACATGAAAAATTATGGCTTTCCAGTATTAATAAGCAATTTTCTGATACGAACCAAGTACAGGATAAAAGATTTGAAAAGAAATATCAAAGACGTCATAAAACCAGGGGGTTGTGAGCAATTATTGAATAGTTGATTGGCTGGAAGTTCTTTTTATTATTGTTTCTTGTTCTTTAAGTTATGGATTCTTATTTATAGGGTCGTAGGAATAAAGAGAGGTATCGAATTATTTGTCCAAGGTTTTGGTTTAGGGAGAATTCTGTATCTCGATATCTCGAAGCAGGCACTATCCAATTTGTTTTCTTTTGTTATTTATTTTTTACTTGATTAATATTAATCGGACCGATTGAATCGCATCAGTTGGTATCAGAGCAGTTCGTATTCTGGTGATTACTTACTGTTCTTCGATTACTATTCATCCGCATCAACAAAAAAAAAAAAAAAAAAAAAATTAAAAAAAAATTGCAATGACTAAGATCGCAGATGTAGAATTAGAACTTAAAGGGTATCAAGAAGTTGCTGAAAATCGAGTTCAGGGCATGGAAGAACGATTTAATGGTGTGGATGAACGACTTAACGCTATGGACGGAAAACTTGCAGACTTGGTGACAGCTATACAGTTCTTGACTAATCAAGTGCAAGGTTCAACCAGCCAATCAGCAAATCCCAGTAAGATTATGGAACAACCTAAGGTAACAGTCTCTAACCTTAAGTATGATGAATTGGGTATTCCATACCCACCTTTTGTGGGTGAAACAAGTGCAGCAGAAAAAAAAAATGGAATTCCACAGCAGCAAGGGGTTAGAAACACGGAAGGAAGGATGTTTGGAACAGGATCTAATGGTCATGGGGATTATTTTCAAGTACACGACGGGTCACAACCGGTAACCGGGATGCGTTCATACGGAGCCGAATACAGATTGAGAAAGTTAAAGATGCCTATTTTTGAAGGAGAAGATGCTTATGGGTGGATTTATCGCATGGAACGATATTTTCATATCCAATGAATTGAGGCTGCGGATCAATTAACGGCAGCTGAGTTATGTTTAGAAGGACAGGCTCTTTCTTGGTACCGTTGGAGTGATGGACGAAATCCGTTTAAATCTTGGGAGAGTTTTAAATGGCGACTATTAGACAGATTCCAACAATCTCAAGAGGGCAGTTTGTACGAGCAATTTTTGGCGATTAGTCAAGATGGATCGGCCCGCGAATATGTTGCTTTGTTTGAAAAGCTAGCAGGTCAGTTGGTGGGAGTTCCTGAAACGATTCTGGAAGGTACTTTTATCAAGGGACTTAAGCCAGACCTTCGTGCTGCTGTTCGTGTTTTGAATCCAGAAGCCCTAAGTCATGCCATGAAGTTGGCGGTGTCCATCGAAGAAAATAAGCTCTTTGGAAGTGCTTCGCAAGGTGGGAGTTCTTATCGAACTAATTCAACAACAAACTATTCTAATCGTAATACTGGATCAGGTTCGACTCGAACTTTGGTTTCCACAACACCAATAGAACGCAAAACAGGAAGTGTTTCTAGTGTGCCAACAATGCGTTCTAGTCAATTCAAAAGATTGACAGAATCCGAGATGGCAGACAAAAGATCCAAAGGATTGTGTTTCAAGTGCGATGAAAAATATGGGCCGGGACATCAATGTAAGAGTAAATCCTTGCAAGTTTAATGGGTGGACGAGGAAGACGCGTATCCGGAAGATGAACCTTTTGAACATGAACACCTTGATTCAGTAGAGGTATCTTTAAGTTCGGTGATTGGACTCACTTCCCCGCGTACCATGAAAATACGTGGGAACATTGGAGGTATTGAGGTGGTTATATTAATCGATTGTGGGGCCACCCACAACTTTGTATCATGGCATTTGATAGAGAAGGCTGGATTGGTCATTTCAGACAGTAACTCGGTTGGAGTAATATTAGGAAACGGAAAAGTAGAAAGGAGCCATGGAATATGTAAGGGAATTCACATCTCCTTACCAGAATTACAAGTGGTGGATGATTTCTTGCCGCTTGAGCTGGGTAGTACTGATGCTATCCTTGGAATGAGATGGTTACAAACTCTAGGAGAGATGACGGTTAACTGGAAAAATTTGACTATGGTGTTTAAGGATGGAAATAAGCGAGTAGCCATCAAGGGTGATCCTGGTTTGTGTCGAAAGCTGGTCTCGGTTAAGTCTATGGCACGGTGTTTAAGATACGAAAATTTTGGTTTTCTTGTGGAGATGAAGCAACTGGAAGAAGGGAAATTGATTGCACAGGACCCTTGTGAAATAATTATGAACTTGTTGACTGATTTTGACGAGATTTTTCACATGCCAAACAGGTTGCCTCCTCAACGGGATCATGAACACTCCATTGCACTTAAAGAGGGTACACCACCTATAAGTGTCCGTCCTTATTGATACCCACATGCTCAAAAAGATGAGATCAAAAGATTGGTAAGTGAAATGCTTCAAGCAGGAGTTATTCAACCAAGTTCAAGTCCATTTTCAAGTCCGGTGTTATTGGTTAAAAAGAAAGATGGAAGTTGGCGTTTTTGTATTGATTATCGCGCTTTGAACAAAGCTACTGTTTTAGACAAATTTCCAATTCCCGTTATTGATGAATTATTGGATGAGCTACACGGAGCAATGGTGTTCTCAAAGCTGGACTTGAAGTCAGGTTATCATCAAATTCGAATGAAAAAAGAAGATGTCTAAAAAACGGCGTTTAGAACTCATGAAGGGCACTACGAATTTTTAGTAATGCCGTTTGGGTTGACTAATGCTCCAGCTACCTTCCAATCACTGATGAATAAGGTATTTCGTCCATACTTGCGTAAATTCGTTTTAGTCTTTTTCAATGATATTTTGGTTTATAGTAAAACGATGGAAGAGCATAAGGAACACCTGCTGACTATATTTTCTTGCTTGAGAGAACATGGGTTGTATGCAAATAGAAAGAAGTGTGTATTTGCTCAACCAACAATTGAGTATCTAGGTAATGTTGTATCAAGAGACGGTGTATCAGCGGACCCCTCAAAAATTTCGGCTATGCAAGAATGGCCGATACCGAAAAATCTGAAAGAATTAAGGGGTTTCCTTGGTTTGACTGGGTATTATCGTAAGTTTGTGCATGGCTACGGAGAAATTGCATGGGCACTAACTCAACAACTAAAAAAGGACAACTTTAATTGGAACGAAGAGGCAACTAACGCGTTCAACGCTTTGAAATTGGCGATGTCTTCAGTACCGGTCCTAGCTTTACCGAATTTCAGTAAAGAATTTGTGGTGGAAACGGATGCCTCGGGTTATGGGATTGGAGCGGTGCTAATGCAGGAAGGAAGGCCAATCGCCTATTACAGTCAAACATTGGGGACGCGAGCTAGAATGAAGTCTGTTTATGAACGAGAGCTTATGGCAATTGTGTTGGCAATCCAAAAGTGGCGACCTTATTTACTAGGAAGAAGATTCATAGTTCGAACTGATCAACGAAGCCTAAAATACTTACTCGAACAACGACTCATATCGGAAGAATATCAAAAGTGGCTTACTAAGTTGTTGGGTTACGATTTTGATATCCAGTACAAAGCAGGTAACGAAAATAAGGCGGTTGATGCCTTATCTCGGCGAGGTGACACTCCAACCTGTCTGGTTCTGTCCGTTTCAAGGATTGCCAATTGGGAAGATATGCTTGAGGAATTGGAGAATGATTCAGAGTTGAATTCGATTAAAGAAGACATTATTAGTGGAAAAGCCAACATTGGTGAATATACTGTAGAAGGTAATAAACTATTTTACAAGAAACGCCTTGTGTTGCCCAAAACCTCAAATTGGATTCCTCGAATCTTTGATGAGTTTCATGGTGGGGCTATAGGAGGCCATGCAGGTGTCCTAAAAACCTACAAACGTATGGCCGCAGAGTTATATTGGGTTGGAATGAAGCAGGATGTGATTAAATTAGTTTCTGAATGTGAAATTTGTCAACGCAATAAATATTCCAATATGGTTCCTGGTGGTTTATTACAGCCCTTGGCGTTACCAGACAAGGTTTGGGATGAAGTCTCTATGGACTTTATTGAGGGGTTACCAAAATCTGATGGATTTGCTTCCATTTTAGTGGTAGTCGACCGATTGAGTAAATATAGTCATTTTATCCCGCTTCGACATCCATATACGGCTTCCATAGTAGCTGCTGCGTTTCTAAGGGAAATAGTACGATTACACGGGATTCCTATTGCTATTGTGTCGGACCGAGATAAGATATTTCTAAACAATTTCTGGAAAGAATTATTTCGGTTACAAGGTACTAATCTGAAGTATAGCACTGCGTATCATCCGCAAACAGACGGTCAAACGGAGGTTGTCAACAGGAGCATTGAGACATATTTAAGGTGCTTTACTGCTGAGAAGCCAAAAAAATGGTCCAAGTGGCTCTCGTGGGCTGAATATTGGTATAACACATCGTTTCATTCATCGGCAAATACTACACCTTTCAAGATTCTCTATGGTCGGGATCCACCTCCTCTTTTACGTTATGGAAGTCAGCCGACGCCTATATTTGAGGTGGATCGTTATTTAGAAGAGAGGGATCAGGTCTTGATAGAGTTGAAAGAACATTTGTCAAAAGTGCAGGTCAACATGAAGAAGAAAGCAGATGGTCATAGAAGAGATGTTCAATTCGAAGTGGGTGACAAGGTGTTTCTCAAGTTACGACCACGTCGTCAACAATCAGTGGTTCGACGCAACAATGATAAACTTTCACCAAGGTATTATGGACCATATGAAATACTGGAACACATTGGGAAGGTAGCTTACAAGCTCAAATTACCTTCGACAGCAACAATCCATTCTGTTTTTCATGTGTCACAATTGAAAAAATTCATTGGGAGTAACGTGGAAAAGAATGATCTACCTGATGGACTGACAGAAGAGATGGAAGTACTACTTCAACCAGAAGATGTTCTTGCTGTTAGAAACAGTGGCACAAATGATGACAGCAAAGAGTTATTACCGTTGGAAGAACTTACCTGAACATGATGCTTCCTGGGAACTAATGAGTAACATTCAGAATCAGTTTCCAGATTTTCACCTTGAGGACAAGGTGGTTCTTTGGGAGGCGGGTACTGATACGAACCAAGTACAGGATAAAAGATTTGAAAAGAAATATCAAAGACGTCATAAAACCAGGGGGTTCTGAGCAATTATTGAATAGTTGATGGGCTGGAAGTTCTTTTTATTATTGTTTCTTGTTCTTTAAGTTATGGATTCTTATTTATAGGGTCGTAGGAATAAAGAGAGGTATCGAATTATTTGTCCAAGGTTTTGGTTTAGGGAGAATCCTGTATCTCGAAGCAGGCACTATCCAATTTGTTTTCTTTTGTTATTTATTTTTTACTTGATTAATATTAATCGGACCGATTGAATCGCATCATTTTCAAATCATCATTTTAGTGTTTGGCAAAAATAAGAAGTTATCCGGATTTACAGATACCATTATTTTGATGCAGCAAAAATTTCAGTCTAAGTTTGCGGTAATATTTTATGATACTGTTGAAGTCACATGATTTCATTGACTATATATTTTCTCAAGTCTCCTAAAGAATCCAAGTAAGATATGATTGAACAAATAGTTAACCACATGACTTTTTGTATGCAAACCACTGAGAAAATTAAGGCATTTCATAGTGCAAACATCCATAGAATTCTCTTCTGGTTTTTCAAAAGAGCAAAAGAAGGATAAAAAAAATGGCAGAATTAGTTCTACCACCACTTCTGCAGGTGATATTTGAAAAACTGGCTTCTCCGCTCCTCCAAACACTTGGCGCTAAATGCGGCCTAAAAGATAACTTCAAAAGGATAGAACAGCTCCTCCCCATGATCCAAGCTCTTGTTGAAAACGCCGAAAAGCGTCAAGTTACTGACAAAGTTGTTAGAATTTGGATTTCGCACCTCAAAGAGACAGTTGACCAAGCAGTTGACTTTCTTGAAGACTTCACAAACAAAGCATACCCCTACCTTGTACTTGAAATGAAACATGATATTCCTTCTAGATGGCTGTCACTCAGATCAGTTTCTACAAGCACGGAAAAAGTGAGAAAGGTTCTTGAAGTTCTAGAGATGGCTGCAGCTGAGGGGCTAAAAAACTTGCACCTAAAAGAAGAAGCTGGTCATGGTGGTAACGTGGTTTCAGATGAACGGGCTACTGGATCTTTTGTTGTTGAGTCGGAGGTTTTTGGGAGGGAAAAGGATAAGGAGAGGATAAGAGAATTGTTACTGAATGTTGGTGCAGAAGAAAGGCGAGGAAACCTTCCAGCAGTCTCTATAGTTGGCATTGGAGGCATGGGTAAGACGACTCTTGCTCAGTTGGTGTATTTTGATGATAAAGTTGTTGAACACTTTGATTTGAGGTTGTGGCATTTTGTATCTGATGTTTTTGATGTGGAGAAGATCTTGAAGCGGGTTATAGAGTCTGCAACGGGTGAGAGATGCAATTTATCAGAGATGGATGTAATTCAGTCCAAGTTTTGGCAAATTTTACATAAAAAAAGGTTTCTTATTGTTTTTGATGATGTTTGGAATGAGGATGAAGAAAAATGGGATAAGCTAAGGCCATTGTTCCAAGGTGGTTCTATTGGTAGCAAGATTCTGGTCACCACTCGTAGTGAGAAGGTAGCGATGATAATTGATCCAAACCAGCTTTCCTCTTATCACCTTAAGGGCTTGGCTGATGATGATTGTTGGGCTCTATTTAAGAGGCGTGCTTTTCCCCAAGGAGATCAAACGAAGTTCCCAAACCTTTTGGAAATTGGAAGACGAATATTGGGAAAATGTAGTGGTGTGCCGCTAGCAGTAAAAACTCTTGGAAGTGCAATGCGTTTTAAGAGGAAGGAAGAAGAGTGGTTGGTTGTGCAGGATAACCATCTTTGGAATTTGGATGTATGCAACCAAAATGGAATCCTGCCAGCACTGATGTTGAGTTATTTGCACTTGCCACCACATCTTAAGTACTGCTTTACATTTTGTTCCGTGTTTCCTAAGCAATATTTGATCGAAAGGGAGAAGCTGATACATATATGGATAGCATTGGGTTTAATTCAATCACAAGAGGGAACCGAGCCAGAGGACATTGGGGATGACTTCTTTAAAGAGTTGTCATGGCTGTCTTTCTTTGAGGAAATTGAGATTGATGGGTACGGTGAAGATAAAACGAAGGTGTATAAGCTGCATGACCTTTTCTATGATGTTGCTCGATCCTTAACTAGAAATGACACCATTACACTAGAAAAGTCTGATGGTGTTTCACCTAGTAATATTGCAAAAATACGCCACTTGTCAATTGATTCTACTACATCGTTTCAGCTGCCTGAAACATTGTATCAGGCACAACACCTGAGGACACTACTGGTACTGTCATGTGGAGGATATGATGAAGTAGTGCATTCCAAGATGTTAGCCAGTTTCACCTACTTACGGGTACTGAATGTGAGCCATTGTAACATACAACTGCCTGAATCGCTTGGTGACCTTCGATGTTTAAAGTATCTTGACCAGTCCTATTCTGGTATCAAGTGCTTACCCATTCGAGTCAACCTCCTCCATTCATTGCTGACCCTCAACCTAATGAGTTGCTACAATCTCAGCCAGTTGCCTGAACTGCATTTAATTCAATATCTGAGGCACTTAAACATAGCGGGATGTGATAGACTGGAACATATGCCTCTCGGGATTGAGAAATTACATCATCTTCAGACGTTACCGATGTACATTGTGTCTCGTTTGAGTAACCTGGAGGTATTAGGTCCCTTAAACCTTAGAGGAAAACTAAAATTGAAACACTTGGAGAATGTTAGGGAGACAAAAGAAGCAAAGGAGGCCGTGATATGGAAAAAGAGACATCTCAAGTCGTTAGGTTTGTGTTGGGGTTTTGATGACAGTAATCTCATTATGAATCCTACAAAAAAAGGCAGTCTCTCTTGGTTACAAATGGGAAAGAAAGATCATGATCCACAACCACAACCACCAGAGCCCTCAAGAGGAACAAGGGATCCAATGGATGGTAAGCTAGCTGAAGAGGTTCTTGCGTATCTCAAACCGCACGAAAATCTCGAGAGTCTGCATGTCTTAGGTTACCCTGGACTCGCGTTTCCCAGGAATTTTTCTAAATGGTTGCTTCCGAAACTGTCCACTGTTGAGCTGATAAATTGTAGAGATCTTTTATGTCTGCCTACTTTAGGTCATTTTCTTTGTTTAAAGACACTTCGAATTGAAGGTATGAATAAGGTCGAAGATATAGGTCCAGAATTCTATAGTGAAAATAGTATTGTGGCATTTCCATCATTACAAGAGTTACACATGAAAGATTTCCCAGTTCTTGAAAGCTGGTCCAGTGTGGACGACAGAAGCGTTTTTCCGCTATTGAGGAAATTGACTATTAAGAACTGTCCCAACCTAATGCAGCTTCCCGTCTTCTCGTCGCTTCAACATTTGTCGCTGCACAATTGCAATCCAAGAATTCTAGATCCCATCAGTAAGTCAACATCACTCTTGACACTCGTACTACAAGACTTTGCTGAGTTGTTTTCTTTACCAAAAGATATTCTGGAAAATAATCCGGGCCTTACTTCCTTGGAAATCATATCCTGCCCAAATCTTCAATCTCTGCCGCAGTTGGAGTTGCAAAACCTGAATTCTCTTGAAATGCTGACCCTTCGTTGGTGTCTAAGTTTATCGTCCTTGCCAAGAGGTTTTCAGGAACTTGCTTCTTTAAAGTCACTGGAGATTACTGAATGCCACACGATTAGTATTTTGGGTGACGAGATTGAAGGTTTGACGTCTCTTAAGACGTTATCCATTGAGAACTGCAGTAACTTGGGTATAATTTCAACAGGGCTGCAGTATCTTACTGCCTTGGAGAGCTTGACCGTTATGTACTGCTCAAATCTCCCCTCTTTGCCTGATAGTTTCCACCATCTATCTTTGTTGAAGCGTTTGACTCTCATAAATTGCCCAGAGGTGCAAATTCTACCCAAGAGTCTTAAATTTGCCACACAACTGCAGAGTTTACAACTCCATAGCTGTTTTAACCTTGGTGTTTTGCCTGAGTGGTTTGACACCTTACTGTCACTAAGATCATTGGCAATTTCAGATTGCCAGAAAGTGACTTGTTTGCCAGTGGCTCTTCGACGCCTTACTGGACTCCAACATTTGTCTATCCATCGTTGTCCTGCTTTGAAGCAGCGTTGCTGGCCGCAGAATGGTGTAGACTGGTGGAAAATTTCTCATGTGCGTCATGTACATATTCCCTAATTATAATTCTAACGATTTCCATTATCATTATTCTTGGTTCACTTCTTAAAGGTACCATCTTTATTTGTTTTTCTTATTTTCTTGTAATGATCAGTTTCTTTTTGTGCTAATATGCAAAATTTGTTGTTTCAATTTCACTGCCTTTGTTTGTGTTGCTGAAGTTTCTTCTTGCTTAACATTTGGGTTTCTGTTATTCTTAAGCAATAATAGTTATGGTTGGATCTTAAATTTACATCGATATTAGAAGCCCTGATTGTCTATATTCAGAAAGTAAGTTTTAAGGAAAATGGCTTAAAAATTTCTGTTTCTTGTCATACTGCAATAGGTAACCAAAGGTTGTGTATTCAAATGCGCTGTGCAAAAGATTAACTTTATTTTCGGTGTAAATAGATATTTGAGTTGTGAGTCTTATTAATTGTACAGTTGTATAGGTTGGTTGCGATAATATAGTAAATTGTGTGGACTAAGGAGCGATTGCAAGCAATAGTGCTGTAGTGATGGCATGAGGTTTTGGGGCTCCTAGTTTCTTACGACGTTGCCTTTTTATCTAAAATATATGTATGTTGCTGTCCGATTTTTATTTTATTTTTGGTGAATGCATATATATAAATTAAACTCCAATAGGACCATATAGTCAGTCTTGAAATATGTAGGTTCTGTGTTGACATTTCTGTTATCTGCTGGCATTGGTTGGTGCTTTAGTTAATGAAAGTGGAGGCTTATGACACATGTAAGTGACAATGACTATTGGTTATTTTGTTCTAGTATATGATGGTTTATAGAGTTCATAACAATTATTTAAAACCCTAATATGGATCAAAGAGCGCATAGCGGAAGCGATTAACAAGATCATCAATTTAACACAATTATATTAATCAAGATTAGGGTTACATACCTTTATCCTAGCAAGATCCACAAGACGACGGAGCAAACGGCAACTAGGGTTTATCACGAACACCACCAAGAATATAGTCTAAAGTAAGACTATATCACGTTCTTGTACACACGTGATACGGCGAGTTAACCGTGAGTCTAGCACGAACAAACCGAGCTTCCAAGCCTATGGAAAATCTACCCAACAACCCTAGAGAGGGGCTAGGACTAGATCTAGAATAGCTTTATTGAAAATCAAAGAAGAACCCTAATTAGGGGTGTTTGGCCGGCGGCTAAAGCAAGAGAAAAGAGAGATGTGGAGTGAAAAATTATGAGGCATTAAGTTTGTTTATATACACCTTGGAAAACTTCTCTTCCAAGGTTAAACAAGATAAAGCCACAAAATCTTTTCTCCTTATCTTTGTCTCCTCTATTTAGGCCGGATATATACATGCTCCAAAAGAGGTTTCCGGAACTTTTCCGACTCCTTCTTTTAGCTTCTTTAACCTTCTATAACGGTCGTTTAATACTTAACTTTTAATTACTTAACGATCGTTAGCTACGGTTTGATTTAATAAATATAATAAATATATTTAATAAATAAATAAATTAACTCTTCACGTAATGTGTGCAATCCCGTGATCTCGAGTTCGATCCTATCTCACGACAATCGATTTTTAAGTCCATAAACTTTCAGCTCCCACTTGGACAAAATTCGAATATCGTGATCACATTGATTAGCGTCTAGTTACACTAACAATGTCACTAGTACAACTCGAGTAAGGCCTCCTAGACAAGAACCTTTTAATGATTATATCATTATTATTATCCTTTCATTTCAAATACATTGTTAATAAGGATATGGATCTTAGTCATTCCTTCATTAACTATTCTGTTTCTCATTTACGGATATAGCAAGATCACCAAAACAAATTTGGGTGCGGCCGCACAAATATCTTACTACTCCCCCGAGGGGCCCAGCTGTATTATACTTCAAAATAAATTTTAAAGGAAACGAATCCCATTTTGACTACAAGCAAAACTTATGAATTTTGCAACACTTCCGGAAATAATCCTTATAGCTACCAGTTACGTTTAGCGTTAGATTATTCCACAGAAATGCACTAGATCCACGACAGTTTCCTGGTATCTCAGGTCTAAGGATAACTATTTATGATTTACTTGATGACAAAGATCCATAAAGTAAAATCATATAGTTGGGATAAGTCCAATATTTGATCCATCAAATATCATCCAAAATTGACCAATATACTTTCAAGTATACTCAGTCACTAGTTTGAATTGTCTTAGTTTAATAATACTCCCATATTATTAATCGACAACGGACATTTAGAAACATCACAATGCTCATGGATTAAAACATGTAAAATAGGATACAAAATCAAATAACAGAAAATAAACGAAATCAAATCTTTATTTCATCAATTCAATAATGTCTTACATCCTTTATCCAAATACTAAAAATAGATCAATGCATAAAACTGGTACATGCATCATGCCTCTAGTAATGACATTCATACTTGTTTGGCAAAGCATAAAATAACCAATCTTGACCTATTGAAATTTTGAGAATACTTTCTTCAAGAATTCAATTCATTGAAATTCTTGTACATGTGCATTCAAATAATTTGATATTGCCACATAGTATCAAAATTGTGAAACATCCTTGATCACCAATTTTCTAAACTTCCAAAACACATTTGAAGTTTCAAAGTATTCTAATTCCTTAATGTATAATGCAACTTTAATCAACATGTCATCTCCAAAAGATCTCATGACTAATATTGAGTGTTACCTCAATTATATCTTTTCAAGTTTTACAACTTGCCATAAAAGATATAAATACGTTACCTTTAATATCTATTATGTAATGTTTGATTCCAACCAAAACCTTCAAAGTTTGTTGGCTATGATAATTTTCACAACGATTGACAAATTATTCATCTATAGAATATGGAAGCCGATCCAAGATTTAGGATGTTATTCTATTTCCAAACATATTCCTTCAGAATATTCATTACACAAGTTTATTTAATAACTTTTAGATAGATTAATATATTCAAATCATCATGTATTTTAAGCATGATATAAATACAACACGACACACATGAAAATTTCTCAAACCAGATTTAGATTTCTTCATGTCCTAAATATCCATGTAAACTTACTACATGGCATATTACGTTGTATTTCCACCGCATAAATAAATAAATTTATTTATCCCAAGGTTATGTATATCTTATTTCCTAAATCTCCAAAGTAAAGTTTCATCTCAAATCTAAACCAAATCAACATTTAATTTGAATGAAAACTTACTTTCTTACATGTCTATTTGACACATATAATTTAAGAAAATAACCATAATACTCCCACTAGCTTTTAGGAATACTTAGAAATCATCTTATTCAAATTTAAATCCAATCTTGGATTTCAAATTAAACATAAGAATAATCTTCTAGATGCATGCTTTTATCCATTAATAGATAATTGCATTTTTGTACATTTCCAAAGATTTATATTTTGAAGTAATAAACTTATTTCGATTACTCAAGTCCTTCCTCAAGTAGTCATTCAAGAAATAGTTCATACATATCCAAATTTTTCAATTTAAAATATGACCATCAAAATCTTTATATATTTAATGTGTTTAGGAAAGAATACTCAATCACAATTAATTACTTAAGTGTGACTAATAATCTATTCATAATACATACATTAAATATGTGTACAATTTTGTCCATATAATTTCGACACAAAGATTAAACCACTACAATTGGCGTTTTTCTTCCTTTGACGAAACTTATCTCCAATTTCTAGTCAAACTATTTAAGATAAAACAAATCTAAAATTGATTATCTTATTGGACAACATCTATATCGTTCATAGTATGAGTAATTTACCCAATTCAATATTTGGTAACAAATCATAACAATTATTTGTAACTCATAATTCTCGGCATATAAATCGCATATCCGAGATATCCTTACGGATTCTATGACATAAATTCCTTTATCTTGAGGTTTAGCATTTACACGTCTACCTCATGATAATTACTAGTGTATTTTAGAAGATCATGTATCTTGTAATTTTATCTTTCAAGATCAAAACTCCCACTTGCTTTTAGTAACTTAAAATTACTCTTTAAATACATAGCAAATAGATCAACACTCCAACGTTATCTATATGGGACATTACAAAACACAATGGCCGTTCCATACTCTTTATTTTCTAAACAATCCATTTCATAAATAGTTTAGCAAAATCCGAACTCCATTTAAGATGTAACGTGATTCATCACATTCCATATATAATGGTATCTTATTAATCTTCTTAGATCAAGTCATACTTAACTTTCTAACCTTGATTTCTTTTGGAATAAAGGAAGATATAGTTATCTTGAATCAAACATCACCATCATATTGATAATTTTGATTCTCCTAATGAACATACCATAACAATGATGTATTTCATTTAGTGAAATATTGTAAGTCAATCTTAACAACATTTAAGATAAATATATATCTTTAGGCTTACCTATATACCAACTAAATCATCTTAATAGTATAATAGATTTCCTAACCATTTTGCATGCTTTATAACTCAAGTGCTTTTAATACAAAGTCACTTCATAAAAGTTATAAGTCCATTACACGTTACATGTATATGTCTTTAGTGAAATAGAGACAATATATTAACGTCTTACTTTATATTATACGTCTTCCAAGACTTTATGTTTGTGACTTTATTCAATAAATCATAAACATGTATAACTAAAGTAAATCATGAACACCACTAGGTTTCATTCATCTTTTCAAGTTAATTCAATCATATACTATTATATGAACACCACTAGGTTTCATTAGTAGTATAAGATTACTCTATGTATCTTATGTCATTCCAGGAATTAGTCCATTTTAAGAAACTTCAAAACATTCCACGCCCGATCTTACGACATGTGGATATTTTACCCTTGTGTTTACAATTTAGTCCAAGCTCTTACATGACTAAATCAAAACTTCAAGTGTTTCTTAATGTGAATGATATATATACTTTTAAGTAGTCTTTTAATCATATTGACACATGATCTAAATATTAATTAGATTGTTTAATCTCTTATCTTAAGAGAATCATATCTTTATGAGTTGTTTCTTGCACACAATGTTCATTTCTCCCACTTGTGCATGGAACAACCTCATATATAAGATAAACATCACGTCTAACGTTCGTCTATACAAAATATGATTGTGCCACATATATTAGCTTTTTACAAGTAGATGTAGAATCACTTAATCAACAAGAATCAGTACATAACTATCTTTGAAGATATTAGTGTCAACAATTCGAAAGTAATTATCTTAGGACATACTAAAGATAACATGGGTTATTACCAAGACAACAAAGCTTGTAACTCCCACTGACTTAGAGAATGTTTTAATAGACTCAAAATCAGTCGTACAACACAATTCTCCCACTGAACTTGACAACATTGAAAATGTTTCATAATCGGTGAAAATAATTAGTGTTGTGTTTACTTTCTTACACTTTTGAAAAACACATTCGCAACAATTACTAATAGTGTTTAAGAGTGTATTCTACTTCGTAAATGATGACTTACCCATCAAATGCTTTTTAACTTGAAAGACTTGACATGCAATTTCTTCCTTAATAGGTCTACCAACCCCAAAATGGTATGTAGTGCCTATAAATGGTCAAAGCACAACTACTAGACAAATATGCTAGTTTGCCTTATAACCAATTAGCGGTAACTTTTAATAACTCAAAATATGCACTTTTCTTAACTATTAAAATTTGCTATGAGTTATGGATTTGAATTTTACATTTCTAAAATCCTTATTACTCCTTCTTTACTCATGAAAAAGAGTTTTAGGTTTATCATTCATTTGTAAATTGACTCTATCCTCAACCATACGGTTTGTAGATCAATAAATGAATAAACAACGTTTACGGTGTAACGTTGCATTAATACATTTGCAAAAAAAATTTACAAAATTCAATTTAGTATTTTCGATAATACCATTCAAGAGAATAAAATTACCCCGGTAATAATAACCATAGTATTTTCTTTGAAAACTAGAATCCAAATTGACATAATTTCATCACATCAGTTGATCTGCTAGCAATGAAAGTATTCAAGATGGTAACTTGTCGAACAATGATTGACAAACAAATTTGCAATTTCTAGACATTTAAGGGATTTACATTGCCAAAAGTCATTTTGCATTGTAAACATGTTTCATCCCTTCTTTATGCCTTAAGTTTCCAGATCTCACTGAGTAACTCAATTAAGTCGACTAATCTAAAGAACGTAAAACCTTCATGTGCAATCTTATTCAGTCATGAAGTTTTCTCTCCATTACAACATCGTCCGATATCTTATATGACGACAATTGTAACTTCAAGTGTTCGTCAATTAGAGGGCATATGACTTAAATTTTTAGGGTATAGATTTTGGTGTCAAAATCATGTATGGAGAAGCATGCATACATCTCCATAACATAAGTTTAATAAAACGTTTAGTAAACTTTTTGTTGAGACTAAAAGTTCATCATATACTTGCAAGTTGAGGTATTGGTTAAACCAATTAAAGATTTTACACACAACTAAATTCACACCGTACTTTTTCTAGAACTTAGTTATAGCACAAAGCAATAACCTTATTCATTGTGTTTCGGATGTGAATTAATGTAGTTAAATCAACCTTAAAGAATTATATCAATAACAACCGTAGGTAATTCCAATTTTGACGCACAGGCGAGCCGGGAATTTGGTCAGCGCTGAAGCATAACACCTCCTTCCTTAACCGGGTACATGACCAGCGGTGCGTTATACCCACTTTATAGTTTATCAAAATTGAGTAGGCCGTTAAGTTGCTATTGCAGTTCTAATCAACGCAAATCATATGTAAATTAGATCTCAAAAACAATTACCCTTGTTTACAACATACAATTAAAACAAAAACGTATGAAAACAAGTAGGTACAAAAAAAACTAAATCATAAACACATAATAACAATTTATATGTGCAATAAATAAATCAAATAGCCACATGCATACGATTTATTTAATAAATAATATCAAATCTAGGTTTTTATATTCATATAAAAGTCTTCCCTAATTTTAGATTTATTGAATCAAATAAAGCATATAGCAAAACACGTAACAATTACCACATAAAACATATGATCCATGAAAAACATGTATGTTCATCACGGATCTCCCACATATCTTAACAATTAAATCTCTATGGATCGAAACATGAATTTACACAACATAACAATTAATCATGCAATTCATCAAAATTCCACCCAAATCACTTAACAATTTAATTAAATCACTACGGATCGTAACCACGCATGACATAACAATTAATTCATGCATACATCTAAAGTTAATTACCATGTAATTTTAGGGTTTACAAAAAAACTTTTTTTTTATAAAAAATTCGGCATAGCCGATTTTAAAAATAATAAAAAACAAAACCCTAATTTTTATAAAACCTAAAAAACAACATGTAATTTTTAACACAAATCAATATTAGTTAAAAAACTTTAGATCTTGATAATTATAATCATGTTAAAACGGCTCTCGATGCCACTGATGGTTTATAGAGTTCATAACAATTATTTAAAACCCTAATATGGATCAAAGAGCGCATAGCGGAAGCGATTAACAAGATCATCAATTTAACACAATTATATTAATCAAGATTAGGGTTACATACCTTTATCCTAGCAAGATCCACAAGACGACGGAGCAAACGGCAACTAGGGTTTATCACGAACACCACCAAGAATATAGTCTAAAGTAAGACTATATCACGTTCTTGTACACACGTGATACGGCGAGTTAACCGTGAGTCTAACACGAACAAACCGAGCTTCCAAGCCTATGGAAAATCTACCCAACAACCCTAGAGAGGGGCTAGGACTAGATCTAGAATAGCTTTATTGAAAATCAAAGAAGAACCCTAATTAGGGGTGTTTGGCCGGCGGCTAAAGCAAGAGAAAAGAGAGATGTGGAGTGAAAAATTATGAGGCATTAAGTTTGTTTATATACACCTTGGAAAACTTCTCTTCCAAGGTTAAACAAGATAAAGCCACAAAATCTTTTCTCCTTATCTTTGTCTCCTCTATTTAGGCCGGATATATACATGCTCCAAAAGAGGTTTCCGGAACTTTTCCGACTCCTTCTTTTAGCTTCTTTAACCTTCTATAACGGTCGTTTAATACTTAACTTTTAATTACTTAACGATCGTTAGCTACGGTTTGATTTAATAAATATAATAAATATATTTAATAAATAAATAAATTAACTCTTCACGTAATGTGTGCAATCCCGTGATCTCGAGTTCGATCCTATCTCACGACAATCGATTTTTAAGTCCATAAACTTTCAGTATATGTAATCATGTTTTATGAAGATTGAGGAATGTAACATTTACGAATGAGTATACTAGAGTAGGGTTGTTGTATATGTCGTAATCCAATAATTGGATACAAATGCTTCAGCTATTAGAGTTGCTTGAAGTATACTTGAGGTTTAAGGATTACGCTATGTTCAACAGTTATGTCCTGCTTACACTGACATGGAAAATAAGCAAGCTCATATAAAGTACAACATTTTGGCTCCACAGAATTAATGACAAACCTTTTAATGTTATTTATATTATAAGTAAAAAGGAAACATACATTGAGGAATCTTTGATGCCACATTTGACAGACAACTCTGTCTACTAACTATGAGTATTTCTGCATAAACCAAAAAAAAGATACTGCCACACCAACCCACCAGCCCTTGTTGGTGTTTTGTTTTATGGGCGCGGTCTAAAGGACACCTGGAAATCTTCTTAAACAGTTGTTTGATTTCCTGGAGTTTAGTTTAGGCATCCAATCCCATGGGCCGTCCAAAATGCACCCATGCAGTTGGTCTATCTCATATCACTATATTAATTTAAAGTTACTTTAGTATATCGGCTTATGTAAAAAACTATTGAAAGGAAACTTTGAAAAAGTTAGGTCGTGGGAGTTGGAAGAAATCAGAAATTTTTTCCGGTGTATATCTGTCCAAAAGACCAGTTAGGAGAAATTTTTTCCGGTGTATGTCTGTCCAAAAGACCAGTTAGGAGGAGTCACATTGTTTGAAATCACTGTTTTCCCGTCGCTCGTTGTAACCTTGAAAGATAGAACTTGACCATCAAGATAAGCACCGCTCTGCCAGTTTTGACCCCAGTTACGAGACATTGCTTGCCAGGTGTTGCTTTTAGAACCCATGATAGAGACCGATACAACATCACCAGCACCAGCAACGTTGGTTATGAGCACAAGGTTAAAGTAGGAGTGACCATTGATTGTAAACCTCACACCACCTTTCTTCTTGCAAGGAACTCTGCCAAATTTGATAAATTAACAGGAGTTAGTTAGTGTAATGACAGGTATGTTGTGCATTACACTTAGTTAGTATAGAATGATTAATACCTTCTGTATTTAACTGGTATTATTCCACCTTTGTATTGACCAATTTTCAAGAAAGCCGGTTCAGCAAGATCAAAGTGTTCCAAGGGAGGATTACACCATCCTCCATTGGTGTTTGACTGAGCAGGATTTGGAGGACAGAAGTTTGTAGCTGTGACCGTTATCGCACCTGGGAGACACCATTTGTCATCATTCACACACTTGATGTGAAAACAAGCTCCACAGGCAAGCCCATTGTTGAACAAAGCGGTACTTAGTGCGGCTGTCTTTGTACCATATCCTTGGCTATACAAATTTCCGTATCCACATGCCCCACCTACACATAAATAGCAACATTAGTAGAGTCCAACATAAAAGATGGCATACAAATCTTTTCAAAAACCAAATAGGCCGAACCCTTTACGGTTCCGACAGACCATTTGATTTTCTATGAGTTGGCATAACATTCTTACCCATTGTACCAGAAGCATCAGCTTCACCATAGAATGTAGCATGGGCATAGGTCCATCCGGCACTACCACCATTAGCACATGGCAATGCTATCATGTAGGAGAGTGTTAGAACCACAAAGATTTCAAGAAACCCCATTTAGACCGGGAAAGCGAGATGCTTTTCAAGTATTTTCACCCTTAAACTTGAAGAAGCTAGAGAGAAAGGATTATAGAATGTTGAGAAGGTGTGAAGATGAATGTATGGAATGATACCCCTTTTATATTAACATGGGGAGATAGAAAACTATAATGGCAGTTAAAGCCTTAACCATATGCCAACTTGTGAAATCTAAATAAAATAAGCTTACCTCCTTTCTTCACATGCCATGTTAATAAGGAATCATATTCTATGGGAAGAGTAATAGGAAAGGCAGCAGCTATAAAAAGTTTGCTTATTAGAATTGTAAGCCTAGACCAAAAGATGATTAACAAGATTTGCTTATGTAGTAAGCCCCAAGCAACCCTTAAAAGTTAGTATTTGCTAAGATATGGCAACATGCTTTTATAGTTTTATCAGCTTTCTTTGGCCTCCTTTTTCGACAATATGAGTGTTCTTAGCCATGCAATAAGTAGTGAGTGATGGACTTGGTAATTTTGGTGTGGTGTTGTTTATGTAGTAAATGTTCATTATTTACATCATAGTAAGACTGAACGTAGTGGGAAGACTACGTTCGGCCGGGTGTTTTTGTCACAAAATGGACCCATCTTCCTCCTTACTAAGCGAAAAGCGAACGCGTTTCATGAAGACTTTTTCATTTACTTGTTCTCTGACAAACCAAGTAAATGAAACATTTTATGTGTATGTTTTTTTTAGTTTTTTTTGGAGTTATTTTTGTTGTGTGTGGAGTCTCCAACATCTGGTCTTGATGTGATATAAGTGAGCAGAAACCGCACCGCAAATCGAACCACAAACCGTAAAATCGCAAAAATCCCGCGATACGAATTCACACTTTTTGAAAAACTGCAATTACCGGATGCGGCGTGATTTCTGCCAAAAACCACACCGCTCCATGATCACCCTAGATAGAAGAGATAAAAATTGAAGTAATGCTAATATAACGGTCGCATGTGCGGTCAGTACCACTTTCAGTCTAATATTTTTCCAATTGGGGAGGAGTGGTCATTGCTAGAAATTCAATTATGTGGGTTTTGATCTAATAGCGTACTTTATAATTCATTACTACAAAAATGTTATTGGATGCACTTTTGTCACGATTTGCAAATAAGACGAAAATAGGCAAAATCATAATAAAAAAATGATGTTAAACAATTGGCAAGATGCAAAGTGCATTGACTTTTTTGAGTGTATGATAAGATATGGAAGTACAAGTTTGGAGGTACACTTGAGTTTCTAGAGATTAGCAACTAATTAATGATTGGTTGATTAGATTAAACATGTAAATTAAGCAATCTGGAAAAAATCCTCATAAACTCTTAATTTAACATATATTCAATCAACCAATCACAACCATCTATTTTTATCATGTAACAAAAAAACTCATTTTTTAAATATCTCACAAACCGTTCATCGTTACGTAAAACAAAACATATCATCGCGACGAGAATTAAATCATCTATCTATCGAATGCACATGTATATACTTTCGACGAACTTTTTTTTCGACTTTTTTTTCTTAAGTCACGTCTGGAGAGAATCATATATGATTCGTTACGAAACATATATGATTCTCAGAAAATCATATATGATTCATATCACGAATCATATATGATTTTCTGAAAATCATATATGATTCGTGACGAATCATATATGATTTGTGACGAATCATATATGATTCTCTCCAGACGTGACTTAAGAAAAAAAAGTTCGTCGAAAGTATATACATATGCCACTCGATAGATAGATGATTTAATTCTCGTCACAATTGTGTATTTTTTTTTGTTTGACGAATTACCGTTTGTGGGATATTTAAATTTTTAAAAAAATGGTGGAAAGTGAATTTTTAAAAAAATGAATAATTATGATTAGTTAAATAAGTATATGTTAATTTAAGTGTGTATATAGATTTTAACTCCCCTTACACATGTTATTCCATTTGCACATGTTATTCCATTTGTGGCATGTGATCACATGGTCACTTGGGATTGGTTATTTTCAACCCTTTTACGAGTGCTATTTTAGTGGATCAAGATTTCTTCAACACTCTTCGTTGTATTATTGGTTTCAACATTAAGATAAATCATTGGTATTGTTACAACTTGTATACGTAGTAAACAAGATTTCAGATAGTGTAAAGCCGGGCTTGATGACATTGTATAAATTTAAAGTTTTAAGAGCGATTACAAAGTAATCATATTTTTTAAGATGTGACAATTTTTTATTTTTTTTATAGATTTATATAATAAACCAATGTTATTATATTTTATATAAAAGTGGACATATAGTCATATACTAAGTTTATAATTTAATTTCGGGTTAAAGCCACAAATTACCAACGAACTTTACTTTTTTTCTCGATATTACAAATATAGAACATAAAATACTTATATAGCCATTGAAACTTGTTGGTACCGGCTATTATTAGTAACGTAAAAACATTATTTTCCACGTCATGAATTTAGCTTACGTGTCGTTGACTTTTATTCACTAAACAGACACCAAGTAACAACTCAATTATTAAAATTGTTAATCCCAACATTTAACAGCATAAAAAAATCATTTTTTCTTTATCTCTCATGTTGCCGTTTTTTTTTTAATTTCACTATGTGAACACATCATCATCCTCATTCATCTATTCACAAAATCTCAGTCATATCTTTATCATCCTCACTTTTTTAGTTTCTCTATTTAAAGAAACCAAATTGTCAGTCCAACAAAAATTAAAGAGCAATATCAATAAAAACATAAGAAATCTAAAAAAATATTCACAAAGTCTCAACTGATTGTGATGGCCGATCTAGGAGCGGAAGTGAAAGGTCTGATCACCAATTTCTGTTTCTGTCATTATTTCGCTTTATTAGTAAGAGTGACCATACATAGAAATTTTGAGTGAGAATTTTTGGTATTTTTCAGAATCATGAAGTGGGTGTTTAGATTGGGTATAAATGAATATCTATTATCAGTCCGATCATTGTTTTTTCTGTCAAAAATATGTAAGGTGGTTGTTTTGGGTGGTGGAATGGTGGTGAGATGATAGTAGGTGATGATGTTAGGTGGATTTTGATGTGATAAATGTTGTGTGAAAGAAGAAAGAAAAGATTAATAAGTGTTGTTTGTGAGAGAGAATGTAATTTCTTATTTTCTGTGTACTTTTATTAAAACTCTTTAATGTGTTTGATTTTTTGAAAGATGAAAGGAAAAAAAGTGTTCGGCTAGTGGATTAAGTGTCCATTTAGTAGTACCCTTTGAAATTAGGGTTCTTAAAATGAATTGGGGAAATGAAATATGTGCCTGGGAGTGACAAGAATGATTTATATAGATTTGACTTTGGAAGTTAGGTAAGGTTTTTTAATTGTGAGTGGAAAGACTAGTTGGAAGGTATAATCCCATGTGGAAGTCTACGTGGAAAATAAATAAGCATAAAATCAAAATGACTGGCTAAAAAGTGTGACATGTCGGTAATATGTCCCTTTTAACCTATTAAAAACGGTAACTGATGAGGTTGTTGGCAATATTAGAAAAAAAACATAAACTTCAATGGCTATATAGGTATTTTATGTTCTATATTTGTAATATCGAAAAAAAAAGTAAAGTTCATTGGTAATTTATGACTTTAACCCTTTAATTTCAATTAAAACTTAAAAGAAAATAATTAGACCCAAATAAAAAATAGCCTAATTATAAAATAACTCAAAAAACCACTAAAAATGGCGCCACGTTTTAAGATTTATCGTGCTTTTGTCCGCTTTTTGACGTCTTGACTCACGCCACGCTTAGAGCCAACACCAAAGTACATATCGTAACGGCAAGACCATGTCTCACGCTTTGACGACGCCTTTACACCACAAAAGCGCGACTTTTAGAACTTTGGTAGTAACCAAAAACAGATAATGATGTGTGTTATACGAAAGTAAATTTTGATAACTTTAATCTAACATTGTGTTCTTAAGTTTTGTTAATAAAAGAAAATAAAGTAATATAAAATAACCATTTTTTTCTAACTAAAAAAACACCTTACTAGAAAAAATTATCCACATCACAATAGTTTTCACCTCATTTTTTTTTCTCCTTAAGTGATACTCAAAAACATAACTTTTATTTTCAAAAAGTATGAAATAACAAAAAATTGTCCACATCACAATAATTTTCACCTCATTTTTTTCTCCTTAAGTGATATTCAAAAACATAACTTTTATTTTGAAAAAGTATGAAATAACGAGATTCCATTCTTTTTCTTCATTAATTGTAACTCAAAATATAGTGAGATCAATAAACGAGATCGCATCAAGGGAATAAAACTCGAAAAAGAGTAAAATGACTCTAAAACCCATAATTTTATATTAACAAGGTAGGTTGACCCGCGCTTCGTTGCGGGGTGGTTGTTTTTTGGTTTTCTGTGTTATGTGTCCTTTTGTGTAGCGTGGAGCGCAACAGGTAAGTTGGCGTTTTCTATTATACGTTATTGATTTACAAAAACATGTGTAGGTGGAATTTCAACGTTATACAAAAGGATACAGGTGTTCAAGGCAAATAGTATTTTCATACATATAAAGCTACATTGCTAGAACCTAAGAATTGTACAAAAGGGTTGGTGGGGTTCCAGGTTGTAGCTAGCTTCTGCTTCAAAAGATTTAAAAAGTAGTAAGATGCATAACTGACACTTTATAGTAGTTTCTTGTCAGTTAATCTTTCTTCTTCTTCATTTGCCGTGGTGATCTTCTGGGAAGATGTTCCTTTTTACGACTTTTGTGGATGTTTCGATTTCAGACTCTTCTTTTTTAGAGTCTTTCTTTTGAACGGATGTTGGTGTCGTTGGAGCTGGTGTTGCTGCATATAAGGAAAGGTCAGGAAACTCTTGTGATTATGGTAGCTAACTATAGTTGGTTTGTTGTATTTTGTACAGGTTTTTGTTTATGCTTGTTCTGCTATGGTTTGTGCCTGTGCTGGCGTTGATGGACTTTATGTTACTGTTGGATTCCAAATGGAAATTAGTTTCGCAACTACCTATTTGTTAAAGGAAATTTTTGAATTCTTTTTATTGCTTGTTTACCTTTTGTGGTGGACGCCTTTGGAATGTCTTATTTTTTTAGGACTTTTTGGTGTTTCCTTTATCAGTAGGACTGTACCTATACAAGTGAGTCGTGTTTTTGAAAGATCAGTATTTTTTATCTATAAATCGAATTGTTGTGTTTCCACTGTACCTACAGTTGTCATTTCTGGTTCAGAGGTTTCGGCGATTTGTTTTAGTTTTCCGGTCACGTGTTCAGGTGTTGTCTGAGAGGTGGATGAGGCGCCAATTTCTTTTTTTTCTATCAAGTATGTCGTCGAAGTAGATGTATATTTTTCTTTTGTGGATGATGGGTTGTAGTGAAATTGAAACACGTGTTTTCGGCCTACCAGAGAAAGGATTTCATTTGGAAAGTTGTGGGGCTCAGACGTTCCATGTTTGGTCACTAAGTTAGTGTAGGCGCACATATGAGTACATTTGCGTTAGGACTAAAGAAGGTGAAACCGGCTGTTGTATAGTCATCTATGACGGAGCCTTTGAAGTTGTACCTGCGTGGGTGTGTGTTAGCAGGGTGTAGTATGATTTTTTCAATCTTTTTAGTGTTAGTGGAAAGGGTATACCTGTAGCATGACTTTTCTTGGGGCCGGTGTCTTCCGCAATGTGCTGGACCATTTTTGGTAGTTACTTTTTTTGGACATCCGTTGCACCTTGATAGTACCAATCTCTTGTTGTGTTGATACTGGTTATGGTACCTTTGCAAACTAATCTGACACCCTAGATAATGCGTTATAGTGTTAAGTCTAAAGCCTTAGTTTAATGCCAATGATGGACGTAAATGTGTAGGAGAAAGAAGGGGAGGATATGTGTTAACCTTTTAGCTTGTAGTATTTCGTTGCAGCAATGTTGTTAGCGGATATTTGTTTATGTTTTTTTTCTTCGGTTGGGTCTAAACACCTTTGATGTGTGTTCACAAGTCTTAAATTTATATAACAAGGATTAAGAAAACGAGGGACTAGAACACAAACACGAGCAAATATACCCTTTCGTGTGTAGTATGGTTTGTAGTGGTAAGCCAAGATCATTCGCAAAGACTTTGTTTCGTTTCGATAACCAAAATAATGATCAAAGATAAACGTGATTGAGTTTGAAATAATATGATAACAAATATGAATACTAATGGGATAGCTCATATAACTTCGTGATGATGATAATAATGATCGAGATATGATAAAGTAGGTAAAAGGTAATAAACCGTTTTTGTCAAAATGGCGTTTTACAACTTACTTGACTTTATTCAAGACTTACGTCTATTAAGCAAATGATATCTTCTAAGCTTAAACAAGTTTCTATAAGTTCAACGTTTTGGTCAAGTTATCTAAGCGGATTTCTCCAACAAAAGATTCAATAACCATTGACAAGTTCTTTAAAAACTCGTTATAACAACTTGACCCTTTCGGACCCCAAGTTATTGTAACAAATCTAATTTGATAAAACAACGTGATAGAACTTAGATAGTAACGTGGTTCTATCACATTAGCTTGAAATAGATTAGTAAAAGATCATACCATAACATCATCACTAATTATATTTACATACCCATGTAGTCACAAATAGCTTAGCCTAACATAGCAATCAAGTATAAAACATCAAATGGAAAAGAGTAAATAGAAATCATACTTAGATTAAGTGGAACGAAGAGTACACAAGTGTCACGATTGTATCGACTTTCCGCTAACTCAAGAGTATAATACTCTCGTTACAAGTATTTCTCAAAGTGGAAAATATACCAAAAAGTTTCTAAGAAACTAAGAAACTCGGCTTAGATGAGTAGAAGAAGTGTGTGAGAAATGAGAACTGAAGGCCCCTATTTATAATGCTGGGTGGAGGTAAAAGTGCGACGCACCACTCCGAATGTGTGCCGCACATCTGAGTCAGTGCGCCGCCCATCTAAGACAGTGCGCGACACATTTCGTGCGTCCAAAATCTTCCATTCACTTTATTTCTTCTTTATTACTTTTAAGTAATATTGTAACACCCCTACAAAATGCTATGCGCAGCGGAACTACAACATATGGGTGCTACGTAGTTATCATCACACATAAGCTATATTAAACGACTCAAGAGACGTAAAAGTTCAAACATAAAATCTATCATTATTAAAAGCATGTAAGTCTACAGTTTTCCAAATCCCAAGTTCATTATATAAAACAGAGTTGCGTTTAGGTCCCCACTAAATCTCAACCCAAAAGTACATTTTCATTCTCATGACATAATATAAAAGAGTTTTAAGTGCAAAAAGGGAGGAAAACAGGTAGACCACCAAGCCACATCAACTTCCATCCTCGCATGCTCTGCTGCTATCAATATTGGTTACCTGAAACACATGCTTAAAATCGTCAACACAAAGGTTGAGCGAATCTATAGGTTTATCAAATCATAAGTTGAACATAAGTATTAAAAACCAATCATGATCATTCAATAGCATTGTCGTACTCACAATCTATTACTCAAGGATATGACAATTGTGTTTAAGCTCATGACACTAATCCGTTAACTCAATCACCCGCGTAATAATTACCGGCGTGATTCAGATGAAACCAGTGCCCCTTCTAAAGGCATCAGTTGCAATTATACCTTATCTCTCATACAAAATAATCTACCGCGGAACTTACTCAACGTACAGCTTCTCGGCTAGCATTGGGTCGTTAGCCCCGTAGTACTACAAATTGTATAAGCGGCTATTTCCCCCTTCGCAAGGGCAAGACAATAGTTAATAGTTCATGAATTTAGGGACTTTTGCAACTAGGTACTCAACACAATTTCGAGGCAACATTCGGGTCCAACAATCAATCAAGACTTATGTTCATTTTCATTTAAATTAGCATGTATCCCCCTCGCGGGTTAAAAACATTTGAATAAAGTAAAGAGCGAGGCTATAGACTCACCTTGCGTAGTAGTAGTGGTTCTAGCGAAGACGTAACGAGAAATGTCACCGACGACGTGGATGCCCGGGAAAATCAAACACTTGACCTAAAAGTCAAAGTACGAAAACCAAATCAATACTCCGCGTACATTATTGTACTAAATACACGCATATGCAAACACACTCAATGCTTATGAAAACTCACGCCAAAGTTAAACAAGTAGTTGTTACTAGACTTATATGATTTATCAATGCTATTAAAGTTACTATCCATTTTACGATTTCGCGGATACTTACCAAAAGTATGGGCTGTTTTACTAGACTTAACCCTTGTTATAAAAATTAAGAAAATTCTCAAAAATACCTTAAGACCTGTAGAAAACCCATTTTTAATCCCATTAAAAGTTTTCGCTTTTACGACCCGTTACTCAACACATTACTAAACCTACATTTTTCGGTCTGAAATTGTACTTCGACCAACTTGGACTTCTTTGACCTATTTGAAATGCACCTTTGACCTCTTTGACTCCTAAGTCCACTTATAGACTCAATTACACAGGTTTGTGACCAAAATTTGACCTTTGACCTTTTACCAATTCATACTTGTGGTCCTCGGGATTTGACTAAAACTAAACATAAATTCGGATTATGAAAGTTCTCGTCTCCCGGTACACGATCTTTAAAACCTCATAACTTTTGGCTCGTTTGGAGTCACGAGCTCTACCTTATACCAAATTAAAGCTAAGAAGACAATCCATAACTACATCTAACTATCTAGACCTGTAGGAAAAATTATTTTTACAAAAATGTCTTAAACTTTCTGCCTAAATTTAACCATACCAAAATCATACTTAGGCTCGATTCCAAACCTATATATCACCTCTAGGCATCATCCTAAGCATCCCTAATCACACCCAAACATTATTTTCAGTCCTAAACCCCTATTGATCATCAACCTCATAGAATCAAAATCCTAAAAACAAGCATGCAATGTGTTTAACCCATTCAAACACACCCAAAACACCCTTATAAACACAAACCCATGACATTTCATCAAACACCTTGAACACACCCAAAACCCCAAAAATTTCGTGGCTTTAAGGGGCTGTGGAAGACACAAATCATAACCCCCATTATGTTTTATGGATGATTCATCCTTATAAACACATGAATTAAACACCCCACTAGTTTAATTACATCTAAACACGTTTTTGAAAAAAATCTTTAATTTTTGAAAAATTAATGTTATTGCATGTTTGATTTTTGTGGTGGGATTCACTTACAATGATGTTAGAAAGGTGGGACTTTGATTGGATTCTTCAAAAACCAAGTTTTGGTGGTGGATTGGTGGTGGTGGGTGTTGGCCGTGAGGTAGAGAGAAAAGGGAGGAGGAGATAATTTTTTTTTTGAAGTTAAAATGAAGAGTGTGTGTGTTGTTTGTTTATTTTGTAAGGTTAGGAGGGACCAAAGTGCAATTTTGGCTTTCTTTTGGCCTTAAATGGCAAACAAGTATATAAAGAGCGGGATTATGACTAGTAGTCGATTTTAAAATTTTACGGGAGTCGGGTTTCGCCCCGAACACTTGAAAATACTTTTAAATGGTTCAAACGCACACAAAACGAATATACACATGGTTCCGACTCGACTTAACACGTAATAAAATAAAATCTCGAAAATTTCAAATATCGATCAATCGATAATAAAATGTAAGTTTTGGGCATCCGTCGGTATCGTAGTCGTTATCGGTTCTTCTTAAATCGTCAATCGTTAAATTACGACCGTAAACGTCGGTTTCAACTTAAACCGTCAAATAAATCCACGATAAAAATTCTTAAAAATTTCAAAAATATACGTAAAATAGGATTAAATAAATAATGTTGGGCTCGGGATATCACATCCACAAGTGAGCCACAACTTAAGAGAGATGCTCATACTGAAGAGCTCTTGAGACAATAACTTAGCATCATACGGCACTTTCACGGGTGTTACATCCTCCCCTCCTTAAAGGAGCGACGTCCCGGCGCTCTCTGGTTCTTATACTCGCATTTCGTACTACTGGGAAGATAAGGGTACTCCTTCCTAAAGAGGTCTTTACGTTCCGATATGGACTTCGGTTCACGTCTCGGGTTCCATCACACCTTCACGATGAGTATTATGCCTTGCTTCAATCTCTTACCATCTTGATCCATGATCTCCACTTCAATTTCCCTAAATTCTTCCCATGGGTATCAACACATCTCTTTCCACAGGTTCTCGCGGTTAGCATATAATTCTTAATCTACACCATCTCTTCCGTAGCCTCTCGAATCATTTCAAGTCCATCCAACTGACTTTTTCCTACTTCATTCTATCCAACTGGAGATCCACATTTTCATCGACATAATTCCTCAAAGGCTGCAGCTTCAATGCTACCATGGTAAATGTCGTTGTACAAAGGTACTACCAACGGCAATGGTCGATCTCAACAACTACCAAAATCGATCACACACGCTCGGTGCACGTCTTCCAACGTTCGAATCGTCCTTTCACTTGGTTCATCATCTCATAAAAACAACTATCACAAAGAAAATCACACGGGTCGCACATCACCTCATAGAAAAACGTTCAAAATATAAAAGACGAAGTAATCAATACTATTCGTACCAAATCACCTTATTACGATATTACGTACATACAACCCTACTTCGTCAAAAACAAATTCATCGATACGAAATCATTCGGCGTATACATAACTCTCTCGAAGACATCACAATCCAAACAAACACAAAAGCCATTATGAAACACACACAACCATATTACGACATGTTTGCAACATAGCCAAACCATGCTAAACCAATCAGTTCAATCAGTTAACCCACGCTTGCTAATCAGCCAAGCCAAGATAAAACAAGAATATTTACATAATTCTCGGATGAGTCCAGTCAAAAGAAAATTGCAAGTTAAAGAAGGTTCAAGAGCTTGCTAGCTATGGATGCATATCCAAAAAGAAATAAAATACTTATATGTGTCATCGTGGGGTGCTCACACACGGATCCATACCCAAAAGATACTACAAGAACACCATCTTACTTCCGTCCCAAACGTGGTCAAAATCTTAATAAATATCATCGTTCACAGTTAAAAAAAAATACCTTACATGGCACGTGTTCTCCATGATCGGACTTCATTGGACAATGTCGTCTCAAGTTCTCACAACTTACGATCACTCGACCAGATTACTTACCACACAAATACATAAAAGGCAAGGGTTTACCACAAAAACATCAACTAGGGATATCTATCGTTTAACCATCGATAATCAAGGATGGTTGAGTCAAGCAAAGAGGATTCCTCACTTAAATAAGCGAAAACGACAATGGAATTGTCTTCCAATTACTGATGCACAGTTGGTAAACTTCAACAGTTTATCGCGTGTCGTTAAACATATCAAAAGAACAAGAAAGAAAATATATAAGGTATGATACATTTGATGTAGGAGAAGTCTTCGTCATTTCACTTAGAGTTATTCAAACTCGGTTTTCCTCTACTTCGGAAGTCTTCTATTTTTGTTAAAAACTCTTCTCAGTGTCGATACAAGCCCCTTTGGTATTTCATCAACACCCTCGTGATTCCGATGAAATTTGCACGTTACACACAACTCATAAAAACATTTTCCAAAAATTACTCGGTCACATTGGCTTACCAAGTCAACACCAAACGAAAGAAAAAAAATTTCAAGGAATACAAGAAAATTCAAAAATTGTCTTTAGGAATCAAAGAAAATACGATTTCTTGCATAAGGATCCACCATTTTTTTTTATTTTTTTAAAAAAAAAAACGTTCTCATCCAAACATTTATCAAAACACTACAAGTTTCAAGATGACCAATTTATTGGACATTAGTGCCCTTCCTAAACTATGCATAACTAGCTAGATCATGCATACTTAAGGACCAAGCAACGACAATTAACAAAACATGACTCTTCCTGAATTATGCATAGTTAGCTAAGCTGTGCAAAATTGAGGATCGAGTGACGACACAAACATTATTATTACATACCAAATATGACTACGAAAGTTTTCGACCTATACTTCAAAATAATCAAATTATTTAAAATGGAATTTGAAATGGGAAAATATTGCTACCATCATTTTAAGAAACACATCAAACATTTTTCGTCCACTTTGGAAACATACTTTTACTTTGCCTTTTTGTGAGGAAAATAAATAAATAAATAAATAAATAAGTCGACACCATTTACATTTGATTCAACGAACCATTTCACACACTCATACATATTTTCAAAATAGACTATTCACAAAATAACGGTAAGGTGGTTCATGATTAAAGATCATTGCAAGCACAACAAGTAATAAAATTAAGATCAATGAGATCGAACGAGGTAAACGAGCAATATAATTGTCAACGGAAATTAACTACATTAGAAATGAAAATACTTCAAATATATGACGAAAGTCTCAGGATAACAACAGCGATTTACGAATACATGGAGTAAAAGTTGAATATCAACACAAGCGTCAAAAATAAAACAACGATCACACTTCCCATCGTCTCGAGTTGCACACACATTCCACGAAGTGTATACGGGAAGAGAAGAATAATCACTTGGTTAACTATAAACAATTTTCACCAGGAAGATCGAGTTCTTTCACCTCTACAATTTGGTAAAGCGGCTTCGCCTCCTCGCTTTTGTTCAATATAAATAAATAGCCAATTTAATGAAGATTTATAGCATCATTCAAGTAAATACAAAATTTTTGGTTCCATTAACCGAAAGGAGAAAAAAAATGCGGGGTCCATGAAGGGGACAAAAATACACCGGGTGACATACCCTCATCATCAAGTACTAGCGAAGTAGCGACACAAAAATAAATATAATAATATTGGTTTCATACCATAGACAATATTAAAATGAACAATCACATGACGACTCATGTTTAGATACAGACTCACAAAATCAAAGAAGGGATGTCGGACGATCGAACCATCGTGACTCAAAACATTATATATACATCTTTATTAAATAATATACAAGTAGGCGTGTGTTGTGTAATCCAGTTGCGTATAATAATTAGTGTTACCTTGTACATTGTAAAACCGAACATTTACACATTTTTAATTTGTGTTACACCATTGAAGAATTTATACCTTTCATTTTCCAATCTTTACAAAGTTTTCATTTCTGAAAAATTTCAATCTTTCGGGAATTATTAACATTAGTAGATGCGGTGTCTCGGTTATCATAATTGACGAATCATTAGGTTTGAAAATCTCCATACTTGTGTCAAAACCTCATTAATGTTCATATCTTAAGTACCAAAAACATACGTAGTAAGAATTTTCCAAGTTTTACGTTTTTATTATTACGACTTATATTATCACAAATATACACGTATCCAACATGACTCAAACTAGTCCAATTAACTCTTAAAATCAACCTTTGACTTTTATTACACACATGTTTTCCCCAAAACTGTTTTGTTAAATCATATTCGCGTAATTCGACTCAAATGATAAAGAGGTTTCACGTGGTATTATCTCGGATACTTACTGATTTTAGTCGAGACTTAAATCTCAATAATAATAATATAATAAACAATCAAAATGCTTATCTCAATAATTTTAAAATATATAAAATTCAACTTTTAATCCTTAGCCCATTATCAAATGATTTTAAAATTAACACATCTCGTCGCGGAATAAAACAAAAGATTTTTCAAACGATTTTAAACAAGCATCATCAAATTACACATATTGATTCTTTATAACGACAATTAAACAAACAAATGATTTCCAATGACGTTCCATCAATGTTTAAAATTTTATTTCAAGCATTATAATTTCATACTTAAAGTGTATATTCCGATTTTATCCCAGTTTATTTACTACAACGAGTGACGAGTTCTAGTTTACACCAATGCATACGTAAACATAACCTTATGTTTAAAATAAACCAATTTTTACAAAGTTTCTACCTCCAAAATATATGACCAATTTTTCTACTCTATATTACAAATTATGCCAAAAGTTTGCTACATTGACCCGAAAATTAATTCATACTAAATTCGAAGCTACATATACTCAATAGTCATCTCGCAAATTTTATTATAACTCCTTTCTCGAACTAAATTAAACAAATTCTTAACAAGTCCATCACAATCTTTTAGTATCAAATTTTAATATATGAAAACAAGGATTTTACGAGTAATAATAATTACTTATTACGATTTACCAACCAAGGTTGAAGGAAAATAATTTCACAATGTCCGTTTATTCTCTACACGAATTTTACTTGTTACAAAACACATCATACATCATTTTTATCCGAAAGTTTCATTCACCAAATATTAAATATATAAAACACTTTATGTTTAAATCATTCAATCAACAATGTTCGATGCTTACTTAACTTGCACAAATGCCGGACCTCGTCATGTAAAATATTAACTTCAAAATAATGAATCAACAAAACAAAATGAAATAAATGGAACGAGAATACGTATGTCAACTAAATGTTGTTATCGGCCTCGGATGAGTCTCGAAATCGTACTCCACAAAATTAACACAAAAACCAACCAAATTCCAAGTTATCGCGCTTGATCACAACGCCAGTCTATTTTTAAAACACATCTTTGAATTCGAGTAAAATGGTAAACAACGATTAAATGGCGATACGCCTCGACCACGTTTCATAATATACACACATGATTCGCCTCCCCAATGTACGCATCGTCGATTATACTTCGTCTATGTTATAGTTACGTGAACTAACATATCAAACCCATTAGGAATAAAGGAAATAAAGTAATACGTAAGTAAATTACGTTTCAAAAGAAAATGTCCAAAATGACACATCACGGTGCGATAACGACAATCGAGATCGACCAAGTCGATATAAAATATGTTACGAAGCATCATTTACGTATCTAGGATATCAAACGAGGTTCATATTCGGTTATTCGAACAATAAATTAATTATCAAGATTGATAATTAGCGGTAAGGCCGAATTCTCAACAAAACCGCATTTTAATGTACGATAATTACTCAAGGACCATTGCTTCACGTGCAATGCCTTTAAATACCATAGTATATACATACTTATACATACAACCATTCCTACATACACGTAGGATTACAACGCGGTGTTGCCATGTAATGCAATGTAGCCCGTTATGCCAATTACATGCAACATATAATATAATCTTACAAGAATTTGCAAATTACGATGATAAGTACTCAACGTACAAAACAATATATCTCAATATATATCTCAAAGTATTTACTTACTAAATACTTAGGGAATTCATATCAATTTCGAGGGATACATCTAAAATATAAAGCAATGCTAAAGAATTCTTACCGGAGCCATGCAGGATAGTTGTGTGCTTGGACAATTTCTTACGACACCAAAAGTTATAGTTTAGGATTTTTCAAAATGACCTAGTTCTCTATAACTCATGGCTCTGATTACCAATCTGTAACACCCCTACAAAATGCTATGCGCAGCGGAACTACAACATATGGGTGCTACGTAGTTATCATCACACATAAGCTATATTAAACGACTCAAGAGACGTAAAAGTTCAAACATAAAATTTATCATTATTAAAAGCATGTAAGTCTACAGTTTTCCAAATCCCAAGTTCATTATATAAAACAGAGTTGCGTTTAGGTCCCCACTAAATCTCAACCCAAAAGTACATTTTCATTCTCATGACATAATATAAAAGAGTTTTAAGTGCAAAAAGGAAGGAAAACAGGTAGACCACCAAGCCACATCAACTTCCATCCTCGCATGCTCCGCTGCTATCAATATTGGTTACCTGAAACACATGCTTAAAATCGTCAACACAAAGGTTGAGCGAATCTATAGGTTTATCAAATCATAAGTTGAACATAAGTATTAAAAACCAATCATGATCATTCAATAGCATTGTCGTACTCACAATCTATTACTCAAGGATATGACAATTGTGTTTAAGCTCATGACACTAATCCGTTAACTCAATCACCCGCGTAATAATTACCGGCGTGATTCAGATGAAACCAGTGCCCCTTCTAAAGGCATCAGTTGCAATTATACCTTATCTCTCATACAAAATAATCTACCGCGGAACTTACTCAACGTACAGCTTCTCGGCTAGCATTGGGTCGTTAGCCCCGTAGTACTACAAATTGTATAAGCGGCTATTTCCCCCTTCGCAAGGGCAAGACAATAGTTAATAGTTCATGAATTTAGGGACTTTTGCAACTAGGTACTCAACACAATTTCGAGGCAACATTCGGGTCCAACAATCAATCAAGACTTATGTTCATTTTCATTTAAATTAGCATGTATCCCCCTCGCGGGTTAAAAACATTTGAATAAAGTAAAGAGCGAGGCTATAGACTCACCTTGCGTAGTAGTAGTGGTTCTAGCGAAGACGTAACGAGAAATGTCACCGACGACGTGGATGCCCGGGAAAATCAAACACTTGACCTAAAAGTCAAAGTACGAAAACCAAATCAATACTCCGCGTACATTATTGTACTAAATACACGCATATGCAAACACACTCAATGCTTATGAAAACTCACGCCAAAGTTAAACAAGTAGTTGTTACTAGACTTATATGATTTATCAATGCTATTAAAGTTACTATCCATTTTACGATTTCGCGGATACTTACCAAAAGTATGGGCTGTTTTACTAGACTTAACCCTTGTTATAAAAATTAAGAAAATTCTCAAAAATACCTTAAGACCTGTAGAAAACCCATTTTTAATCCCATTAAAAGTTTTCGCTTTTACGACCCGTTACTCAACACATTACTAAACCTACATTTTTCGGTCTGAAATTGTACTTCGACCAACTTGGACTTCTTTGACCTATTTGAAATGCACCTTTGACCTCTTTGACTCCTAAGTCCACTTATAGACTCAATTACACAGGTTTGTGACCAAAATTTGACCTTTGACCTTTTACCAATTCATACTTGTGGTCCTCGGGATTTGACTAAAACTAAACATAAATTCGGATTATGAAAGTTCTCGTCTCCCGGTACACGATC
Organism: Glebionis coronaria; assembly: GCA_025667525.1. Classification (NCBI taxonomy): domain Eukaryota; kingdom Viridiplantae; phylum Streptophyta; class Magnoliopsida; order Asterales; family Asteraceae; genus Glebionis; species Glebionis coronaria. The sequence goes on from JANFOE010001307.1 coordinate 61,055, forward strand.
TTTAAAACCTCATAACTTTTGGCTCGTTTGGAGTCACGAGCTCTACCTTATACCAAATTAAAGCTAAGAAGACACTCCATAACTACATCTAACTATCTAGACCTGTAGGAAAAATTATTTTTACAAAAATGTCTTAAACTTTCTGCCTAAATTTAACCATACCAAAATCATACTTAGGCTCGATTCCAAACCTATATATCACCTCTAGGCATCATCCTAAGCATCCCTAATCACACCCAAACATTATTTTCAGTCCTAAACCCCTATTGATCATCAACCTCATAGAATCAAAATCCTAAAAACAAGCATGCAATGTGTTTAACCCATTCAAACACACCCAAAACACCCTTATAAACACAAACCCATGACATTTCATCAAACACCTTGAACACACCCAAAACCCCAAAAATTTCGTGGCTTTAAGGGGCTGTGGAAGACACAAATCATAACCCCCATTATGTTTTATGGATGATTCATCCTTATAAACACATGAATTAAACACCCCACTAGTTTAATTACATCTAAACACGTTTTTGAAAAAAATCTTTAATTTTTGAAAAATTAATGTTATTGCATGTTTGATTTTTGTGGTGGGATTCACTTACAATGATGTTAGAAAGGTGGGACTTTGATTGGATTCTTCAAAAACCAAGTTTTGGTGGTGGATTGGTGGTGGTGGGTGTTGGCCGTGAGGTAGAGAGAAAAGGGAGGAGGAGATAATTTTTTTTTTGAAGTTAAAATGAAGAGTGTGTGTGTTGTTTGTTTATTTTGTAAGGTTAGGAGGGACCAAAGTGCAATTTTGGCTTTCTTTTGGCCTTAAATGGCAAACAAGTATATAAAGAGCGGGATTATGACTAGTAGTCGATTTTAAAATTTTACGGGAGTCGGGTTTCGCCCCGAACACTTGAAAATACTTTTAAATGGTTCAAACGCACACAAAACGAATATACACATGGTTCCGACTCGACTTAACACGTAATAAAACAAAATCTCGAAAAATTCAAATATCGATCAATCGATAATAAAATGTAAGTTTTGGGCATCCGTCGGTATCGTAGTCGTTATCGGTTCTTCTTAAATCGTCAATCGTTAAATTACGACCGTAAACGTCGGTTTCAACTTAAACCGTCAAATAAATCCACGATAAAAATTCTTAAAAATTTCAAAAATATACGTAAAATAGGATTAAATAAATAATGTTGGGCTCGGGATATCACATCCACAAGCGAGCCACAACTTAAGAGAGATGCTCATACTGAAGAGCTCTTGAGACAATAACTTAGCATCATACGGCACTTTCACGGGTGTTACAAATATAACTTTGGACTCTTTCACTTTTGGCCCTTCAATATTTTAACCTGCATATAAAGCACAAATTTAAGTATAAAAAACCCTTATTTAACATAGATAATGGTCGATGGTGACGGTTTGAATATATACAATTTAAGTTATCAACCGTTCTTTTGATATTTGTTGTGGGGGGTTTGCATTTTGCCTTTGTTTGTACATGTGACAGATCTTGGTCAATGGGTAATTTTTTTTGCATGCGTCTTTGTTCTTTTATATAGCGTCAGAGTATGCTTGTATTTTTCTTATTCGGTTTTCAAGTATTCTAGTTATGGAGTATCCGGGTTGAAATAGTAGCGAGTGGCAGCTGTTCCCCACAACTGACAACCTGTATCATTATAAGTCAGCGATGGATTTATGCGTTGTGGCCAATATGTATACGTAGGGGATAAGTGTGTTGTATGTTAGACACGTACCTCCAAAAGAAGTCACTCTGCAAGAGCTGACAACAAATATGACCAGTTTCTCCATTTGTTTGAATGCATATTTGTCAAACTCTATTGCCATGTTGTCCCAGAGGGTAAGCTCGATTACATTCATACTATGCATAAATGAAGCATATATCATGTAAGTGTCATGACCAGTTTCTCCATTTGTTTGAATGCATATTTGTCAAACTCTATTGCCATGTTGTCCCAGAGGGTAAGCTCGATTACATTTATACTATGCATAAATGAAGCATATATCATATAAGTGTCATTAGCAGTTTTCAAATGTGTGTTTCTTATGGTGGTTTGAAGGAAAGAAGCACATACTTGAGATTTTCAATATCAAGTCTTCTTATAGTAGCTTGGGTTCCGGTTGTAGTTATGACAAGTTAAGTGTTTCCTACTCTTGTCAAGCAACCAATGTAATCTGCAAGCATGTTGTAAGGCTTGTTATTCGTTATTTTATCAGTGCTGGAAAATGATATTAGTAAATGAATCAAAGGTTGCCAACAATGGTAACTAATTCCGGAAAAGAAAGTATGGTCACGTACCTATTAATGTAGGTCGCCGTTGCTGTCCTTTTATATGCATTTTGGATCTAAGCTGATTATAGGAAACAAAGTTGAAGTAGTGTTTAGGCAACGATGTTACTTTAGTTTATGCAATTCAATTTGAAAGAATCTGTTTCACCTTTGCTCTGTGTAAAGTTTTTTTCAAGTTTTTATTTAAGTTTCATTTTCAAGAAGTTTGTGATTTCAAGATTTTTGTGAAAAGATTTTGAAGGAAAAAATATATATTTGTTTCAAGAAGTTGTGAGAAAATTAGTTTCTTTTTCTTGTTTATTGTTCTTACCCCTCACTGTGTTGAAACTCAGTTCAAAAGCTAATTTACACTTAGCTTTTGATGATGTTCAATACTTGAAGTTTGCTGGTTGTGGTGTGATTTCAAAACAGGTACCCAAGGAGTAGGTTTGTTGCTGTTATTAGTTGATTTTATTCAAGGCATCTTACAACAGCCAGCTGCTTAGAAGCTTGGTTCCATTGGAAGCTTGCACTTGTGCAATAGCTCTGTCCCAAGGGTGTGGATGTACACCCTTAAGTTGTGCTCCATTTCTATTTTTCTTAATTTTTTCTGAAATCATTTTTCATTGTGTAAATTTTTACATGTGCATGTTATTTGTCATCTAGGGAGTCAATCTGTGTGATTTAGATATCACTAGATGTTATTGAAGGTGTGTGTTGTGTGCCAATATGTATAAAACAATATTTGGATTAGTAACATTTTTTGTTGTGAGAAGAATGAAAAAGTAAAGGCGAGTTACGCTACATTAAACTACGACGAATAATTAAAGCGTATAAGTCAAAATACGTAAAACGTGACGAAATAAAAAATTTAAACTAAAGATTAATTAAAAATCAAAATTAAGTCTAAAATAATATAAATAAGTATAAAAACTCAATAAATAAATTTTAAAACTTATTATCGATTTAATATATAATTTTAAATGCTAATTAAAGCCCTAAAATCAAATAAAATCAACAAAAAGCCCAAATATTATTTTATCAAATAAATAACTTACTTATATTAATTTAAAACTAAAAAGTATTTTTCCTGAATTTTTAAAACCATTTTTCTATTTTTTAATTAACTAAAAACAATTTTTAATTAAAATAATGCTAAAAAAATAATAAAATAATGAGTAAAATAATTTTATTTTTTCAGAAATTTTACAATAGTTAAGTTTACTGGGGAAAAATAAAAAAAAACTAGAAAAAGTTGTATTTAAGCCTAATAAGACAAAAAAAAAAAAATCAGAAAATTGAAAGTGATATGTGGTTTTGTTTTGTCCTGTAGTCTAGCAGTGGGAAGAAATCAGACTAAACAGTGGGAACTTGTTTCCCACTGCTCATCAACAGAGAGTGAATTTATCCTTTTTGGAGCCTTGTTTCTTGTTGTTTCTAGGCACAAGGGGCACCCCCACAACCAGTTGGGTTGTGAGGAGTCAATAGAACACAAAGTAACAACAATCAATCATTAATTAAGCTATAGATTAACAAAAATATCAGCAAAAAGACAAGAAAAAGGAACGAAACAGGCCTGGTGGCTTTGTTTAGCAAACAGTGAGCTACAACTGCTACTCTAAACCACCAAAAGCTACAAAGTCCTAAATACCAGATGACAAACAACTAATATACCCTAAAATCTAAGTGTGTATCAAATTTTAAGCCACAAAACAAAGTAACAAGGCCAAAGAGTCTGCTGATGTGTTTTGCTCATAGAAAAAGGGACTTGCTGATCTTTTAGGTAATATGGTGAGATTTGGTCACTCAAAGCTTGCTATAAAATCATTCAAACCACAAATTAGTTACACATAACCCTAAACTGACCCTATAGCTATCATGTCACAAATTCTCATGCACCAAATCATCATAACAAACTTATACAGACCATTGTTGGTTTATAACCGAAACTATGCATACACTCAAACACTTGATTTTTCTTTTACGTAAACCTACATCAAACAATCAATCAAAACATGGATAACAGATCAAATAGAAAGATTGCAAGCAAAGGGCAACTTCTTGTTGTCACCCAAAAGTTGTTAAACCTAATACACAAACACCCTCTTGATAATCTAAAACCAAGATTTTTCAAAGGAACACTATACGAATCAATTCCAAATGATCCTAACACTACAAGAACATGTAAGCTAACCCAAATGAATAAGAATAAAGTATCTAAATCACATAGACAAGCATCAAGTCATAAATCCACATATACCACCATAAATCACAAATTTTTGCTCACAAGAGGGTTCAAGCCGGATCTTACCTTGTGGGACCCATATCCAGGCCCCACAATGGCTGATGCCATCTCCTGTTTAGCAAAGGGTGCGATTTAAAGCTTATGGAAGGGATTAATGGAGCTTGTTGTATGCAAGAAGAAAAAGTGAACAACACCACCCTAGACCACAATAGTCAAAAGGGTGGTGCCTTGTGTACCTGCTTAAGACACCACAAAGAAAGCAAGTGAAGTACCAAAAACCAAGATAACAACTATTGTCACTAGCTTTTTACTGGGCTTATGGTATAGTTAATCCTTAACTGTCACACCCCTAACTTTCACTGTAGCGTAAGACTGGATTTGGGTTGCGACTTCATGGCGTGAAAAGGACTTATTGAGAGAGAACGACATCTACATGCCAAAATAACAATGCAGACTCTTTATAGTAGCATATCTGAGAAAAAGCATTGCTAAAGTGTCAACACAAAGTTGGTGAGTTCCTAGGTTTGAGTTTAAGAAAAAAAAATCATTTCAATGAACCACAAGATTTGTATCCACCTGTGAAAATATAACACATACAAAGTCACACAGTTTATCTTTACTACTATTTAAGCTCATGACACCGATGCGTTAACGAGTCTAACTGACTTCGTATGTGTGTGCCCGTGCAGGTGACTAACCCAAGTCACCCATCGTCTTCAAATGAAATTGTATTTACTTGAACGCACCCATTCAAAGTAAATAGGAGTGTCAACTCCGATAGATCTATCCATAACATACGCGCTCACTTCGCTGTAACACAGCTAGGTAACTAACGGTTCATGATTCGTGGGCAGTTATCATTTGTGTTATTTCGAGACATAGATCAACTAGTAAAGAATAGTTCACTTGTGTTCACGCGTTATAAATCAAGCAATGTTATCACCCGAAAAGATGATAAAATATTTTGAAAGAGATAGGAGCTAGTAACTCACAGTTTGATAAAACAATTTAAGAAAAGGCTAGAAACTGAGAGTTTGATAAAATAATTTAAGATAGGGGCTAGAGAACTTACTGTTTGATAAAACAATTTGAAAGAGGGGTTAGGAAACTCACCTTGTAGATGGAAGTAGTTGCAGAAATAAAGTACAACTTTAGTGATAACCTAAACAAGATAACACATATTAACTATATGCTAGATGATTATGACATGCATGTATGAACCTGTTCTTAGTTGGTGCTTAGGCTGGAATAATAACGACTATAGTTTTATAAATGTTTCGGTTATTAATCGGTTTTGTTCTTTTAGTTCTTTATGGTTAGGTTTCATTCTTTTAAACTACGATTTCATAAATAACTAATATTTTATATATTCATGTTATGAATTATAAAATCATTTATAGGTTGCTATGTATTCAAGTAAAATGTAGTTATTCGGGTTTTGAAGATAATATATTACGATATAAGTTTTATTTAATTCCTACAATAGTAATGTTTTACAATTAAATATCATTTTCTTCATTATTTTGAGAGCTACTATAGTGTGTCACTTTCATTAAACTAACATGATTCATGTTATTTGTAAATTTACTATTTTATTGTGCTTACAACGTTTATAACAGTTTTAGCGTAATTAGGTTTTAGTATAATCAGATTTTTTACGATAACGTCATTTTTACGTGTATTCATTCATAATTAAGTTTACATAGTCGGAATTTAACTAGGCGTCTTACATACATGTTACTAGTTGAAATTTTACGTAAATGACAAATTTTAACATTTTTCAAAATATAAAAAGTGTCCAACGGCCCTATTTTGAGAGTCCGTAACTTTTGTATACTTTAGAAATATGACGCAAACGAAGTTCCTGTAGATAGCCCACCTGGTAGGCTACAATAATGTTCTTTATGAGCTAGTCGTGATTTGGACTTTAAGTGGGTCAAATTTAGATTACAAAAACATAGTTCCAACCAGTTTAACACTAGACATGATGGTTTTTCAAGAAATTTAAAGACGTGTATCTTACTACTCGTTAACTCTTAGGTAAAACGGCTTACGGTTTTAGAAACTAGGCCAGGTGAATATTAATATTGCCCTTGAGCAATGTTTACCCATTCGGCCTATAAGAGGCTCGAAATCGCGTCCAAACATGACTACCTCGACCAAACAGTTTCCAGAGAATATTTCATAGTTTTGACAGATTCTATTGTTTTTATTTAAATTTTCATTTTAAGTTTCCCGGTTAGTTATAACTCCGTTTTAAGTGATTCAAGAGGCTATGGATTCGTAATAAAGTCTAGTATTTTATTCTATGACAAAAATTCACGGGGAGATGTCTATCTCGGGAAACGTGCAAGAGCTTTTATATACCGAATAAGGCTTTTTAACGACTTTTATTACTTTCGAAATATTTCTAAACTCTAAGAACCACTAAGTTGAGGTTTAAAATGAATAATAAGCTGTTTAATACTAGAAAATACATTACTTACAATGTATTGGTGGTTTGATCACGTTTACGCCCTAGGATGCCCTAATTTGGTCTCGGCTAGGTTTCAACTTTCACGACATGAACACGAACACTTAGGAAACTTAAGGAGTTTTCTCGTGATCACTTGGAAGACCAGAAAAGACACCAATGATTGCTGGAAAGGATTCGAACACGAGTAACACGAACACGACAAAATCTGAATCTAGGGTTTTGAAGAAAACCCAAATTTCATTTAGCTATGGTTTCGTTTTTAGGGTACTTCAAGGCATGAACTTTGAGGGCTGTTTATAGGATGTTTAGGGGTGATGTTTAAGAGCTCTTAGACGTTCCAACAGTGACCTATAGGGTCACGTATGATGGTGTGATGTCTCGGCTGCAATTCAAGAATCAAGAACAATAATCCGAAACCTAGGGTTTCAAATTAAAGGTTGTAATGTCTTGGGTTATAGGGGCTGTTTACAAGGGTTATATGAATAATGTTTAGGAGTTATTAAGAGTGGTAATAGTGGTTTTAATGGTGGTTTATGGTGGTGATTTATTCACAGCAGCAACAAGAACAACCCGGGATTCGTTTGGTTTGATTTTATGTTTCAAGACATGTAATTGCTATCCTATTTATACACTACTTGAAGCTTATCACTATAACATCAATAATCCATGAAAATCTTGATTTGTGGCTAGAAAATAATCACTATGGAGAAGGATTGAAGAATTGTTGGTGTAGATCATGAAACAGTAGATAGAGATAAGAAATCACGACCTTTAGGAGGATTTTTAGGAAGAAAGTCATTGGTAGGGTATGTGAGGGAATTATGGGCCGATTAAACAAAGCCAAGGACAAGGATTTTCAATATTTGGTAAGATATATTCACTAGATAAGTTTTTATAATTATTTCCTAATTATCTAAAATTGTTTTTCCTATTTTCTAGCTATCATAACCAGCATAATAACTTCTTAAGACTTAAAGCCACGAAATTTACACTAAGTAGTGATTAACATGGGCTAATATGGGTTTAGGTGCAATTAGTTGGGTTTATTTTAGGTTTACGGGTTATTAAAGTTACTTACGGGCTTTTAAAATTAATTACATGCTTATTTTTAGCCATTTAATATTTTAATTAAGCTCTTGTGATTAATTATGAAGTTTAAAAATTAATTTTATTAGTTTGAAGTTGAATAAATTAATTTAGATGTTTTCGCGATCGTTTAGACATAAAAACGTAATTTTATAAATAAATAATAAATAAAATATGATTACCTCGGTAATTTATCCGATACCTTGAAAATAAATTAAAAGTGATGAATATATGATTTATAGACTTTTTAAAGTCCGTCATATATTGTTTTAAAGAAATCGTGAGTTAAAAATGTTTATATAACTTTCTATTAATAATTAACGGTGATTTCGATAATTTACCTTAACTATTAAAATAAACTATTATTGACGTTTATATGACCTATAATCTTAAGATAATTCATTTAACCTAAAACATATAAAACACATAAGCTTTTAGTTGGATGGCCTCCAGTTAGAGTAAATCACGGTTTTTAGATAACAAAGTAATTATTTTTCACTTTGCAGTAATTAAGCTAGTAACATATATATTTTTATATAACCAAAATAATCATATAGTCCGTCGTATGTATTATTATTGATAATATCATTTGTTAGTTTTTAGATATCTTCCTGTTTATGATTTATAGTGTTTTACTGAAGAAAAAAAAATTGTAGCGATAATTATCTTATTATTCTTTGGATCAATAATGAGTTCAAATTTACGGGTTGTCACATTCACCCCACCTTAGAGGATTTCGTCCTGAAATCAAAGCGCCATATACGTTAGGGTATTTGTCAAGAAGAAGACGGGAATGTCGAGTGGTAAAAAAAATCTCTCACACGTTTAGCGTATGGTAGAAAAAGTGATTACTTTTATTCTAAGTGAATTTTTATTCATTTTGGTATTTCTGGTAACTACTACGAGCACATTATTGTTCTATCTAAATTATACATAGGTGATCAGGCTATGTATACTACAGATACCACATATAGCATCCTCCTTTTCGTCACCTCTTTTATTTGTATCATATTTTCGCTATATCTTACTATTAACTAACAGATAACCACATAGAACATGACATGTTGTCTACTATTGTAACACTACATTGTAGCCCACTAGATTACGTCATCCCACACCCATGGGTGACCATGCATAATCCCACAAACATGTTTTTCATAGTAACACTTAGTAGTATAGTAAATGAATATAACATGTCAAAGACTTTGGTCTTAGATAAGGATCTAACACTAGATGGTTTGTATATTATTTTATCATGCAAATTAGAGCCGATTATAGTCTAGAGTTACTAATGCAACCTAGTTCTCTATAATCAAGGGCTCTGATACCATTCTGTCACACCCCCAAATTTCACTGCAGCGGAAGACTGGATTTGGGTTGCGACTTCATGGCGTGAAGAGGACTTGATGCGAGAGAAATACATCTACATGCCAAAACAACAATGCAAACTCCTTATAGTAGCATACCTGAGAAAAACATTGCTAAAGTGTCAACACAATGTTGGTGAGTTCCTAGGTTTGAGTTTAAGAAAAAAAATCATTTCAATGAACCACAAGATTCGTATCCACCTGTGACAATATAACATATACAAAGTCACACAGTTTATCTTTACTACTATTTAATCTCATGATACCGATGCGTTAACGAGTCTAACTGACTTCGTATGTGTGTGCCCGTGCAGGTGACTAACCCAAGTCACCCGTCGTCTTCATATGAAATTGTATTTACTTGAACGCACCCATTCAAAGTAAATAGGAGTGTCAACTCCGATAGATCTATCTATAACATTCGCGCTCACTTCGCTGTAACACAGCTAGGTGACTGACGGTTCATGATTCGTGGGCAATTATCATTTGTGTTGTTTCGAGACATAGATCAACTAGTAAAGAATAGTTCACTTGTGTTCACGCGTTATAAATCAAGCAATGTTATCACCCGAAAAGATGATAAAATATTTTGAAAGAGATAGGAGCTAGTAACTCACAGTTTGATAAAACAATTTAAGAAAAGGCTAGAAAACTCAGAGTTTGATAAAATAATTTAAGATAGGGGCTAGAGAACTCACTGTTTGATAAAACAATTTGAAAGAGGGGCTAGGAAACTCACCTTGTAGACGAAAGTAGTTGCAGAAATAAAGTACAAATTTAGTGATAACCTAAACAAGATAATACATATTAACTATATGCTAGATGATTATGACATGCATGTATGAACCCGTTCTTAGTTGGTGCTTAGGCTGGAATAATAACGACTATAGTTTTATAAATGTTTTGGTTATTAATCGGTTTTGTTCTTTTAGTTCTTTATGGTTAGGTTTCATTCTTTTAAACTACGATTTCATAAATAACTAATAGTTTATATATTCATGTTATGAATTATATAATCATTTATAGGTTGCTATGTATTCAAGTAAAATGTAGTTATTCGGGTTTTGAAGATAATATATTACGATATAAGTTTTATTTAATTCCTACAATAGTAGTGTTTTATAATTAAATATCATTTTCTTCATTATTTTGAGAGCTACTATAGTGTGTCACTTTCATTATACTAACATGATTCATGTTATTTATAAATTTACTATTTTATTGTGCTTACAACGTTTATAACAATTTTAGCGTAATTAGGTTTTAGTACAATAATATTTTCTACGATAACGTCATTTTTAGGTGTATTTATTCATAATTAAGTTTACATAGTTGGAATTTAACTAGGCTGTTGGAAACTCACTTTATGTGACGACATTTAAGAATTCCCGTTAGTTATCATAGTCACGCACATTTAGACTAGACTAGGCTCTTTGTATAGTTTAGGTTGTGTGCGTGACTATATATACCCCTCCTTAGCTTCCAAGGAGGGGTGTTGATTGTATTTTGTTCATTTGGGAACACACACACTTTTACTCTCAACCTCTCTTTCTCTCTCTCTAAGCCATCAATGGCTTCCACCACCATTTACCACCACATTAGACCACCGGATACATAATAGCTTTTCTACATTTGGCATCAGAGCCTCGGTTCTATCCTTGGATCGTGTTTATTTATGCGATTTGGTGGTCTAATTCATTTTTGTGTCTCGTTTTATATTATTTCTGTCTATTTTCACAAAATTTTTTTTGGGTAACGTCTTATTATTTTGTCCCATTGTCCAATATGTCACACGTTTTTGGGTCTTATCATATCTATTTGTGTCTCGGTTTCATCAATCTTCATGGTCAAAAGTCATACAATTTTGGTCAATCTTTCTGGGTTTATGCAGATAGATAAGGACAAATATGCAGATCCACTATTTTAGGGTCCTTCAAAACCCTTTTCAGATTGGGTTTCCGATTGACATTCAGATTGCCTTTCCGATTGAACTTTCAGATTGGATATTCAGATTGGGTTTCCGATTTCACTTTCAGATTGGATATTCAGATTGGGTTTCAGATTGTTTTTCCGATTGAACTTTCGGATTGGTTATTCCGATTGGGGTGATTGTTTGATTCCGATGACACTCACAAATTTAAATATTCCGATGAGACCACTCACTTAAACATTCCGATTGGATTGTATTTTACATTCCGATTGGACTGTTTTTGTTAAAAACTTGTGTATCAAAAAATGTGACTTTAACCAAAATCACCCCAACCGAGTCAACTCGGTAATTACCGAGTTGACTCAGATCACTCACTGAGTCGACCAACTCACTACATCCAACCTTATTTCTCCTCAACACCTTCAATCTAAACCTAATACCCTTCGTCTCCTACTCCCCATCTAGACTCAATCAAACTGAAAAGAAAACTTTTCAAGATCTCAGATTTTGTAACATCTTTTTAAGATGTGTCAAGAAATTGAAACGAACATATCATCATCACAGATCCATGTATGGTTTAACAATCTTTGCTTTTCGAATTTAAAGTAAGATCTGTAACAATTATGTTACAATCTATCTTTGATTCGTTTAATTTAAAACACATGCACTAAAAAATACCTACCCGACACCAAACTCGGATTCATAGAAAAGTTTTTGAAATCATATCCGACTAATTACAAAGCTACCCGAGATCTTGTATGATCTTGTAGCCGCCGGTTATCTTGTTTGATAAGATTAAATCAATCTGGAATTAATGGATTTAAGGGTTTATGATTTTCGGTTCAATTTGTCTCCATTGTTAAAGGAGTCAAATGTTTCGTCATGGTAAAAACGTTGGTGTGACTCGGTTTTTATGTGCTTGAGGTTTTAGATTAAGATGTGGAGATTTTAATGATGGTTGCGTAGGATTTGGATGAAAGAAGTGATCTATCGTTTCTTTGAGAAATTGGCAGATTCATTTTTTTGAGGATAGATGAGTTTTTTTGATGGGACGGATTAAACAAGGTGAGGAGATAAGTTAAGAGAGAGAGAGTTTGGTGAGGGCGGTGTAAACAAGGTTGGGAGAGAGAAGATGAAGTTAGGTTGGAGGGGCGGAAGTCTCTATGTGTGTTGTGTTGACTAATGAATGAGTTTTTTAAGGGGACGTTATAACCTAAGTGATTAAAACGGGTCTTGGAGTTGTCAGTCATATCCCATATTTCAATTTGTGTGGATCGGGTTTCAACTCAATTGGGCCTCATTCCTTTTTGGTTATAATATAACATTTGGGCCATGGAATTCATTTCTTTGTTACACTCGATTTTTTTTAAACATTCCATCATGGGCCGCATGTTTTCAAACTAAATATACACAAAATTGTTTGTTTCAAATTTATTCATTTTGAATAACAATTTTGTGTATTATGGTATAATTTGGACACTATAGAGACAAAAGTGATGTGACAAAACAAAATGACGTGACAAATGTGACGAGAATTTATTTTGACGAGATCAAGAAAAATGGGCGATTTTTTAGTGGCTTCAGATTTTGTTTGATCGGGTATTAATTACGTGACGTTGAAGACGGATTTTTAGAAGGCGTGTATTTATTTTATCTTTTACTAGATAACTTGCTAGTGCTTAATCCTAGAATGAAGACTTGGTTATCTGGTTTCCGGGTTCGGGGTGGATGGTTGATGACTCGGATAACTATCACTTAAAGGGGTTACATTGTTGTACTCAGTGTCACGCGCTTAGTCGACGTGGATAATTTCAAGAGGTGTTGTGCTTATAGACTTCTTCAGTGATGCATTGACTACTTAGAGATTTCTCCACCGTTCTTCATTCAACAATAGTGCAAGCTTAAGTCACAAGATCGAAGGATTTTTATTCAGCTTCACGTTTGATGTATCTGGTTCATTCTTTCAGTGGTCACTTCAAATTGCTTTCATGTGGTATGGTAAAGGTGGCCATGGAGAGTTTATGAGAAGAGATTTTCGATCAACAGCTGATTCTCACAAAATATATAATTCAGCTTATTTATTATTCTCACGAGATTTTAGGTTCATGTGCGTACAATTTATTGATGGTTCCGAGTTTCGAAACCATCAAGGGGGAAGAAGAAGACACATTGAACGCACAACGAGTACACGTGATGAACTTCATACCTTCTTTTGATTTGAAGATATTCCGGGATGACATTTGTCATAGCCGTAGAGAAAATCAGTGTTTTAACTCGTGTCGTTATCAATCTCCAAACGGTACACTACTGATTCGAGGTTTAATTGTTTGATTGTTGCAATTAAACATCATCATTATCCTATATGCATTTCCGGGACTTAATTGACTCTGGTGCATCTCCGGAAGAAGATATGTGCATTTCCGGGACTTAATTGACTCTGGTGTTACGATGTCAACTTCATGAATGGGATAAAGTGTCCACTTTAGTATTTGAGCTTCATAATTGGGATTGATTTACCTTCTTCAACTATGTGGGGGAAGAAGTGTCTTGATTCTTTCTGGTATGCATAACTTGAATTCTCAGGGGGAAGAAAAATTCAGAAGAATTATTCAAGCGTGAGATGAAAAGTTGTAGATCTACTTGGGGGAAGCTATTTAAAATGCTTCTACATCAAGTTTACGTGGCATGAATTAGGGGGAAGCTAATTCAGAAGCTTCTCCTTAACCAGAAGTGTATGGGTTACTTAGCTCGTGCCGTTACAGTATTTCTTCTACAAGTTACTTTAAAGATGAGTCGTTTTGAAGACGAAGGCCTCAGAAGACTTTATCAGCATTGGATGCTTCAAGAAAGCTCTTATTCTTAATCACTTTGTACTTGTTAGGAAGAATATTGTAAGGAATTCTACACGTCGTCCCATGGGGGAAGATTGTTGGAAACTCACTTTATGTGACGACATTTAAGAATTCCCGTTAGTTATCATAGTCACACACATTTAGACTAGACTAGGCTCTTTGTATAGTTTAGGTTGTGTGCGTGACTATATATACCCCTGCTTAGCTTCCAAGGAGGGGTGTTGATTGTATTTTGTTCATTTGGGAACACACACACTTTTACTCTCAACCTCTCTTTCTCTCTCTCTAAGCCATCAATGGCTTCCACCACCATTTACCACCACATTAGACCACCGGATACATAATAGCTTTTCTACATAGGCGTCTTACATACATGTTACTAGTTGAAATTTTACGTAAATGACAATTTTTAACATTTTCCAAAATATAAAAAGTGTCCAACAGCCCTATTTTGAGAGTCCGTAACTTTTATATACTTTAGAATTATGACGCAAACGAAGTTCCTTTAGATAGCCCACCTGGTAGGCTACAATAATGTTCTTTATGAGCTAGTCGTGATTTGGTCTTTAAGTGGGTCAAGTTTAGATTACAAAAACATAGTTCCAACCAGTTTAACACTAGACATGATGGTTTTTCAAGAAATTGAAAGACGTGTATCTTACTGCTCGTTAACTCTTAGGTAAAACGGCTTACTGTTTTAGAAACTAGGCCAGGTGAATATTAATATTCTCCTTGAGCAATGTTTACCCATTCGACATATAAGAGGCTCTAAATCGCGTCCAAACATGACTACCCTGACCAAACAGTTTCCAAACTTAGAATATTTCACAGTTTTGACAGATTCTATTGTTTTTATTTAAATTTTCATTTTAAGTTTCCCGGTTAGTTATAACTCCGTTTTAAGTGATTCAAGAGGCTATGGATTCGTAATAAAGTATAGTATTTTATTCTATGACAGAAATTCACGGGGATATGTCTACCTTAGAAAACGTGCAAGAGCTTTTATATACTGAATAAGGCTTTTTAACGACTTTTATTACTTACGAAATATTTCTAAACTCTAAGAACCACTAAGTTGAGGTTTAAAATGAATAATAAGCGGTTTAATACTAGGTAATACATTACTTACAATGTATTGGTGGTTTGATCACGTTTACGTCCTAGGATGCCCTAATTGGTCTCGGCTAGGTTTCAACTTTCGCGACATGAACACGAACACTTAGGAAACTCAAGGAGTTTTCTTGTGATCACTTGGAATTGTAACACGAACATGACAAAACCTGAATCTAGGGTTTTAAAGAAAACCCTAATTTCATTTAGCTAGGGTTTCGTTTTTAGGGTACTTCAAGGCATGAACTTTGAGGGCTGTTTATAGGATGTTTAGGGGTGATGTTTAAGAGCTCTTAGATGTTCCAACACTGACCTATAGGGTCACGTATGATGGTGTGATGTCTCGGCTGCAATTCAGGAATCAAGAACAATAATCCGAAACCTAGGGTTTCAAATTAAAGGTTGTAATGTCTTGGGCTATAGGGGCTGTTTACAAGGGTTATATGACTAATGTTTAGGAGTTATTAAGAGTGGTAGTAGTGGTTTTAATGGTGGTTTATGGTGGTGATTGATTCACAGCAGCAACAAGAACAACCCGGGATTCGTTTGGTTTGACTTTATGTTTCAAGACATGTAATTGCTATCCTATTTATACATTACTTGAAGCTTATCACTATAACATCAATAATCCATGAAAATCTTGATTTGTGGCTAGAAAATAATCACTCTGGAGAAGAATTGTTGGTGTAGATCATGAAACAGTAGATAGAGATAAGAAATCACGGCATGTAGGAGGATTTTTAGAAAGAAAGTCGTTGGTAGGGTATGTGAGAGAATTATGGGCCGATTAAACAAAGCCAGGGACAAGGATTTTCAATATTTTGTAAAATATATTCACTAGATAAGTTTTTATAATTATTTCCTAATTATCTAAAATTGTTTTTCCTATTTTCTAGCTATCATAACCAGAATAATAACTTCTTAAGGCTTAAATCCACGAAATTTACACTAAGTAGTGATTAACATGGGCTAATATAGGTTCAGGTGTAATTAGTTGGGTTTATTTTAGGTTTACGGGCTTTTAAAGTTACTTACGGGCTTTTAAAATTAATTACGGGCTTATTTTTAGTCATTTAATATTTTAATTAAGCTCCTATGATTAATTATGAAGCTTAAAAATTAATTTTATGAGTTTGAAGTTGAATAAATTAATTTAGACATTTTTGTGATCGTTTAGACATAAAAACGATATTTTATAAATAAATAATAAATAAAATATGATTACCTTGGTAATTTATCTGATACCTTGAAAATAAATTAAAAGTGATAAATATATGATTTTTAGACTTTTTATAGTCCGTCGTATATTGTTTTAAAGAAATCGTGAGTTGAAAATGTTTATATAACTTTCTATTAATAATTAACGGTGATTTCGATAATTTACGTTAACTATTAAAATAAACTATTATTGACGTTTATATGACCTATAATCTTAAAATAATTCATTTAACCTAAAACATATAAAACACATAAGCTTTTAGTTGGATGGCCTCCAGTTAGAGTAAATCACGGTTTTTAGATAACACAGTAATTATTTTACACTTTGAAGTAATTAAACAAGTAACATATAAATTTCTATATAACAAAAATAATCATATAGTCCGTCGTATGTATTATTATTGATAATATCATTTGTTCGTTTTTAGATATCTTCCTGTTTATGATTTACAGTGTTTTATTGAAGAAAAAAAATTGTAGCGATAATTATCTTATTATTCTTCGGATCAATAATGAGTTCAAATTTACGGGTTTTCACATTAACTCAAACTGATTAAAGAAAAAAATTATAAAAATAAAAATCAACCTTTTCGTAATTCACACTTTGGAAACAATGAATATCACAAATTAATCTAACAACAGAAACTAACAATGAGCTACACCTTAAGCTTATAACATATGTTGTTAGCATAAGTTATAAACAAGCTTATAGCTTATTGGGTCTCAAAAGGATTTCTGACCAAAAGAGTTTGAACGAAAACCTTTGATGTTTTATACTAATTTTGCAAGTAAAAGTAAATATTATACTAAATGGAACACAACTTTTGCACATTAAATAAAATACTTTAACTATTCATTTTATAAAATTAATACAAAAGTTAGAACAAAAATTACAAAGAGATATCTAGTCTATTTATACTAAAGCCATGAACTTTCTAGAATTACAAGAGAAAAGAAACCCTAATCTATGCATTTTCGTCTTTGCCGTTTGATGTTTAAATTTTGAACTTTGGTCAAAAGTATAGACATGTGATCCCTGCTGTCTTTGACTGGTCTTGGCCATTGGTGATATCTTTGGAGGGAAGAAAACAATGACAAACATTGGATGGCTGACAAGATTCTATGTTTACCATTTTTGGTGTATGGGTGCAGGGGATGCCACGTGGGGGGTCCATAGTGAGATGGTGAGAGGGATTAAGGTGTGAACGTGATTAGGTGACATGTAATCAACGATCTGCAATATTTAAGGATTTGATTTTGGGTATTAAAGGCTGAAGGGATTAGGGTTCTTAGCCTGATGAAGGGTTCATTTCATGAGGATTAAAGTAAATAGTAACTATACCAAACATATGTAGTCGTCCCAACCTCCTGACCATTCCAATGCACAAGCCCACATCATGTCTTCTAGAGTCTGAATAGTACGTTCTGATTGACTATCGGTCTGAGGATGAAAGGCAATGCTAAGCTTAAGTTTAGTGCCCCAAGCTTTCTACACACCTTTCCAGAATTTCGACGTGAAAAGAGGATCTCAGTCTGAAATGATTTTTGAAGGAGTTCCATGTAGTCGTATGATATCCTTAATGAATATATCTGCCAATTTGCTGACTGAGAAGTCCTTGCGAATTGGAAGAAAATGAGCTGACTTGGTTAAACGATCAACTATGACCCATATAACATCATGTCTGCTCTGAGTAAGCGGAAGTCCGGTGACGAAATCCATGGAGATTTTGTCCCACTTCCATGCGGGAATTTCTAACGGTTGCAATAAACCACTAGCCTGCTGATGCTCGATCTTAACTTGCTGGCAAGTTAAACACTTGGATACGAAAGTAGGAACATCCTGTTTCATGCCACTCCACCAGAAATGTTGTTTGATGTCATGATACATATTGGTAGATCCTGGATGAATAGAGAATGAAGAGCTGTGAGCTTCTGCCAATAAGGCTTCCCGAAGTTTCTGATCATCCGGAACACATAATTTAGTTCCTTGCCATACGATGCCTTCTTCGTCTACATGAAATTCTGTCTGTCGATCGAGATTCTGAATGATAGCCCATATCTCACCATCGTCCTTCTGAGCTGCCTTAATCCGAGAAATTAAGTCTGGCTCAATTCTCAGATTAGCCCAATATCCATGCCGTCCACGTACTAGGAATTCAATGTCTAATCGTTCAAATTCCCGTATGATTTCTTCTTGTACTTTCATGTCGTTTATTATGCCCGACTTCCTGCTAAGGGCGTCTGCCACTATATTCGCCTTGCCATGGTGATACTAGAGATTGATGTCATAATCCTTGAGTAGTTCCAACCATCTCCCTGCCTCATGTTAAGTTCCCTCTGAGTGAATATATACTTGAGACTCTTGTGATCAGTGAAGATATCACATGATTCACCATAAAGGTAATGTCTCCAGATTATAAGTGCAAAACTGTAACGCCCCATTTTGGTAAATGGAATGTCACGCGTAATTATGGCGTGTCATCAAAGCATGCAAGGTAATATGTACTAAAACATAAATGACCATAGGGAAAACCGGAATCAAACATCGGTTCCCAAACATAAGCCCAAAACATAAATAAAATAAATGAGCAAAAGAAAGACTAAACAAGCATAAATATATGAAGGCATGAGGAGAGGAATTCTAAGGTAGCTCCCATCCTATGCGTGTCCTCCAAATGCTCCAGTCTAACTTTAGGTACCTGCCGTTTTGGTACATAGAAAGGAAAGTAATGGATGAGCATAACGCTCAGTGCACGGATATACGACATAGTATGAATGGCTGAAACATAAATAAGACTAATAGCAGCGGAAATGTATAAGTCATGGAAAACGTAGTTGTCTGTCATGTTAACTGGTTTTAGTTCTGAAAACATAGCTTATGTTACTTATGAAAATCTTAATTAGTTAATGTACCAAAAGCCAATATAGGTCATGAGGTCGACAACGTACATGAATACTTGGAGGGGTGACCTCGTCATGCAAATTAGAGGGGATGACTCTAATTATACTGGTAAGTGGGTAGGAGGGGTCAGCTACTTGTGAAGGATGCAAGGCACACACCACATTCACCATGAAATCCTGACTGAAACATGTAACTAGGATGCACCCATACGCCCCACATGATAACATAATAATATGGCCAAAAGCCGAAAGGGACGCCACGAGCTATCACTCCGCCGTGGTGAAGTCATAACACTAGTGCCTCTAGTGTTATGGTTATGGTACCTCCAAAACTAGGTGAACTGGTCATGCATGTATATGGCTAAGGTAACTAATAAAACATAAGCATTTAATTTATAACTACTAGGGAAAACAGTTGGCTGCATACGGGAAATCCTAATGAAGGAAAGAATGTCCATACTGAAAGGACGGGAAATCCGTACTTTAAGTCCAGTGAACGAGGAAAACGAACGGAAAAGAGTCCTACTTCGATGTCACTAATGCTACATAGATAATATACGTATATAAGTATTCTGATTACTGAGTACGTAATTGGTTTTATATCATGTCTTATCTTGTTTTATATGTTCATGTCATGTTTTACTGATTTTATCGTTATGCTGTGTTTATCATGTATTCTGTCTATTCTGATTAATACTATTACTTGTATTTCTTGTATTATTATACCTGTTGTTTAATAATAAGTAACATTCAAAAAAATAGCAGGTTTCCTAAAATAGAAAGTTACCAAAAATAGAAAGTTCCTAAAAATAGAAAGTTCCCAAAAATAGATAGTTTCCAAAAATAGAAAGTTTTCAAAAATAGAAAATTTCCAAAAATAGAAAGTTTCCAAAAATAGATTAGCTGCCTTAAATAAATAAGTTTCTAAAAATAGAAAGCTTCCATAATTAGAAATAAGCTGGATTATTAAGCTAATAATATAAGCTTAGTTTTACTGATTAAATCTACTAAGTCATGTGATTAATAGTATGGTTTATTATTTAGTACATGTAAATTAAATAAACTATAGGTTCTAGGATTCAATTAAATATAGTCAGGACTTAATTAAATTAAGTGGTTAAAATACTTAGGTTAAAACATGTATTAATATCTGTATTAATATAACCTAAGTCATGGAAATTAATTAATTATAAGTCTTGTTAAAATAATTAATTAATACTATGGTATAAACACATAAATACTTGGTTTTAAAACATGTATTATGAAATAATAATAATTAACCTAAGTCCGTGATTAAATTAATTTAATTAATAGTCATGTTAAATTAATTTAGTTTTCCTTGAAAAAAATAAAAGAACTTGTAAAAATGTGAATCTTGTAAAGAAAATGTTTAACTTGTAAAATTCGACCCGTGCCCGTGTTTAAAATAAGCCGAGCCAAAACACACCCAAGCCGGCGACTAGGACTGTGACCAGCCGTCGGCTGCCACTGACTACGCAGGGCTTCCCCTGCTGTGATGTTAGTTCCCACCGGTCTAGACCGGTTCCCCCTACTTCCTAATCAAAACCCACCGAGACCTTGTATGGTCTCGGTTGCCACTGCCTGCACCAAGGTTTCCCCCTTGGGTTCCTTGGTTGCTACTGTCCACACAAAAACCACACCGAGCCCTTTAAGGGTCTCGGCTGGTGGAAGACAAGTGACACCGATAGTTATGAAGCTCTCGGTTTAGATGTGGTCGAGCCAAAACAACCCCAAACCCGAACCCTCCTTGATTTATAACATGGTAAGATCATTTATTTATAATGACAATTAAATAATGATAATTAAAACATGAATTAATTAGAAGAAAAAGGATTTTATGAACTACCAAAACACGTGGAATGAATAAATCTTGATCTCACGAACACACTCCTAATCAATAATTATAAATCAAAACCCGTCCTCCTTTTGGGTGCTGATGGCGGCATAACCAGAACATCACGTTCTCCTTTTGGGTGTTGTTGGCGGCATAAAGAGAACATCACGTTCTCCCTGCATAAAGAGAACATCACGTTCTCCTTTTGGGTGCTACTGGCGGTATAAAGAGAACATCACGTTCTCCTTTTGGGTGCCACTGGCGGCATAAACAGATCTGGCGGCCACCATAGGGTTTGCTAGGGTTTTTGCTTTGTTTTGAAAATGTGATAAATCAAAATATAATGTTTAACCTTCCTGACATATTTTTGTGAAGTGGGTTGGACCATAAAGCCCGTTTCCGTTCTTTATGTCCGCGGGTAGGTGGGGCCCACAAGAGAAACCCGAACCTTTTCGTGCTTAATAATTACGTGTTCGTACGTTTGTATTTACTTTACGTTATTATAATTTATTCGTGTTATTATAAATACTTGTACGTAATCGTAATAATAACATACGTAAATACATATTTATGTGTTTGTGATTCTTACCCTCATGAGTTCATGTTCGTGATTATAATTATTATTGATAATAATTATCTTGTATTAATACATACTTAATACTTATCGTGTAATAACACGTACATAATTCTTGTAATTAATATTCGTGACACGTGTTCATGTTATATAAGGAAAGTTGTAATCTTGTACGTACGATTATTAGTATACTGTTAATGGTAAAAACATGCGGGTTTTACAACTCTTCCCCGCTAAAAAGAATAATTCGTCCTCGAGTTATAGATTAGTAACTAAAAGAGAAACATACCCGAATCAAACTGAGAGGGTATGTAAGATAAATGGACGTGCAGGTGACATGATAGAAGGAACGTGGAATGTGACATGTCTTGAAAGGACATGGAACGTGACGTGACTGAAAGGACATATCTAATTGATAAGAGAAAAAAACGGATAAGAAGTCCGGATGAACTTGTCCGTTTCCACGTAGCTTCCCTCTTGGAATAGTTCCTTCACAAGATCTTGACACAATGATAATCTTGGTCCTCCTAACCTTGACTTGAAAACACGCAAAGTTCATTGTGATCTACGTAAGATAGATCCCCTGAATTTGATCGAGGGAATAAGAATTAACATGCAAGGATAACTAAAACGTTATGGTGCAAAACAATCTAACTTAACTGATAATTAGCAACGATGCGCGAGACATATTGAAACGTAGTACGTGAAAATTTTGAACGTGATACGTGAAAATTTTTGAACGTGATACGCGGTGATATGGCGAGTGTAGTATGAGTAACATATCGTGATCCATGATACATGTAACATATCGTGAACGTGATATGAGGAATGTGGAATGAACATGACATGTGAAACATATCGTGAACATGTAATACAACCGCGGTAACGCCAAACGCTACAAGGTGAGACGTGGAATGTAACGTGAAACGTTTATCTGAGGATAGGGAGTTATACTAAACTTGAGTCTGGTCTCTCCAGTTCCTGCAAAACTTCCCAGAACGAAGATAAACATAAAATCGTAAGCCAATATACGATCATGAACGTAATAGTGTCATGAACGTGAGTGTGAAATCAAGTCGTGAAATTAGAACAAGGATGTGGACGTAAATAAGGAGCACAAAATGCGAACCCTTGTCTAACCCGATAGCTAACGGATTACCAAGTGATCAGATGAGCCTTGGCTGGAACGTGTCTGATCAATCTGTTGGTTCTGAAATCCGTGCGGATGTAAGGATTTTGCAGCCTTGATCAAACTGTTGGCAGTAACCCAGTAGCATCTTGCTTCTTCTGAGTTTGCGTTAATTTGGTAACCAAAATCCATGGAGATCTTGTCCTATTTCTGTTCACAATTTCTGATGATGGAAAGACATCCTAGTCTATTGGTTTCTATCTTAGCATGTTGGTATGTCCGATAATTAGATATGAACGTAATTATATCTTGCTTCGTAGAAACTTGATACATAGAAATTTGCGGAACAATAAGTCTCCGAAATTAGACTTCTCTTAGCGTAGGTTTTTTTGGAACACCTAATGTAGTGTAGGGTTCTCACCTTTACGCATAAGCTGAGTCATGGTAAGATTAACCATGCAAATCCATGTGATTCAGCGTGTCACTGTAATCAACCAGAATTTATATTAGAAAATTTCAAGATGAAATTTCTCCTGTCGTAGAATTTGCAACATAGTGCAAATATGATCTTCCTGCTCTTCTCTAGACCTAGAGAAAATTCAAGTTGTTCTCGATGAAAATACTGATGAATTTGTTTATGAGTTTATGGCAACTCAATTTATTAAGTCTATAATGCTGCTGGGCATTTATGAGACTACTACAAAATCATGAATCTAGCATGACCGAGTCGTGAACGAATAGCAGTCATGGAAATGTCCTGCTGTTTCACTCGTCACTGTTGGCAGTATGATCATGAGTCCGATATTGGAAAAGGGTTTGACACCCTAAAGTTGATTAGACAAGTTGTCAATACGTGGAGTAGAATAACGGTTATGGATGGTGATTTGTTTTAAATTGACGGTAGTCGACACATAATCTCATGTTACAGTCCTTCTCCTTGAAGGTTCTTCTGGAATGTATGGTAAGATTTTGGTATAATCGGCTGGTTATGTGTAAAAGGAACCTCAGTGGTCGTGTCCTAACTAACAGTTAGAAATTTTTAGCAGTCATGGATAACAAAGCACGTGCTTGTAGAGCATAGATAATTTGTACAGATTTTCCTGATGGAAAACCATGCTGAATGTATTCAGGAGCCTGAACATTACTGTACAAAATCATGAATCGTAGCAGGGTGTGCTGTTTATAGTCCATGATTAGGATTAAATTTAACTCGCATCTGTCCGAGGTAATGCGTTAGCAGCTTGGATCTCATCCTTAGGCTGAACGAAACCTTCGTATACATGGGGAATACGAATGGCATCCTTTATTTTCATGAATATATGAAATATGGGTGCAAAAGATGAAAGCGTCAACGAGCAAACGTGACAGATCTCACTGATACGCCGGTGATGGTACTAAAATTCTTGTGGCCTGATTACTACATGGCACAACAAAATGGATATACCCTTTGGAGGGTACCCTGAATTTCTTAGGGATGTTCTAGAATTTGACGTGAGTCATGTGTCTTGACTCTTGTCTTGGAAATATAAGCATGACATGTGTCATGACTGGTGTCTTGACATGTGTCTCGAGATATGAAACAAATAGAACTACAATATTAGGTTATTATGCCAAAATTGGCGAATCGGTTGGACTAGTTATCCTTTGTATTTCTGATCACATCCGCGGCCGGAGCTTCGGTTGCGATTGCTAGGATAGTTGCTGTCATAGTAGTGTTTACTATCGTCTTGTCTGTCAGTTCCATGACGGTTGTTTTCATGACTGTGATTCATGTAACTATTCAGCTGAGTGGCCGGCTGGTACCGGTTTGCACTCATATGACTGAAACGACAACTGAATAATGTGTGACATGTAACTAAGAATTAGGGACAATGATTGATGGAAATCGTCTGATGGTGAAGTATCTTCTCGTCCAATTTGCTTTGCTCTAACGCCTTTGTCTTCGTCTTGTAGGATCTCCAGGTTGTGAACAGCATCCGCATCTCGTAGCGTCCCAACATCAGCAGCATCAACCTTTAGTAACATCTCCAAGTTATGAGCGGCATCAGCAATCTTGTAGAATATCAGTAAGTGGAAATACGCCTGAGATGATTCAGAATCGACTAGCGAATACTCGTGAATTAATGCAAGTGAAATACACATGGATTAAGGTACGTGTAATACACATGGAATACGGTACATGGAGTATACATGGAATGCACATGAAATGATCGGCATGGGGTCGATCATTTGTCATGATTTTAAAGGAACTATAATCGGTTAAACGGTTAGAAAAACCATTATGATAACCTGGCAATGCCAGCATATATATCATTCTGGTTGCATAGAGAAACGTTAAAGTGTGTTTACACACAATTCAAGATGATTTACCTGAAAGCCTGATCAATGAAAACCAACCATGACTATCATGAAAGCAGGATTCAATGAAATCCAACAATGTCTTGCATGGAAGCATAAATAACAAAAGAGGCGTAAGACGTAATCACGTGAAGACGTAGTCATCATGAAGAAACATGAAACAATCTAACATGAAGGAGTGTATAACATAATCAACATGAAACTGAAGTTAACCATGACAGTATGAAAACATACTTGACATAAAAAACATAGTGACTTATGAGGGGACATAATTTTTTTTTTATATTTTTTTATGCCAATAAATCATGAGAACAATTTTATGCATGAAAACAGTGCATGAATACATGATGCAGTTTATAAAAACCTTTATATGCGCGAGGGGACGCCTATGGGTCGGTCCCAAAACAAAAGACATGGCGAGGGGACGCCTATGGGTCGGTCCCAAAGTTAAAAGTTTCGATAAAAGCACATGCGACTAAATAGGGCCAGTCCTGTACCAACCACTACTTAGTCAAAAGTCCTGCAACAATGATACACGAAACATAAATAAGTAAAAAATCATCTGTCAAAACTTATCAGAACAAAATATATTTATGTGACTAATTATGAACTACTGAGGTTCAGTCCACATAGCCACAGTTCACGAGGAACATCATGCATGAAACAATGACACATAAATAAATATGAATGACGGTTGTCCATCCATATTAGTAAAACAATATCGATGAAAACATCAAGGTTAAAACATAAAGGTGCTGAAAACATCATGGTTAAAACAACAATGCGCTGAAGACATCAATACATGGAATAACAAGCGTTGGCTTAGGAAGCTCCTGGTGACTACCCACTAGTCACATGTCAAGTTTTAGAGCCTACAGGTTGAAACCTTGGGCTATGATACCATAATTGTAACGCCCCATTTTGGTAAATGGAATGTCACGCGTAATTATGGCTTGTCATCAAAGCATGCAAGGTAATATGTACTAAAACATACATGACCATAGGAAAAACTGGAATCAAACATCGGTTCCCAAACATAAGCTCAAAACATAAATAAAATAAATGAACAAAAGAAAGACTAAACAAGCATAAATATATGAAGGCATGAGGAGAAGAAGTCTAAAGTAGCTCCCATCCAATTCGTATCCTCCAAATGCTCCAGTCTAACTTTGGGTACCTGCCGTTTTGGGACATGGAAAGGAAAGTAACGGCTGAGCATAACGCTCAGTGCACGGATATACGACATAGTATGAATGGCTGAAACATAAATAAGACTAATAACAGCGGAAATGTATAAGTCATGGAAAACGTAGTTGTCTGTCATGTTAACTGGTTTTAGTTCTGAAAACATAGCTTATGTTACTTATGAAAATCTTTATTAGTTAATGTACCAAAAGCCAATATAGGTCATGAGGTCAACAATGTGCATGAATACTTGGAGGGGTGACCTCGTCAAGCAAATTAGAGGGGATGCCTCTAATTATACTGGTAAGTGGGTAGGAGGGATCAGCTCCTTGTGAAGGATGCAAGGCACACACCACATTCACCATGAAATCCTGACTGAAACATGTAACTAGGATGCACCCATACGCCCCACATGATAACATAATAAATGTCCAAAAGCCGAAAGGGACGCCACGAGCTATCACTCCGCCGTGGTGAAGTCATAACACTAGTGCCTCTAGTGTTATGGTTATGGTACCTCCATAACTAGGTGAACTGGTCATGCATGTATATGGCTAAGGTAACTAATAAAACAAAAGCATTTAATCTGTAACTACTGGGGAAAACAGTTGGCTGCATACGGGAAATCCTAATGAAGGAAAGAGTGTCCATACTGAAAGGACGGGAAATCCGTACTATAAGTCCAGCGAACGAGGAAAACGAACGGAAGATAGTCCTACTTCGATGTCACTAATGCTACATAGATAATATACGTATATAAGTATTCTGATTACTGAGTACGTAACTGGTTTTATATCATGTCGTAACTTGTTTTATATGTTCATGTCATGTTTTACTGATTTGTATCGTTATGCTGTGTTTATCATGTAATCTGTCTATTCTGATTAATACCACTACTTGTATTTCTTGTATTATTATACCTGTTGTTTAATAATAAGTAACTTTCAAAAAAATAGCAGGTTTCCTAAAATAGAAAGTTTCCAAAAATAGAAAGTTCCCAAAAATAGATAGTTAAAGCTTCCAAAAATAGAAAGTTTCCAAAAATAGAATAGCTGCCTTAAATAAATAAGTTTCTAAAAATAGAAATTTTCCATAATTAGAAATAAGCTGGATTATTAAGCTAATAATATAAGCTTAGTTTTACTGATTAAATCTACTAAGTCATGTGATTAATAGTATAGTTTATTAGTTAGTACATGTAAATTAAATAAACTATAGGTTATAGGATTTAATTAAATATAGTCATGACTTAATTAAATTAAGTGGTTAAAATACTTAGGTTAAAACATGTATTAATATCTATATTAATATAACCTAAGTCATAGAAATTAATTAATTATAAGTCTTGTTAAAATAATTAATTAATACTATGGTATAAACACATAAATACTTGGTTTTAAAACATGTATTATGAAATAATAATAATTAACCTAAGTCCATGATTAAATTAATTTAATTAATAGTCATGTTAAATTAATTTAGTTTTCCTTGAAAAAAATAAAAGAACTTGTAAAAATGTGAATCTTGTAAAGAAAATGTTTAACTTGTAAAATTCGACACGTGCCCGTATTTAAAATAAGCCGAGCCAAAACACACCCAAGCCGGCGGCTAGGACTGTGATCAGCGGTCGGCTGCCACAGACTACGTAGGGCTTCCCCTGCTGTGATGTTAGTTACCCACCGGTTCCCCCTGCTTCCTAATCAAAACCCACTGAGACCTTGTATGGTCTCGGTTGCCACTGCCTGCACCAAGGTTTCCCCCGTGGGTTACTTGGTTGCTACTGTCCATACAAAAACCACGCCGAGCCCTTTAAGGGTCTCGGCTGGTGGAAGACAAGTGACACCGAGAGCTATGAAGCTCTCGGTTTAGATGTGGTCGAGCCAAAACAACCCCAAACCCGAACCCTCCTTGATTTATAACATGGTAAGATCATTTATTTATAATGAAAATTAAATAATGATAATTAAAACATGAATTAATTAGAAGAAAAAGGGTTTTATGAATTACCAAAACACGTGGAATGAATAAATCTTGATCTCATGAACACACTCCTAATCAATAATTATAAATCAAAACCCGTCCCCCTTTTGGGTGCTGCTGGCGGCATAACCAGAATATCACGTTCTCCTTTTGGGTGCTGCTGGCGGCATAAAGAGAACATCACGTTCTCCTTTTGGGTGCTGCTGGCGGCATAAAGAGAACATCACGTTCTCCTTTTGGGTGCTACTGGCGGTATAAAGAGAACATCACGTTCTCCTTTTGGGTGCTACTGGCGGCATAAACAGAACTGGCGGCCACAATAGGGTTTGCTAGGGTTTTTGCTTTGTTTTAAAAATGTGATAAATGAAAACATAATGTTTAACCTTCCTGACATATTTTTGTGAAGTGGTTGGGCCATAAGGCCCGTTTCCGTTGTTTGTGTCCGCGGGTAGGTGGGGCCCACAAGGGAAACCCGAACCTTTTCGTGCTTAATAATTACATGTTCGTACGTTTGTATTTACGTTATGTTATTATAATTTATTCGTGTTATTATAAATACTTGTACGTAATCGTAATAATAACATACGTAAATACATATTTATGTGTTCGTGATTCTTACGCTCATGAGTTCATGTTCGTGATTATAATTATTATTGATAATAATTATCTTGTATTAATACATACTTAATACTTATCGTGTAATAACACCTACGTAATTCTTGTAATTAATATTCGTGACACGTGTTCATGTTATATAAGGAAAGTTGTAATCTTGTACGTACGATTATTAGTGTACTGTTCATGGTAAAAGCATGCGGGTTTTACAACTCTTCCCCCTAAAAAGAATAATTCTTCCCCGAATTATAGATAAGCAACTAAAAGAGAAACATACCCGAATCAAACTGAGAGGGTATGTAAGATAAATGAACGTGCATGTGACATGGTAGAAGGAACGTGGAACGTGACATGTCTTGAAAGGACATGGAACGTGACGTAACTGAAAGGACATATCTAATTGATAAGAGAAAAAAACGAATAAGAAGTCCGGATGAACTTGTCCGTTTCCACGTGGTTTCCCTCTTGGAACGGTTCCTTCACAAGATCTTGACACAATGATAATCTTGGTCCTTCTGACCTTGACTTGAAAACACGCAAAGTTCATTGTCATCTACGTAAGATAGATCCCCTGAATTTGATCGAGGTTTTAAGAATTAACGTGCAAGGATAACCGAAACGTTATGGTGCAAAACAATCTAACTTCAACCTTCGCAGGATCCATAGTAATCCCTTCTGCGGAGACAACGTGGCCTAAGAATGCCACCTTGGTTAGCCAAAATTCACACTAAGAAAATTTGGCATACAACGTTTTCTGACGAAGAATTGGTAGCACAACACGTAGACGTTCTTCATGTTCTTCCTTGGATTTTGAGAAGATGGGGATGTCATCGGAAGACGATAACAAATTTGTCTAAGTACTCATGGAAGACTAATACAAGGCTTTTGACACCCCGTATAAAAATTAGTTCGTTTAAGTATGTCTCTTCGAATTGAAAAATGGATTAGAGTGTGACTCAGTCGTTCTTTGGTGAAACAAATAGTTGTGTCGTTGTAGTAATTAAAAGTGCAAAGCTTAAAAGTAAATGGCGGTAAAGTAAATCTAAGTCTAATTAAAATAAATGGCGAGAAATTAAATCTAAGTCTAATTAAAAGAAAGGGTGCAATATTAAAACTTTGAAAAGTAAAATAATTAAATGACTTAAAGTTAAAGCGTGACGAAAATTAAAATTTGACAAAGTATTAAAACGTAAACTTAAAAATTAAACAAGACAAAATATGAAAACAAACCTACCGTCGGAATACATTCCGATCGGAATCCCAATCGGAAAGTACCTTACCTTTCTGATCGGAATGTGGCCTTGTCGGAATAACCAATCGGAATGCTGTCACCTAGAGCCAATCGGAATAACCAAAAACAACCCCAAATCGGAATGTACTCTCACCTCCTGATCGGAATATGGCCTCGTCGGAATGCTATCGGAATGCACCAAAGGGATCTCGTCGGAATATGGGAAACACTAGTCCATCGGAATAACCAAAATACTTACCTGATCGGAATGCAGATTGGAATACCCAATTGGAATGTGGAGACCTTATTCCGACGGATGAATCGGAATCCCCGTCGGAATGCTAAACCCTTTTCCGACCAAGCAATTGGAGCTATGGTCGGAATGTGAAACCCTTTTCCGACCAGGGTGGTCCGTGTTGGAAACTCACTTTATGTGACGACATTTAAGAATTCCCATTAGTTATCATAGTCACACACATTTAGACTAGACTAGGTTCGTTGTAAAGTTTAGGTTGTGTGTGTGACTATATATACCCCTCCTTAGCTTCCAAGGAGGGGTGTTGATTGTCATTTGTTCATTTGGGAATACATTTCATTTTTACTTTCAACCTCTCTTCTCTCTCTCTAAACCAACAATGGCTTCCACCACCATCTACCACCACATTAGACCACCGGATCCGATTTAGCAATCCTACATTTGGCATCAGAGCCTTGGTTTATTCCTTGGATCGTGTTTATGTTATCGATTTAGGTGGTCTATAAAATTTTTTATGGTCCGTATGTTCCATTTTCTTGTCACGGTTTGTGTTTTCTTTCAACATTCACAAGTCTCTGTCACGTTATGTTATTTTTTGTCCACAGTCTCATTGTATTGGTTTCATCAAAAAGTTGTCATCATATCTATGGTCATTTGTATGTCATCAGTCAAAAGAAAGATTCATCCATGGTCAATTTGAGTTTTCTCATAGTCAAAAGTTATCATTTTTCCGTATCTGGTCTAACTTTATCCGGTATCATTTTTTCTGGGCTTATCTTGTTGTTTAGGATGATGAGTTACCCAGAAAAATAGTCAGACTCACATTCCCGGATTTTCAGGAACAAGGACAGCTTTAGATAAGATTCTGCTTCCTAGTACATCGCATTGAGTGCGATGGGTTGAATACGATGGTACCATTACGATGGCTCCATTGCGATGGGTACCATTACGATGGGTACCATCGCGGTGGGTCAAAGCTTAGACTACGATGGACAACATCGTTTTGACTGCGATGAGGTTTATAAGTTTTGACTGCGATGGACTCACTTGTTTTGACTGCGATGGGTCACGGTTTTGACTGCGATGGACTCACTTGTTTTGACTGCGATGGCTCAAGGTTTTGACTGCGATGGACTCACTTGTCTTTGACTGCGATGGGTCTAGTCTTTGACTGCGATGGACTGCGATGGAAATTTTTTGTTTATGACTGCGATGGTTGAAAATTTTGACTACGTTGTTTAGACTTAACATTGACCGAACCCATCTCAACCGAGTCAACTCGGTCATTACCGAGTTGACTCAGTTAAACTCACTGAGTTGACTCGTAATCCAACCTTATATCACCAACAACAACACCATAACTATCCTATCCCATCGTCTCCTAATCCCCAATCCAACCTAAGACTCGGACTAAAAACAATTCATAAAGACTCAAACAGAAATCACGAAAACTTAATCTCAGATTTAATTCGTTTTAGACTTGCATGCCTAGATCTATATAGATCTCACGAATTCTAATCATCACTGATCTATGTCGTTGTAACCATCTGTTCCATTTTCGAATATAAAGAAGACGTTAAACCATTGTGTTCACGTCTTTCTTTGTTTTGATTCATTTAAACAACATGCATCATGTAATAAACCTACCTGAGACCTTAATTAAAAGGAACTTGATGCACTGATCTTGGTTGATTCATGCATATAATCATCAGTAAACAAGGTTGTAATCAGGTTGTGGTTTTGAAATCGTGTTTTAAAATGGTTATCGAAGATGAGATTGATGATTTTTGTAGAAATATGTTGAGTTTAAGATGGAGGATATGTGAGATTCGTATTGTGATTTTGTTTTGGTGGCTTAGATTATTGAGATTTGATGGTTGGAGATGATGAAGATTAATGGGGACGGAGGATACGAGGTGAAAGGTTGAGAGGAGATGAGGTTAGGGAGATTGGGGGGACGGAGGATAATATGTGAGTGGATAACGGCTTGTGTGTTTTTTTAGATTAGGTTTACTTGACCTAATTTTTAGGTTAAACATTTTTATAAGCTCAAATAGGACCGGGTATAAGCACTCAAATGGGCCAGCCGTGTCAATTCTACCAAGTTATTCAATTTGTCAATATTATTTCAACATTTGGACTATATATAATTTTTTTTGTCAATGTTGAAAATTTGTTATTTCAAAATTTTATTTATCATTTCATTATGATAAATGTTAAAATTTTTGATTTACCTATTTTGAAAGTGACAAAAAGACGAGACGAAAGTGACGTGACAAAGTGACGAGACATTGTGACGAGAATTTATTTGAGATGAGACCAAAGAAAAAAATTGGGCGATCTTTTAGTGACTACAGATTTTGTTTGATCGGGTATTAATTACGTGACATTGAAGACGGATATTTCGAAGGCGTGTATTTATTTTATCTTTTAATAGATAACTTGCTCGTGCTTAATCCTAGAATGAAGACTTGGTTATCTGGTTTCCGGGTTCGGGGTGGATGGTTAATGACTCAGATAACTATCACTTAAAGGGGTTACATTGTTGTACTCAGTGTCACGCGCTTAGTCGACGTGGATAATTTCAAGAGGTGTTGTGCTTATAGACTTCTTCAGTGATGCATTGAGTACTTAGAGATTTCTCCACCGTTCTTCATTCAACAATAGTGCAAGCTTAAGTCACAAGATCGAAGGATTCTTATTCAGCTTCACGTTTGATGTATCTGGTTCATTCCTTCAGTGGTCGCTTCAAATTGCTTTCACGTGGGATGGTAAAGGTGGCCATAGAGAGTTTATGAGAAGAGATTTTCGATCAACAGCTGATTCTCACAAAATATATAATTCAGCTTATTTACTATTCTCACGAGATTTCAGGTTCATGTGCGTACAGTTTATTGATGGTTCCGAGTTTCGAAACCATCAAGGGGGAAGAAGAAGACACATTAAACGCACAACGAGTACACGTGATGAACTTCATACCTTCTTTTGATTTGAAGATATTCCGGGATGACATTTGTCACAGCCGCAGAGAAAATCAGTGTTTTAACTCGTGGCGTTATCAATCTCTAAACGGTACACTACTGATTCGAGATTCAATTGTTTGATTGTTGCAATTAAACATCATCATTATCCTATATGCATTCCCGGGACTTAATTGACTCTGGTGCATCTCTGGAAGAAGATATGTGCATTTCCGGGACTTAATTGACTCTGGTGTTACGATGTCAACTTCATGAATGGGATAAAGTGTCCACTTCAGTATTTGAGCTTCATAATTGGGATTGATTTACCTTCTTCAACTATGTGGGGGAAGAAATGTCTTGATTCTTTCTGGTATGCATAACTTGAACTCTCAGGGGGAAGAAAAATTCAGAAGAATTATTCAAGCGTGAGAAGAAAAGTTGTTGATCTACTTGGTGTGCCCCAAACTTTCAATCCCTCTTAGCAACATTATCATGTTATATGATGTGATTTGCTAGTTAATTCCGCTGTGCGCTTAATCATTCTAAGCTTTATTGAAAGCTTTGAAGTTGCTTACGAGGATTGTCGGTTTAGGGGGAAGCTATTTAAAAAGCTTCTACATCAAGTTTATGTGGCATGAATTAGGGGGAAGCTAATTCAGAAGCTTCTCCTTAACCAGAAGTGTATGGGTTACTTATCTCGTGCCGTTACAGTATTTCTTCTAGAAGTTACTTTAAAGATGAGTCTTTTTGAAGACGAAGGCCTCATCAGCATTGGATGCTTCATGAAAGCTCTTGTTCTTAATTATTTTGTACTTGTTAGGAAGAATATTGTAAGGAATTCTACACGTCGTCCCATGGGGGAAGATTGTTGGAAACTCACTTTATGTGACGACATTTAAGAATTCCCATTAGTTATCATAGTCACACACATTTAGACTAGACTAGGTTCGTTGTAAAGTTTAGGTTGTGTGTGTGACTATATATACCCCTCCTTAGCTTCCAAGGAGGGGTGTTGATTGTCATTTGTTCATTTGGGAATACATTTCATTTTTACTTTCAACCTCTCTTCTCTCTCTCTAAACCAACAATGGCTTCCACCACCATCTACCACCACATTAGACCACCGGATCCGATTTAGCAATCCTACAGTCGGAATACAGTAAAAAGAAGGTAAAATAAGCACAACAATTAAGCTATTACTCAAATAAGCACTAGACTAAAAACCTAAGCAAACACGTATAAGAAAAAGCTAATAAGCTAAAATTTAAAGACTTTTTGAAAACACGAATGAAAAAGATGTACGAAAACAAACTTTTATATAGAAATAACTTTTATAAAAACTTTAGAAACTTAAAGATAAACACAAATAAGCTATAAAAATTAATAATCCAAAACAATCAAAAGCATAAAAACATAACCTTTAATCAAATAAGCATGATAATAAACACATAAACATAAAGATCAAGCAAAACAAGAAAGGTAGATGAGAGATTGACAAGTAAAAGTAAAGATTCAATAAAAATAAAAGTAACTTACTTGAAAATTAAAGTGCAAGACAAGGTAATTAAAGGTACAATAAAGTAAATGTGCAAGTAATTAAAAGGGTGGAAGAACTAGTGTCACTCTAGCTAACAAGAATGAAATGTTTCTAGTCTAAACTATATATAGGGGAGATTAAGGAGTGCTTAGGGAGCTTCCTTCCCTCTTTCATTTCTTCTTAATTGCACCATTAGTCCTTAAGCCTTCTAATCTTCTTTAATCTTGGACTTTAATGACTTTTGGCTCGAGATTTCTTTGAACTCGTCTTTTAATTCTTCAATAAATTAGACTTGAGTTCTTCGGCTTTAAGTAAACTTCCGTCTTTTGACTTTTTCTTCGATAAATCTTCAGAATTGGTCTTGGACTTCCGTTCTTTATGCACTCTTGACTTCTTGACTTCGTCTTTCATCTTTTTCTTCAATAAAAGCCCGTGAATGCCCGTGTTTTCTCCACTTTTCACCTTTTCGTCCTAAATCACAACAAAAACACAAACCACGCATAATTTCGACATAAAAGACTTACAATACACGTTTCGGCTCGGTTATTATTGTAATTAAGTGGTAAAAAGGATGGGTGTTTACACACCTATCAAATCCCCTACACTTGACCATTGCAATGTCCTCATGCAATGCATTAGTTACAAAGCACGTTTACACTTTTCATCACAATCAATCCATAATGGCCTTTATTAAAGAGATAGAAAATTATAAACATACAAAGTAAAGAAATCAAAAACATACCTTCGGGTTTTGGAAATGTCATGAATGATCATCATCCTCAATTTTTCACTTTCTCCAAACCAAGCTTAAAAACGAGATCATTGTTATTATAAGTTAGCAAACTAACACGAACTCATGTGGGTCAATTACTCACCTAGACTCCCTTATTCCTAGGTGTATCTCTTATATTTTATTATTGTCTTCAATGATCACGAAGATGCATTGGTGACTTATTTCGATAGTTATTTAGTCCGAGAATAAAGTGAACGATTTAATCAATAGTTAGCTAAATGACAAAATCTTTTAAAACTGCTTCTCGGGACCTCATAAAGTTCATATCTTGGCATAACTCGCTTCGCGATTTGAGACCTTTCTCGGACCGATATTTGGCAGCGACTTCATACTTCAAACCTTGAGAGACGTTCATGAAATAATGGTCTTCTCTTCATTATAGGAATTTCTTCACTTGAAATTTTGAGAGATTCTTCATATTTGGGCCACGACTTCTTCATTTTTCTCCAATCTTTATTTTGGACTTTGATATACAACGATCCGCCTCCTTTTTGGACTTGGCTTTATTTATCCTCATACCTTGTTAGGGCCTTTTTGGATAGACTTCTCCATGACTTTTGGGGAGTTTTTGCTTTTCGTCGTGTGTCTCAATCATTCATATTGATTTTTGATAAATGATTCTTCACATCACTTTGGATCTTTAGCAACAAAATATAGCCCTCATGTCTTGTTTGGACCTTTTTGGACTCGCCAATCTTCGCATCCCGCTTCAATAAGTTATGCCTTGGCTATGAACTCTAATTAATACCGAGACACTTTTAAACGATCTTGGGCTAGAAGCTAAGTAACTTTTCAAATCGTACAACCTTATTTATTGTAGATAAATTTATTAACAAGCGATGGGAGAATAGGCTTATAATTAACTCACATAAATTCACGAAAGAATACCAAACTTATAATTGACTCTATCATCTCTCGTTCTCCACAGTTTAAAATCTCAAGGAACGAGACTCGTGGATGCTTAGCCTATTAAATCAAAGTTTTGGGTTTTCGAGTCGCCTATAGGATCTTGCGAACTCTTAGACTTTTTCAAGTTTAGAAATCGCATTTTAAAGTTCCCTTGATAAACGAATCTCTAGGATCAGTTATAGGAACTTGCGAAAAGTTCTTGTTCTTAACCCGTAAGAGTTAAGACTTTCGCGTTTTATAGCTCCCTATATAAAAGCCTAGCAAAACTTGACTTAAACATGTTAAGGATACTAGCTAGAGTAACTTAGATAAGTAAACTCGGGTTGAGTCAAAAGATTCACAACGTTTGAAAATTAAAACCACTTTATTAAAGTTTATTCTAATAAGGAGAGAAAATAACTATACAAAGGGAAAAACTAATAGGCCAAAATAGATCAAAAATTTTGAAAAATGTCGAAAAATTGATTTTCCGGTTAAAATGAGGACAAATGCAAGGAAAATGACACTTAAATTCGATAGAAGTCCCCCTACACTTAACATAAACATTGTCCTCAATGTTTAAGCATGTGGGAGTAAACTCCCCTACACTTAGGACATTGTGCACTTTGTTTAAATCTTGCTAAGGAAGAGACAACTAAAGAGATTCCTATTTTAATATTAAGAAAATATAAAATAGTGAATCAAAAAGAGTTTAGGATAGAACCGGGAAGAAGGGAACACGGAATCACGGGTCGTCAAGAATCATCAAGAGTGGATCATTGAGCGCTCGAATCCCTGATTATAAGAAGAGAGGAGAGGAAATAGCAAACCAACGGGTCTCCCCTACACTTAGGATAAAGAAAGCTAAAAGATAGATACATGGGTTGCCTCCCAAGAAGTGTTTGATTTTTGTTAACCGAGTCGTGAGCCTGACTCGACCTTGATCATCATAGGAAGAAGCATGAAACATATCCACCGGGATCAAAGACATAGTTTTCGTCCATCAAATAGCACAGGCTTAAGGCGAACAAGGCAAGCCAAAGAAGAATAGGCAAGGGTCCCTTAAGCAAAGACGGAGCACGGCGGAAGCAAGGGTGAGGTGCAAGCATATCTTCAGTAGGTCCAAAAATCTTTCCTTTTATTTCATCAGGTGGATACTGAGATGGCTGAAGAATATCAATACCGGGGTCGAACACCTTTTCCTTTAAGGGAAAATAGCACTCAGGCTCAGCAGAGTGTGAAGAAGATCCGCGAAGAAGATGCACAACCTCGTCCTCAGAAGGTGGACAAAGAGGTGTTAAATCATATGTGCTGCGGATGTTGGTGTCGACCGGTTTCTTCTCCTTTGAAAGAATTTTCTTCAAATCCAAAGTAGGATCAAGACGATAATCTTCAAAATCTAAAGGAGGAGCATCACTCTCATGAGGGAAGTAGGTATTGAGAAATGTAGAGAAGTCTTTCTCAAAAGAGTAATCATCCAAAGTAGGATTAAGCATGGATGACAGAGGATCTTCATCATGTGAAGAATCACTTGAAAGAGTATCGGCCTCATCAAAATCATCATATGTGGGTAGATCGGGATACTCAGAAGTAAGGTCATCATAATCATCCAAATCTGAGCTAGAATCATCATCATTAGCATCCAAGATCGGTGGAGAATCATAAATGGGAGAAGGTTCCAAATTGGAGAGAGAATCATCCATATCATCTTGAAAAAGTGGATTATCAATGCAAGAATCGAATAGAGGATTGTTGTAGATGACAAAATCATCGAGCACATTAATCATATTCGCGGATTCTCGTCCATAGGATTTGCTTGTAAGATTCCCCATTTTAAACACTTGTGCATCATCCCCGACTCTTAAGATTAACTCACCTTCGGCAACATCAACTAAAGCTCGTCCGGTTCTCAAGAATGGCCGACCAAGTATTAAAGGAATACGAGGGTCCATTTCATAATCAACAACGACAAAGTCGACCGGGAAAGTAAATGTGCCAACTTTAATGAACACATCTTCGGCAATACCAACGGGGTAAGCGAGAGTGCGATTTGCAAGTTCAAGAGTCATCTTTGTTAGAGTAAGGTCGGGCAATGATAGTGTTTTCCAAACACTCAAAGGCATAAGATTAATACTGGCCCCGAGATCAGCTAGGGCAGTAAATTCTTCGGTTTTGTTAAAAATGCAAGGCAACACAAAACGACCGGGATCTCCAAGCTTTTCCGGAAGTTCTTTAAGAATAAATGCAGAGCAGTTTTCATTTAAGCGTGTGTTGGCGAGCTTAATCAGCTTCTCCTTCTTGTTAAGCAATTCCTTAAATGCTTTAACAAATTTTGGCATGTGGACAAGTGCTTCAACAAGGCTCATGTTGATGTTCATTTGAGAGAGCATCTTCACATAGCTCGACACTTGACAGTCATTCTTGGTTAGCTCGTCGGTCTTGCCTAAGCGAGAAGGATAAGGGATATTGGGTTTGGTTGGTGAAGGTGTAGGTGTAGCAGGTAAAGGGTGAGATGTTGAAGGGTTCTTCTTGGAGACATCGTCATGACGAGGCGGAGACGGTAATGGTGCACTTATACTAGGTGTAGGAGGAGTAGGGATAAATGGTGGTGGAGGAGGTGTAGATGATGGGGGCGGGATAGGTGGTCCTACGATGGTAACTCTACTACGGGTAGTAATAGCACTCACATTCGCTCGCGGATTGGTGACGGTGTTTGAAGGTAGAAAACTTGCAGTAGAAGGTTGAGCGGCGGGCAAGAAACTAGCAAGCATATTCTTAAAATCATTCGTTTGATTGTTGAAGGAGGATTAAATATTATCTCGAAGCTCGGATCTAAGGTCATTTCCTTGCTTGGTAATATCTCCTTTCAAATTGATAATTTGGCTCTGCAGATTCTTGATTTGCTCACCTTGGGTTCTCATTATGGCTTCAACATCCGGGTTAATGGGTGGGGTTTGTTGAGTGGGTGGGTGATAAGGATTAGAAGCTCTTGGTGGGATTTGGTTGCTTCTATTGTAGTTGTTGGCGGGGTTTTGGTTTTGAGGAGAAAAACCGGGGGAAAGGTAGTTGTTTGACCGGTAACTCAGCAAATTTCTATCCCCTTGAGGTCAAGCTTGGTAATTTTCCGATGAATAATTACCATAAGCTGCATACACATTTTCCGGATTTCCTTGTGTAGAAGGACAATCGGTGTATGAGTGAGGACCACCGCATGTTTCACAAGAAGGTGCAACCGCTTTAACTTGTTGTTGTTGTTGGTTTGAAGCGAGAAGCAAGATACTTTTGTTCATTTCAATCATCATGCGGGTGAGTTCGGTAATATCAGGGTTTGCTGAAGTAGAAGAAACATTGACTCTCGGGTTGTTCCTTGAAGAAGCGGAGGAATCCCAGTTTTTGTGGTGAGTAGTGATTGCGGTAAAATTACAACTCTTGTTTAGAAAAACAAAAGAGCGTAAATGAGCAGTAAGTATTGAGTGATGATTTTAGGAAAAATCAACACTAATGACCCAATCAAATAAAAAGAGAGAAAGTTCGTTTCCCAAGGAGGTATATGTGTGTGATTTAACTTGTAAATGTTTGAGATTAATATTGAGAAGAATGGGGATGAAAGGATGAAAAGACGGTTACGTTAAAATTACACTACGACGTAAAAGACGTAAACGTAAAGTCGTGAAAAACTACCAAAATGAAAAATTTACTAAAACAAAATAAATAAAAGGTTAAAAAGGCTAAAAAGAAGTCTAAAATAATATAAATAAAGATAAAAAAATCCAACAAAGATATTTTAAAACCTTTTATTAATTAAATATTTAATTTTAAATGCTAATTAAAGCCCTAAAATTAAATACAACTAATAAAAATGTCTAAAATATGATTTTATTGAATAATTACTTAACTTATATTATTAGAAGACTAAAAAGTAATTTTCTAAAAATTAAAAGCTATTAAAACTATTTTTAAAACTCTAAAAATGATTTAAAATGATTAAAAACTAATTAAACTTAAAATAATTATAAAAATAAATCTAAAAGCTATAAAATTATTCTAAAAATGGTAAGAGTCCTAATTAATGATAGAGAACTTAAGAAAAATGAAAAAGAAATAAAAATAAAACTTTGAATTTTTAATAATAAAATAATATTAAAATAATACTAAAAATAAAAAGTTAATAAAATTAATTCTAAAAAATTTCTAAAATCTTAAAATAATCTAACTAAGAGAAAAATGCAAACTAAAGTTCCTAAACCCTTTTTTATTAATTTTATAAAAATTATTAAAGTTTATAAAAAACCTTAAAATAATATAAAATTAAAAATAAAAGTTTATAAAACCAAAAACTAATGTAAACCTCAAAATATTAATCTAAAAGCTAAAAATTATTTTTCCTAAAAATTAAAACTCTTTTTTCTATTTTTTAATGATTTTTCAAAATACGGCTAATAAATAAATTATAAAAAATAAATAAAGAAAAGGAAAAATATGAAAACAGGCTAGGAAAATCTTGTATGCTAATTCTAACTTAGGAAAAATGAAACAAGCCAAAAGTGCTTATTAAATAAGCCCAAAATGAAAGAAATAAGCTACGGCTTATATTAATAAGTTAGAAAGCAAAAGGGGTTAAATAACTAATGAAACCAAACAATGACGTAAAAAGTCATCTAGATCAATGGTAGAACACGTTACTCCTGAGCTGCAGGTCGCGTGTTCGAGCCCGTTGCGGGTGCACTTTTTGCTAAAATTTCTTTTTTTTATTTTTTTACTTTTTAACACAAACCAGTACACCTATAAACCCTAGTAACACAATCCAACTCACTTTTTGACAAAGATTAAGCAAGAATTTAGATCAAAAACGTGCCAGTTGTCAATTTTAAGAACTCAAGCCTTTTTCTTCTTTGTTTCAGTTCCTTCACAAGTGGATATAGCCAAAAGGATTTGGCTGTGGCTTATTTGGTGGTGTTTTCTTGGACAAAGGGGGCACCCTTGTGCTCTTTGAAGCACAAGGAGTCAATGACAAACAGAAAACAGTCACCTAGCACCAAAGATTCACAAACAAAAGCACACAAAAGCTAATGAGAGTTGCTGATGCAATTTTTGAGGTCTGGTGGCCTATGAGCTAAATTACATGCACACTTGTAAGTTTCAAAGGCCTATATTTTGCACACACAAGCTCCAAATAGCACACAAGTAATTACAATAACTCAATTCACCTAACACTTAGCAGATTTTCAGGAATCAAACCAAGAGTTTATGAAAACTAGCAGATTATGGAGTATGCAGATTTGAGCTTTGCTTTTTCAATTTTTTAGACACACAAACTTACTTCAAATCTTTCTAAACTGACAACAATACTAGACAACACTTATCTCAACCTTATTCAACTCTTCTAATACCTTTTGATCTCACAAATCTCTATCAAAATCAAGTTAAAAAGCAGATCCAAACACCCTCTTAAACTTTTACCCAACTTTTAACAAACAAAAACACTTTAAAACTTAATCAATCTGATCCAAATAGCATCTAACATGCATACAAACTCAAAAGAACTCAAATCCAACAGTTATCACTAACAAATAACACCTAATCAAGCAAGATCACTCAAAGCTCAATTTTTCTGAAATTCCAAAAAGGAAAAAGTGATTTACCTAAGAGCCTTACATCCAAGGTTCTTGTGGATGTAAATCCACCTCCTTATACACCCGGGTGTATGCAGAACCTTTGATCAAAAACAATCAACACCTGCTAAGAAAATCAAAAAAGGAAAAACAAGAACAAGCACAAATATGAATAGTCTGTTTTTAGTTTCTCCTTTCTTAAACTTTTCCAAAAACCTTTCAAACCTTGAAAACACGTTTCA
This sequence comes from Glebionis coronaria, assembly GCA_025667525.1. NCBI lineage: Eukaryota > Viridiplantae > Streptophyta > Magnoliopsida > Asterales > Asteraceae > Glebionis > Glebionis coronaria. The sequence goes on from JANFOE010001307.1 coordinate 103,754, forward strand.
GCAACTCTATAACATCAATCCTAATGAACCTCTAAACACAAACCCTAGAACAGATTCTCACCAAGAATTTCAAGTTTTCAAAACCTTTTTATGAAAAACCTGAAATTCTTAAAACACAAGTGATAAATGAAACTCAGAATCAGCAATCAAACTCACCAACTTTTTTAATAAACATAAAAGGAATTACAATTTCTTTAAGAAAACACCAAACTTTATATTAATTTTAAAAAAAGGAATTACATGAATGATTGCCAAAAACTGGAACAAAGGGGTTTCCACAGGTTGGACCTCCTTTTATACTTCTCTAATGAACTCTCTAGAATGCTTAAACACAAACCCTAATCTATGAAAATCCCAAATATGCCCTTGACGCGTTTGAGTTGATGAGGTGTCAAACTTGATCTTGTGCGTTTATTTGTGCGTTGGGAGGAAGCAATAAACCACAGCTGTTGATTGAGGACACGTCACAATACTTGGGGACCAAGGTGTATGCTGATTGGTTGAAAGGGGAATTGGGGGTGGGGTCTACAGTGAATGGGATGAGGGTTTTATGTGTGGGATAGCTTTCTGCATGTGTGAATCACACATGTGCAAAGTTAATTGAAAATTACCCAAGGTTTAAGTAAAGTAAAATCTGGGGGTGAAAAAGGTGAACAGTAACTTGGTTTGATCCGATTTTGGGGGAAAAAGTTTGTTTAGCGCGTGTTTGTGTTTAAATGTTTGGGATTTGGCACATTGGGTCCTTGTTTTTTGGGAATTTTGGCAAACAAAGTCTTTTAGCCCTAAAAACCGGTTTCCTTTGTTAATGACTTTCATGACTTGGCAGTTTTGGCACCAAACTTTGGAAAAAGGTTGCAAAGGATTGTTTTTGCCATTCTTGGATAATTCAGGGACTGATCTTGGACTTTATTGATCTTCAAAGGTCTTCTTTGTATCTTTGACTTCATGAGGGACCATAATTGACAAATTGATTTTGTTGAGGGACCAATCTTGTCATTTCTTCAAAGTTGAAGGACCTTTTTGCAATTTTGACAAACTTAAGGGACCAAACTTGTAATTATCAATATACAAGGGTTTTAAGTGTCATTTCTTCATTCTTGGAGGATCAATCTTGTTTGTCTTCAAATCTTCAAGGGTATTTGTTGAATATTTCATGATTAGGGCCCGGTTCATTGTACGGCTTCGTTTCTCGTGTCCGTTTTTCCTTGTAACTTGTGATCTTTTGTCTTTTTCACGATATCCATACCTAAAATACACAAGTAAACAAACACAAGCATATATATGGTATTTTATGACATTTTTATGCATTTAAAGCCCGAAAAGAACGATGAGATCATGTATAAATGCCATCTCATCACTCCCCCATACTAAGCCATTGCCGTGCCCTCACGCAATGCTAGAATAAAGTATCTAAGCATCACCAAAGTTCAATTTTATTAACCTTTATTGAAGAGTAAAAGACTTGCAACATACTACGAGAATGTGTAAAGACATAATGTATGATTTTCATCACCAAAAGGTGACTTTTAGGGTCAAAGAATAGAAACAAGCTAATGTCCCTTAGAGTAAACTTCGTCATCCTTGATTGTCATACATTCCATGCTAAGTGCAAAAACAAGATCATTGTTGGTACAAGTCACAATGCTAACACTACTCATACGTCCAAATTGTGTAATACTTTTTCTCCCCGCAATCCTAGTTATTATAAAAGGAAATGGGTTACTAGCATTTTTTATCTATTTGTCATGGATCACAAGTGATTCATATTGACTTATTTGAGTAGTTATTAGTCCGAAAGCAAAGTAGCACGATTTGATCAATAGTTAGCCGAAGGACAAAATCTTTTAAAACGGCTTCTCGTGTATCTCCTTAAGTTCATATCTTGGCATAACTCGTTTCACGATTTGAGACCTTTCTCGGACCGATATTTGGCATGTACTTCATACTTCAAATCTTGGGAAGACGTTCTTGAAATTATGGTCTTCTCTTCATATAATTGGAATTTCTTCACTTGACGTTTTTGAGAGATTCTTCATATAGGACCACAACTTCATCATTTTTCTTCAATCTTTACTTTGGATTTTGATATACAACGATCCGCCTCCTTTTCGGACTTGGATATATTTATCCTCATACCTTGTTAGGGTCTTTTTGGATAGACTTTCTCCATTCTTTAGGGGAGTAATTGCTTCTCGTCGTGTGTCTCGATCCTTCATATTGATTTAGGAATAATGATACTTCACATCATCTTTGGATCTTTAGCAAAAAATAGAGCTCCTCATGCCTTGTTAGGGCCTTTTTGGATGATCGCCAATCTTCGCGTCCCGCTTCAATAAGTTATGCCTTGGCTATGAACTCTATTCAACCCCGAGCAACTTTTAAACGATCTTGCGCTAGAGGCTAAGTAACCTTTCAAATCGTACGACCTTACTTATTGCAATTATGATTTATTCCTAATGCATTGATCTTATGGGAAGAAAAAGCCACAATTAAAAACATATGAGTTTTTGAAAGAACACTTTCATGTTCTACGTTTAGCATGATCACTTGTCTAACTCTATCATTTCTCGTTCTTCACTATATAAAGACCTCTAATTAAAGAGACTCGTGAATACTTAGCCATGCAAGTCAAAATTAAGCCAAATTTGGATTAGCTTTCATTAAGACTATATCAAATCAAAGTTTTGGGTTTTCAAGCCACCTATAGGATCTTGCACTTTCTTGGACTTTTTCAAGTTTAGAGAATGCGTTTTATAGTTCCCTTGATAAGTGACTTTCTAGAATCAATTATAGGAACTTGCGAAAAGTTCTTGTTCTTAACCCGAATGAATTAAGACTTTCGTGTTTTAAAGCTCCCTATATAAAAGTCTAGCAAAACTTGAATTGAGCGGGTTAAGGAATGTAAATGGCTCCAAATGCCCATCAAGTCAAAAATTAACTCTTATTCTACCCAACGGAAAATATACATTCGTGTCTTAAAAACACTTATGAAAACTAAGAAAAATTTTAAAATTTGGCCATTTTAGCCTTATTAGCAAAACAAAACATTGAAAATTGGAAAACGTGAGGGCGTAGCAAAGCAAGTACCTATTCACCCCCCCATACTAAAAGTAAACATTGTCCTCAATGTTTCGAGTCTAAAGGTGGAGCACCCCCATACTAGAGACGAAGAGTCGAATGCTTAGGATCTAGCATGGAAAGGGTGATCAACAATATATCTAAAGCCGTTTATTAATTATGCTAAAAGATAATTGTTAGAACAATAAAGGATATGTCATGGAATCGTGAAAAACTTCTTCAAACGAACGATGGAGGCTCATGTAAACGAACACGAGAGTCTTCAATCATAGATGATGATGACCTAGATAACACAATCACAAACAACCACGAGACAACGAGTTGGAAGGGTACAAGTCCCCTTATTAGTGAAAAGATAAGCATGGGATCTCCCCCACGAGGCACCTCGTTTTTGATTACCGAGTCATGAGCTCGACTCGATCCCCTCAAAATGTGAACATTTAGGGAAATTCATGGTGTGGTCAATTTTTGGTGGGGCTTACATGATAAACAAGGCCCAAAAAGCAACCGGTATAAAGGACTAAGTCCTTAGATGATGCAAAATACCGGGGTCGAAGATGGCGTTCTCGTTTTCATTTGAAAAACAAATTAACGCCATTTCAACATGTGCCATAAACTCAAAGAGTTTGAAGAAAATAGATGAGAAGTAGAAGGGTGAGACAATTGGTAAGACAAACTTTTGAGCTACTCGAGGTAGACTCGCACCGAGCAAATAGAAAGATTTTCCATTTATTGCATCGGTGGAAGACCGAGATTTCCCTTTATATGAAATTCCGGGATCGAATATCTCGTCCTCGGTGGACAAGGATGAGGGAACATAAGGGGCTTCCCCCATACTAAGACCACACAGAGCATCGTCAAAAGGAGTAGACGAGCTTGTAGCACTCAAATCACGTGGTGATGACGGAGTTAGATTTGTAGAAAAATCAATTAAATCACATTTAAGATCTTTTCCTTTGTTATCTTTTAAACTCTCCTTATGAAAACCCTTTTTGATTATGTCGAAAATATTCGGTGTTTCTAAGACGATGTTAGTCACACTAAAAATTCTCGCATTTTGAAACCGTTTTGGTTTTGGTGGTGGCAAGTTCTCAAAACGTTTATCGACGAAGAAAACCTCCCCATCGGGGTCAACATATTCATCATCCGAAAGATCTTTCGTAGAAACCGGCAACTTATCAACACTTTTCAAGAATGAATGTTCGAGGTGAGGCCAAGGATTTTTCGATTCAAGTATTGACGGTTTCTTCTTTGTAGGCTTAGCACTCATAACCTCCACCGGCGGAGGAAATGGTAAATTGTTTTTGGAGACATTTCCTAAAACTCTTGGTGAAAATTCTTTGCAAACGACATTGGTCGAGTCACCATGGTTTAAAGTTGCAATAGAATAGACATGAGAAAGATTGGAGTTTTGTGTTGCATTGATGACAAGTTCTTCTTCATTGAAACGAAGGGTGATTTTTCGAGCATGGACATCGATAAGTGCTCTTGATGTATCCAAAAATGAACGACCCAAAATGAGAGGAACTTTTCGATCGATAGGAATGTCTACAACGATAAAGTCAACGGGATAGTAAAACTTTCCGACTTTAACGAAAACGTCCTCGGCTACTCCACATGCTAAAATCGTAGAATGATCGGCCATCTCGATAGACATGTTCGAAGGAGTAAGAGCCGGAAGCGAAAGCGATTTGAAAATCTCGAGAGGCATTCAATTAATACTAGCACCAAGATCGGCCAAGGCGTAGCATTCCTCCATATCTTGAATAGCACACGGAATCAAAAATTTACCGGGATCACCGACTTTTTGTGGTATGCGGCTAAGAAAAAACGATGAACAACTAGACGTTTGTTGTAACTTCTCTTTGTTGTTAAGCATACTTTTGAAGTTTGCGGCGAATCGAGGCATCATGATAAGAGCGTCGGCAAAACTTATGTTAAAATGTAGATCACGAAACATTTTCATAAATAGCTCAAATTGATAATTGTTCCGTTCTTGTGCTTTCTCTTTGTTTCGTCTCGAAGGGTAAGGTAAAGGTGGTGTGGGTTGGTCATTAGGCAACGGCCTTGGAAACTCGGGTTCCACAATTGGTATTGGTTAAACCGTAGGTGTGGTTTGAGCGGTACTTCGTGGGATTGTAATATGCTCCTTTTCGGCCATCACCTCGGGTTCTTTCTCTATTTCCTTCTCCTTAGAAGTACTTGTACGAGAGATTGGTTCCTTGAAAGTTTTACCACTTCGTGTAGTAATAACCTTCATTTCTCCCTTCGGGTTTGCAATGGTATCACTAGGAAGACCACCCGAAGAAGAGGGCTTACACATGATTGCTTCAAACATCTTAGCCATTCGGTCCTCAAATTTTGATTGCCTAGCATCCGCTTTCAATAACTCTTGCTTAATCTCATGTTGTCCTAATTCCATCTTTTGTTGGTTTTGTTGAAGACGTTGGACATTTCCTTCCATTTTGTTTGCATGAGTTTTAAGTTCATTATCAAGTTCATTTTTAAGCTCATTTTTCAATTCGGGCCTTAAGCTAATCATCTCACGTTGCATGTTATCAAATTTAGCATCATTTGCTTTTGCATAATCCAAAAATTCTCCTTGCAAATTTTTAGTGTGAGCATTTTGAAAACCTTGTGTAGTGTTTTGAAAATCACGGTTTTGGTTTTGATTAGAGATTTGTCCATTCCCACTTTGATAATTCCCTTTGTTGTAGTTGCGTGTGTTGCCTTGGTAATTACCTTGGTTGTTGTTTCGATAGTTGTTAACATTTTGGTTTGGTGGAGCTTGATTTGGACGAGAACCTTGGCCGTTTTGGTTGTAAGTTCCCGTTGCTACATAAGCACTCGAAGTGTTACCATCCGCGGTAATGCACTCGGAAAGATCATGAGCTCCCCCACAAGATAAACAACTCTTAGCAACCGCTTTAACCGAAGCGGAATTGGAAGCTTCTTGAGCCTTCCAATGGGACATTAGATTAGCAAATCTATCAAAAAACCGATTTTCCTCATTAGCTTCATCATGTAAGGCGTTAATGCTACGAGACGATTGTGACGAAGATGACGAACCCATATTGGCAACACTCGGTGTGTTACGAGGGTTATAAACCTTGGATCGATTTTCAATGATTTGTAAAGCCTCATTTGTCGTCTTGCACAAAAAATTACCACCCGCGGCGGCATTCAAATAATCTCGTTCATGATCATTAAGCCCATTATAAAAAGTATCCACTTGATGCAATTCCGTGAAATCATGGTGTGGACATTCATGTAACATCTCTTTAAATCGTTCCCATGCCATTGAAAAACTTTCATTATTACGTTGCACAAATCGTGAAATCTCATTTTTTAAGTGTGTTGTTTTAGATGGTGGAAAAAACTTGTTCACAAACTTAGAAACGAGATCGGCCCATGTCAAAATCGAATTTGGCGGTTCTTTCTCGAGCCAAATTTTTGCGGGTCCATCCAACGAGTATGGAAACAACATCATCTTAATGGCGTCATGTGGAACATCCTTAAACTTGCTAGTGGCGGTGAGACGGTTGAAATTCCTAATGTGGTAATGCAGGTTGTCTTTCTCGTGACCTCTAAACTTGTTTGCTTGCAACATCGACATTAAACCCGTCTTAATCTCGAAATTCTCCGCAAGGATGGCGGGAATCACAATAGCCTATCCAAAACCCTCGGTGGGTGCTTGTAGCAACTCCATCATAGTACGATTAGCCATGACGACTTCTTGTTCTACAATAGGTTCAACAATTGGAGGTTCTTCAACAATCAATGTCTCTTGATTTGCTTGCTTTTGAAGACGTTTACGAGCTCGTTTTGCTTGATTACGAGTGATCATAAACTTCACGAAGAATGGGAGGTGAGCAAAGAAGATTCTTTTTGGGTGTTTTGTGAATTTTCAATTTTTTGTGTTTTTGATGATATTTAATTTTTTTGGTTTTTGGTGTATCTTCGTAGACAACAATCTACAAAATCTCTCCTCGAATCAAACTCTTGATTAAAGAAGCCTCAAAGGAATGAAAACGATCACGTGGAGTGAACGCCTTCTAATGACTTTAGAACTTTGGTGAAAACCAAATTGTTCAAGAGGGTTTAATCACAAAGAAACCAAGCAAATATAGTATACGTATTAATACTTTGGGCGGCAAAACCCTCGATTAGCCTTCAATCTCAAAATACTCACAAGCAAGCGGGGAAACGAGGCGGCGCGAAGCACTTAAGAGCCTTTTTCCTTAGGGTATATTTTATAATACCCGCCTTATACCCACCTTATAGTTTGTATTTTTCAAAATCGAGCTTCACGAAAGTATTTATCTATTTTTGCCTTTTCTTTTTGTTTGAGATTCGAATACAATAATTAGGAGATCAAATCCCAATTAAGGTTGTGTTTTCACACTTTTGGAGATATTGTATATTGATTGTGATACTTAATACAATATAGTAATATTTATACAAGAAAAACCAAGAAAACCGATAATACGTGTTAAGGGAGTTCCACTTAACACAAATACTTATTATGGATAATATCAAAAACAAAAGCTTCCAAATTAAAGCACAACACACCTCCCCGGCAGCGGCGCCAAAATGATTGCGGAAAATTTACAACTCTTGTTTAGAAAAACAAAAGAGCGTAAATGAGCGGTAAGTATCGAGTGATGATTTTAGGAAAAATCAACACTAATGACCCAATCAAATAAAAAGAGAGAAAGTTCGTTTCCCAAGGAGGTATATGTGTGTGATTTAACTTGTAAATGTTTGAGATTAATATTGAGAAGAATGGGGATGAAAGGATGAAAAGACGGTTACGTTAAAATTACACTACGACGTAAAAGACGTAAACGTAAAGTCGTGAAAAACTACCAAAATGAAAAATTTACTAAAACAAAATAAATAAAAGGTTAAAAAGGCTAATAAGAAGTCTAAAATAATATAAATAAAGATAAAAAATCCAACAAAGATATTTTAAAACCTTTTATTAATTAAATATTTAATTTTAAATGCTAATTAAAGCCCTAAAATTAAATACAACTAATAAAAATGTCTAAAATATGATTTTATTGAATAATTACTTAACTTATATTATTAGAAGACTAAAAAGTAATTTTCTAAAAATTAAAAGCTATTAAAACTATTTTTAAAACTCTAAAAATGATTTAAAATGATTAAAAACTAATTAAACTTAAAATAATTATAAAAATAAATCTAAAAGCTATAAAATTATTCTAAAAATGGTAAGAGTCCTAATTAATGATAGAGAACTTAAGAAAAATGAAATAGAAATAAAAATAAAACTTTGAATTTTTAATAATAAAATAATATTAAAATAATACTAAAAATAAATAAAATTAATTCTAAAACATTTCTAAAATCTTAAAATAATCTAACTAAGAGAAAAATGCAAACTAAAGTTCCTAAACCCTTTTTTATTAATTTTATAAAAATTATTAAAGTTTATAAAAAACCTTAAAATAATATAAAATTAAAAATAAAAGTTTATAAAACCAAAACCTAATGTAAACCTCAAAATATTAATCTAAAAGCTAAAAATTATTTTTCCTAAAAATTAAAACTCTTTTTTCTATTTTTTAATGATTTTTCAAAATATGGCTAATAAATAAATTATAAAAAATAAATAAAGAAAAGGAAAAATATGAAAACAGGCTAGGAAAATCTTGTATGCTAATTCTAACTTAGGAAAAATGAAACAAGCCAAAAGTGCTTATTAAATAAGCCCAAAATGAAAGAAATAAGCTACGGCTTATATTAATAAGTTAGAAAGCAAAAGGGGTTAAATAACTAATGAAACCAAACAATGACGTAAAAAGTCATCTAGATCAATGGTAGAACACGTTACTCCTGAGCTGCAGGTCGCGTGTTCGAGCCCGTTGCGGGTGCACTTTTTGCTAAAATTTCTTTTTTTTATTTTTTTACTTTTTAACACAAACCAGTACACCTATAAACCCTAGTAACACAATCCAACTCACTTTTTGACAAAGATTAAGCAAGAATTTAGATCAAAAACGTGCCAGTTGTCAATTTTAAGAACTCAAGCCTTTTTCTTCTTTGTTTCAGTTCCTTCACAAGTGGATATAGCCAAAAGGATTTGGCTGTGGCTTATTTGGTGGTGTTTTCTTGGACAAAGGGGGCACCCTTGTGCTCTTTGAAGCACAAGGAGTCAATGACAAACAGAAAACAGTCACCTAGCACCAAAGATTCACAAACAAAAGCACACAAAAGCTAATGAGAGTTGCTGATGCAATTTTTGAGGTCTGGTGGCCTATGAGCTAAATTACATGCACACTTGTAAGTTTCAAAGGCCTATATTTTGCACACACAAGCTCCAAATAGCACACAAGTAATTACAATAACTCAATTCACCTAACACTTAGCAGATTTTCAGGAATCAAACCAAGAGTTTATGAAAACTAGCAGATTATGGAGTATGCAGATTTGAGCTTTGCTTTTTCAATTTTTTAGACACACAAACTTACTTCAAATCTTTCTAAACTGACAACAATACTAGACAACACTTATCTCAACCTTATTCAACTCTTCTAATACCTTTTGATCTCACAAATCTCTATCAAAATCAAGTTAAAAAGCAGATCCAAACACCCTCTTAAAAACTTTTACCCAACTTTTAACAAACAAAAACACTTTAAAACTTAATCAATCTTATCCAAATAGCATCTAACATGCATACAAACTCAAAAGAACTCAAATCCAACAGTTATCACTAACAAATAACACCTAATCAAGCAAGATCACTCAAAGCTCAATTTTTCTGAAATTCCAAAAAGGAAAAAGTGATTTACCTAAGAGCCTTACATCCAAGGCTCTTGTGGATGTAAATCCACCTCCTTATACACCCGGGTGTATGCAGAACCTTTGATAAAAAACAATCAACACCTGCTAAGAAAATCAAAAAAGGAAAAACAAGAACAAGCACAAATATGAATAGTCTGTTTTTAGTTTCTCCTTTCTTAAACTTTTCCAAAAACCTTTCAAACCTTGAAAACACGTTTCAGCAACTCTATAACATCAATCCTAATGAACCTCTAAACACAAACCCTAGAACAGATTCTCACCAAGAATTTCAAGTTTTCAAAACCTTTTTATGAAAAACCTGAAATTCTTAAAACACAAGTGATAAATGGAACTCAGAATCAGCAATCAAACTCACCAACTTTTTTAATAAACATAAAAGGAATTACAATTTCTTTAAGAAAACACCAAACTTTATATTAATTTTAAAAAAAGGAATTACATGAATGATTGCCAAAAACTGGAACAAAGGGGTTTCCACAGGTTGGACCTCCTTTTATACTACTCTAATGAACTCTCTAGAATGCTTAAACACAAACCCTAATCTATGAAAATCCCAAATATGCCCTTGACGCGTTTGAGTTGATGAGGTGTCAAACTTGATCTTGTGCGTTTATTTGTGCGTTGGGAGGAAGCAATAAACCACAGCTGTTGATTGAGGACACGTCACAATACTTGGGGACCAAGGTGTATGCTGATTGGTTGAAAGGGGAATTAGGGGTGGGGTCTACAGTGAATGGGATGAGGGTTTTATGTGTGGGATAGCTTTCTGCATGTGTGAATCACACATGTGCAAAGTTAATTGAAAATTACCCAAGGTTTAAGTAAAGTAAAATCTGGGGGTGAAAAAGGTGAACAGTAACTTGGTTTGATCCGATTTTGGGGGAAAAAGTTTGTTTAGCGCGTGTTTGTGTTTAAATGTTTGGGATTTGGCACATTGGGTCCTTGTTTTTTGGGAATTTTGGCAAACAAAGTCTTTTAGCCCTAAAAACCGGTTTCCTTTGTTAATGACTTTCATGACTTGGCAGTTTTGGCACCAAACTTTGGAAAAAGGTTGCAAAGGATTGTTTTTGCCATTCTTGGATAATTCAGGGACTGATCTTGGACTTTATTGATCTTCAAAGGTCTTCTTTGTATCTTTGACTTCATGAGGGACCATAATTGACAAATTGATTTTGTTGAGGGACCAATCTTGTCATTTCTTCAAAGTTGAAGGACCTTTTTGCAATTTTGACAAACTTAAGGGACCAAACTTGTAATTATCAATATACAAGGGTTTTAAGTGTCATTTCTTCATTCTTGGAGGATCAATCTTGTTTGTCTTCAAATCTTCAAGGGTATTTGTTGAATATTTCATGATTAGGGCCCGGTTCATTGTACGGCTTCGTTTCTCGTGTCCGTTTTTCCTTGTAACTTGTGATATTTTGTCTTTTTCACGATATCCATACCTAAAATACACAAGTAAACAAACACAAGCATATATATGGTATTTTATGACATTTTTATGCATTTAAAGCCCGAAAAGAACGATGAGATCATGTATAAATGCCATCTCATCAAGTAGTCATGTTCTCAATTAGCTCTCTACACTCCTCGGGTCTCCTTTTCATAAATGTGCCACCGGCGGCTGCATTAATCGTATCACGATCACGAAAAGTCAAACCGTTGTAGAAAGTATCAATCAATGTGACAGGGAGCATGTTGTGGTTTGGACAACGATCGATCAAGACATTATATCTTTCCCAAGCATCAAAGAGAGATTCATCGGGATCTTACATGAAACCACTGATTTGATTGCGAAGGCTCGTGACCATGGATGGTGGAAAGTAGCGCAACAAAAAACTTTGAGTCATGTCATCCCAAGTATGAATAGAATTCTTCGGGAGACGATCAAACCATTTCTCGGCGTGGTGTGATAAAGTATGTGGAAAGATTTGAAGGCGTAGAACATCCATTGTGGCACCGGGGCACTTCATGCTTTGGGTGATTGTAATGAATTTGTCGAGGTGTTTGTTGGCATCATCATCAGGCATTCCTCTAAATGGATTAGTTTGCACTTGCTGAATCATGTGGTGCTTCAACGAAAACTCCGGAGCCGTGATTTGCATCGGCGCAATCGGTCCTCCTCGTCCAAACATGGTAGGTTGACAAAGCTCCTCCATTGTCCGAAGATCGGGCTGTGGAAGAACATTGTTGTTGTTATTATTGAGGTGCGGTGGATTATTGTTGTTGTTAACACCTGCCATACTTAAATCTTCTCGAGTCTCGGGCTCTTGATAATTAGAAGATCTAGTACGCATACACCTACAAAGACAAAAGAAAACAATACCAAACACAAAGACAATATATATACACAATAAAAATAAAATCTTTTTGGATTTTTGAAATTTTTAATTTTTATGGATTTTTATCAATTTTTAATTTTTATGGTTTTTTGAATTTTTTTTGTGCAAGAAAATAACGCCCACAAGTGAACGGATCCCAAAAAGCAACGCGTCTCTCACAGAAAACCGTTAATCTTTACGAAAAGAGCGGGCAGCGGCGCCATTTAATACAAGGCTTTTGACACCCCGTATAAAAATTAGTTCGTTTAAGTATGTCTCTTCGAATTGAAAAATGGATTAGAGTGCGACTCAGTCGTTCTTTGGTGAAACAAATAGTTGTGTCGTTGTAGTAATTAAAAGTGCAAAGCTTAAAAGTAAATGGCAGTAAAGTAAATCTAAGTCTAATTAAAATAAATGGCGAGAAATTAAATCTAAGTCTAATTAAAAGAAAGGGTGCAATATTAAAACTTTGAAAAGTAAAATAATTAAATGACTTAAAGTTAAAGCGTGACGAAAATTAAAATTTGACAAAGTATTAAAACGTAAACTTAAAAATTAAACAAGACAAAATATGAAAACAAACCTACCGTCGGAATACATTCCGATCGGAATCCCAATCGGAAAGTACCTTACCATTCTGATCGGAATGTGGCCTTGTCGGAATAACCAATCGGAATGCTGTCACCTAGAGCCAATCGGAATAACCAAAAACAACCCCAAATCAGAATGTACTCTCACCTCCTGATCGGAATATGGCCTCGTCGGAATGCTATCGGAATGCACCAAAGGGATCTCGTCGGAATATGGGAAACACTAGTCCATCGGAATAACCAAAATACTTACCTGATCGGAATGCAGATTGGAATACCCAATTGGAATGTGGAGACCTTATTCCGACGGATGAATCGGAATCCCCGTCGGAATGCTAAACCCTTTTCCGACCAAGCAATTGGAGCTATGGTCGGAATGTGAAACCCTTTTCCGACCAGGGTGGTCGGAATACAGTAAAAAGAAGGTAAAATAAGCACAACAATTAAGCTATTACTCAAATAAGCACTAGACTAAAAACCTAAGCAAACACGTATAAGAAAAAGCTAATAAGCTAAAATTTAAAGACTTTTTGAAAACACGAATGAAAAAGATGTACGAAAACAAACTTTTATATAGAAATAACTTTTATAAAAACTTTAGAAACTTAAAGATAAACACAAATAAGCTGTAAAAATTAATAATCCAAAACAATCAAAAGCATAAAAACATAACCTTTAATCAAATAAGCATGATAATAAACACATAAACATAAAGATCAAGCAAAACAATAAAGGCAGATGAGAGATTGACAAGTAAAAGTAAAGATTCAATAAAAATAAAAATAACTTACTTGAAAATTAAAGTGCAAGACAAGGTAATTAAAGGTGCAATAAAGTAAATGTGCAAGTAATTAAAAGGGTGGAAGAACTAGTGTCACTCTAGCCAACAAGAATGAAATGTTTCTAGTCTAAACTATATATAGGGGAGATTAAGGAGTGCTTAGGAAGCTTCCTTCCCTCTTTCATTTCTTCTTAATTGCACCATTAGTCCTTAAGCCTTCTAATCTTCTTTAATCTTGGACTTTAATGACTTTTGGCTCGGGATTTCTTTGAACTCGTCTTTTAATTCTTCAATAAATTAGACTTGAGTTCTTCGGCTTTAAGTAAACTTCCGTCTTTTGAATTTTTCTTCGATAAATCTTCAGAATTGGTCTTGGACTTCCGTTCTTTATGCATCTTGACTTCTTGACTTCGTCTTTCATCTTTTTCTTCAATAAAAACCCGTGAATGCCCGTGTTTTCTCCACTTTTCACCTTTTCGTCCTAAATCACAACAAAAACACAAACCACGCATAATTCCGACATAAAAGACATAAAATACACGTTTCAGCTCGGTTATTATTGTAATTAAGTGGTAAAAAGGATAGGTGTTTACACACCTATCAAAGACGCGGTTCATAAGGTCTATGAAAACCGCAGGAGCATTAGTGAGTCCGAAAGGCATGACAACGAACTCATAATGGCCATATCTGGTGCAAAAAGCAGTCTTGAGAATATCCTGCTGATAACGCCTCATTTATACATTTTTGTAATGATGCATTTTTCCTTGTTTGCTATGTAAATAAATAAATTATGCGTTGAATTGATACTAATAAAAGGTATTGTTTGTATTGTAGCCAAGAAAGAAACCATAAAGGAAAAGAATGAAGAAATAAAGAATAAAGGGGCTAAAGAAGAAATTATGCTGAAAAGGAGCAGAAGTGCGGCGTACTTTCAAAGTACCCCGAATGTGGAGAATATCAAGAAGTGCGGCGCACAAACTCACAAGTGCGGCGCACATTTATACCTGATGAAGTGCGGCGCACAAATGAACAAGTGCGACACACATTTCACTGCATTTACATAATTAAGTGCAATTATGCATGGCTATTATGGGGAACCTTTGATATACTGCCAGTGTTTCTAACCTACGAATTTTCAAGTATAAATAGGACCCTTAGCCAGGCATAATCATATCTCATTCCTCACTTTCTCTACTGTTTAGGAGAAACAATAATCAAGGATTTCTCCAAATCCTTGATCATGGTCACTAGAGTTAGTAAACCTTAGTTGGTTTATGGTATTGGTGCTGGAACAAGAAACTCAGAAGTATTACTAGCCATTTGGAATAAGTTCAAAGACTTATAAATCCTTTGGAAGCAATTATTGAAATAATCTTGTGGTATAATTCTTATTTCAATTATGTCAATCTTTTACTTTGATTTACATATGTTTGAAATGATCTTATTTACTGTTATTATGGAGTAGTGTGATGTGCACTTGGTTAAGGTTTAATAGCCTTATGATTAGATGTGAATATTAGATTTGCTAGGGCAAAGTGCGGCGCACAATTAGTTTTGTGCGGCGCACTTTTTCCCTGGGTTCTTGAATATAAGTGTGGTTTGGATACTCATGTATTATGTGTTACTATGTAAGACCATTGTTATATGTTGGATTCATCCATGATCATCGAGTAGTACTCATGTGAATGGATGAGTTTCATGTCATCTAGTAAATGAATCTTGTTAATCACTTTTGTAACGATTAGTGGATTAAAACATATACCAACTCTTGCATAATCTCATGTACTACCTTAGTTATCGAAATCAAGCATAAACTTATCTTGATGCTGTTGGTATGACAAAGTCTTTAGCTGGATTCTTGTCATATCAATTAGATGTTGCATGCACGACTAATAATTGGTATGTTGTCTTACATTGTTTATGTGCTTATATTTCATCCTTGCTACCTATCTATCATATGGTTATGACCTTAGCCAAACCACCCTTTAATACCAATTGTTAAGTATATCTTTAGAACTTGTGATACTCTAGAGGTAGTTATTTTAATATTGTGATAACAACAATCCCGTGGAACGAACTGGACTTTACCATTAAGCTATGCTATACATGAAAGGGTATACTTGCCCGTGTTTATGTTTCTAGTCATTTGTGTGGTAATATCTTGAATAAAAATTAAGACTTGCAAACGAACATCAAGTTTTTGGAGCCGCTGTCGGGGATTGATTAGTTATTTATTTTGAAAAATTCTGAAATACTTGGTAAAACAAAAATTATAAATCGCCGTACATATTTCTAGGAATCTGAAAAAGTTTTTATTGAAAAAGTTAGAAAGTGCGCCGCACATTTCCAAAAGTGCGCCGCACATTTGATTCGAATTTGCAAACTGTTGGTAGAAACAATCCCAAAACACCACCAAAACCTTTTACTCTCAACACTTACTGTTGAAAACATGAGAATTGCTTTATGTGTGCTTATGCTTTTTGAGCTTATGTGTTTGTTAATATTGCATTTCAAGAAAAACCAAAAATATTTTCTTTCAAAATTTTATTTTCTCTGTAATTTACTCTTTGGTAGAATAATTTGCTTTGTTATGTCTTATTTGATATTTATCATGATTTGTGGTAATTTTTCTGGAATTTTTAAAAACTTTAAAATACAAGGAAATGAGAAAACAAGCGGAAATGAAAAAAATAAATATT
Source organism: Glebionis coronaria (assembly GCA_025667525.1). Classification (NCBI taxonomy): domain Eukaryota; kingdom Viridiplantae; phylum Streptophyta; class Magnoliopsida; order Asterales; family Asteraceae; genus Glebionis; species Glebionis coronaria. The sequence goes on from JANFOE010001307.1 coordinate 120,060, forward strand.
TCTTACAAAACACTTGAGAACATCTTACAAAATTTGGTCACTATTTCTTATTTTGACTACTTGTTAAGGAAGTATTATGAAAAAAGTCTTATAACATTGTTTTATAGGTATATAGATCATACAGTTATGAACAAAAAATTTCTTGCAGAAAGTGCGCCGCACATTTCAAAAAGTGCGCCGCACATTTCAAAAAGTGCGCCGCACATTTCAAAAAGTGCGCCGGCTTTTCTGTATCGGGCAAAAGTGCGCCGCACATCTCAAAAGTGCGTCACACAACTGGAAAAACAGTACGCAGAATTTGCTTATAACATAATTAAAAAGAGATTTTCATCAAAACTAATGAGTTGCCTTAAGACTACAGGATATGAAATGTCAATTGGATTTTATGACACTAACATACTAATGTTTCTCTTGATGTGTTGTTGTTTTAAGATGGATCCAAACACTAGCTTGGGTAGGCTATGCTTGGGAGAAGATGAGCAGATTACCCTAAATGATAAGATTGAATCGGATGGAGAATGGACATGATCTGAATATAGGGACATAACTGATAGTGGGATTCAAAAGGTCCTAACGTTCTATCGTTTGGAAGACTTGACACCTAGCGAAAATTACTCAATGCCTTGTCATGTGGAAGGTAAATTTGCCTATGATGGGCAAGTTGACTTGGAAATGAAGAAGAGTTTTGTTAACAATGAACTTGTAGTGGAGCTTGGCTTAACCTACAAAACGCATCGTAATGGGGACAAAGAAATAGATAAGAAGCTCATCGTTATGATCAAGGACGAATTGTTTTTCGTCGACTTCTTCGTCAATCCGGAAGAAGATGACTGTGAACCGTGTGCAATATTTGGGAGATCTTTCCTAAAGCAAGCCAATGCACAAATTAACATCACTTGTGGCATACTCACCTTATGGCCAAAAGTGCATGAAAGCTTGGACTTAGAAGAAATTGACGAGATACTTGATAATCTCGACTTTGATGAATTAACACCTATTGAAAACGAGGGAGTTGATACTCCTAGGTTTGTTTATAATATGGGGAAAGGCAAAAGAAACAAAGGAAAACATCCCGCTCATGCTTACAAATTGAACTATAATGGTGAAGGACCTTCTCTCACCATTAATAAACCCTTAACTAGAGAAGAACTAACAATGGAAGAATTAAGGGAAGACGTTGAAGAAAGAGTAATGTTGTTAAACATGAATCGACCAATCATTGAAACATTAAAATACAGTGATAAGTATAAAATGATTGTCGATGGGGTCTTACTTGATAAGTTGAAGATTGAAGATGGATTAACCTCGGAGTATAAGGATGTGGCAATCCAAATGCTCCGTGAAAACAAAGTAATGAAAGAAAAAGAAGATCCGGGTTATTTTGTCTTACCTATAAGGTTGGAAGGTAAAACTACATACAATGCTTTGGTAGACACCGGTTCGAATGTTAATATCATGCTACTTGGAATCTTTAAAATGTTAGATGTTGGAAGAGTCAAACCAAGGTTTGATCGAATAAAAATGCTTGATCACTCCTACGCGGAGGGATTTGGGCTCTTGCTTGGAGTTTTATGTCAAATAGGGACAACCACAATACTAGCCGATTTTATGCTTCTCAATATTCCTATTGATCGAGATATTCAAATAGTGGTTGGAAGAAAGTTTTTGCACACCGTTGGTGCAAAGGTAGATGTTGGAAAAGCTATCATGACTAGCTTTGATGGGTTTGTCCATCAAACATATAATGTGCTAAAAGCAAAAGAACATGATGATAGTGATGATGGAGATGATAAGTACTACACCACAAAAAGAGATGAAAATGGTATGCCGAATTATGGTCCATATTTACAACCATGGACGGAACCGGAAGAACTATTTGATGCTTCACTAAGTGAAAGGAGCTACCATAACCCTTTCTTCGATATTTGTGTGTACAAGAAGATTGTGGGGATGCTTGGAGTAATTCCTGTATCATTGAAATACAAAGATTGGCAAGTGGGTAACAAGCGAGAATTTGAAAATATTGCTAAAGATGGAGATAGTGAATGGCATGTTGCCATAGTCATTGTTGATCCATGTGGAAAAAGGTACAAAAAAGTGTACGAGACAAAGGACACCAATAGAGAGGTCTCGGGACGTTACACGGAGAGTGATATCATGTCACCTCTGAATTTCTGCTACAACTAAGAGGAAAGGAAGAAAAGAAGAGTGCATCATTGGCTCCTAGCTACTTTTATGCATTTTTATCCTTTTGTATGTAGATAATCAAATAAAACGAAATGATATCTAAGAGCCCTAGAAGTTTTAGGATGGTCTTAGAAGTAGGGAATGTTCTCCCAAAGTTTTTTATTTTCTATCAAATAAAACTGGAGGTTTTATTATAAAATTTTGTGTTTAGTATACTTTAAAAATGAAAATAAAGTAAACCATGTCTGGATGCACAGAATGTGCGCCGCACATTTCTGAAAGTGCGTCGCACTTTTGAGCGGATTTTTTTATATACCCAGTTTTTCTCATTAGAAACTAAAAAAAACACACACAAAAAAAACCACCAGACGATTTTTAATCATCACCAAAAATATTTTCGAGTCTTTGCTCCAATTTCACATTCGAGATCATGTCTAGGGTAAGTTTTTATATTTAATTCATGTTTGTTTCAATTAATTAGTTTTTAATTTCTTTTTGATTATTTTTCAATTAGGGTTTTAGTAAATGGAAAACACATTACAATTCAATTAGGAATTAGTAATGTAGGATTAGATTAAGAAATGATTTAGATTATAGTAAGATAAAATCGAAAAAAAGAGGGATTTTGAAAAACCTTTGAGATGAGGCAATGTCGTGGATTAGAACGAAGTGGGAATGGGTTAGCGTTCGATTCTAGCCATTGTTATTTGTTGATACAAAAGTTTGATGATCCTTGCTAGACCCAAATTAGGCTTAATTCGGGTTGGCTGGGTTCCTGCTCCTGCACCAAGTGAAATATCTTGTTGGGATCCTGCACACTAGAACAACACGCGTTGGGTTTATCGTGGGAATGTATCCCACGATTAGACTCCGGCGTGAGAGTAAGTAATCGGTTAGGGTTTAGGAATCGGATGGAAGTCGAGAGTGTGTAGAATGTAATACCTTTGTGGAACCCTTGGGGGTTCCTTATATAGGCGGTGAAACCCTAGTGGGCTGTCACCAATGCTTCGACCCCAAGCAAAGGATAAGTGCCATAATTAGTTTGATAGTTATCTTCTAATTATGATGAGTGTATATCCTCTACCTTGGGGTAAATCCTATTCATAATAAGATTATGATTCTGTCTAACCCTGTACCGGCCGTGCCGGGTCGTGGGCCGCACGCATATATGCGGTCACTGTTCATCTGAAGCCCATAAGCTCAAATGATATTAATCCAACCCATTAGTAACGGGCCGGATGCGGGTAGTACCCATGAGCTGGGTTCATGACCCGGTTGGGGACTATACGTCATCATGTCCCCCCGGTCTAGTTGTTACAGCCGTAGGCGTAACCTCTAGACTAATCAATGTCATGTAGACCTTGTTGTTGCAAATACGGCCGCACTCCAAAATAAGCCGACCGGGACAACTTTAATGAATGCATTAATGGTAGTCATTAGTCAGACGCATGCATGCAAAAGTGTACCAGAAAGGCCCACCCTTGAGCCACGTAAAACTGTCAAGAAGTGACCCGTGGGTCCCTTCTGACGTTTCAGAAGTGTCAGAAATCCCATTCATTAGATGGGCGTAGTGGTTTACACCTGGCAAATATCCATGTTACCTCGTAAATCGAGGCAACCCTATAAAAGAGTTGGTGTGTGCTACTGTATACACACACAGTTTATACCCTTTTCCGCCATTGTCATATCTGAGCTCATTCCTTCATTCCTTCTCTTCTTATCCTACGGATTTTCTCTACCGTAGGTTAGATCATCACGCCTCTATAATCCTTTTTATAAAACATGGTGAAGGATAACCCTATTATTACGGATGTCCTCAACGTGATGCCTGCGGAGAAATACATAGACTTTTTGTCTAAGTACTATATTCCTGAAAGCGTACATCCGACCTATCTAGGTGACGGTGAAGCTATTACGGATGCTCCTAAGGGAAAGATAGGCGTGTATACACATCTATTTGACTCGGCTAACTACCGCATCCCCCTATCTAGGTTCTTAGTAGATATGCTTCTGTACTACGACTTCCACATAACCCAACTTCACTGCATATGGGCATGTAAGATCAACCAGTTTGAGATTACCTGCTATACATGTGAGGTAACCCCGACCGTGAATCTATTTAGGGTTTTTTACTCCCCCCAAATGGTGAATGGGTGTCTATCGTTTATGAAACGATCCGCGACCGCCCCCATGACTTATAAGAAACCCTTAGATTCCCTTAAGAATTGGTACGACCACTATTTTTTCGTAGATGAGAAAGTATTCCCCACCCCTTTTGTTTTTAAAACCAGAGTACCCGTCGACTATCCTCCCAAATCCAAGGACTATAATAGTAAGGATTTGAAAATATTAGACACCCATCGCACGAAATTCCATAGGGGTCTGCCGGAGCACTTCCTCTACTTAGTAGGGATCAGCCGCTATTACTATGGGAGGGAGGATAGATATCCGTGCTTTCTGACCGAGCGTAGACAGGGTAGGTCTTCTATACTTTAGATGCGAACATGTCCTACAGTACTTGTGAAATTACTAACCCATATGTATGCAAATGTCTGCAGAGATGAATCTGTTTGGCTTATTACGACAAGGCGATCCAAGCAAAGTTCTATAAGGATCTCGACCACTGAAAGAAGGTGAACCCCCTTACTAGAGGCCACCGTCAACATGACCATCCCTCTGGAAGAAAAAACTGAACAACGGTCGGATGAGGAAGAGCCCGTGATTCAGAAGTCCCCCTAGATTTCCATAATGAAGATGGTGAGGAGCTGCTGTTGGAGAATGCCGTACCGCACCAAGATGAAGAAGAACAACTCACCGATCCATCTATCAATCGTACCGGTGAAGAAGATGAAACAATACAGGATTCTGGATCCCCCCAGCCATCAAAGCCCAAATCTAGAAAGCGCAAGACCACCAGGAAGGCAGCGAAAAACATGGAGGCTGAGGCAGGGGCACACAATGCTCCCCCAAACAAACTAAGGCAAGACCACCCGCAATTCCAAGAGGGAAGCAGTACCTCTACGGCCCAAGGCAACCCTTTGCTGCATGTTGATGATCAAGTCTAGAAGGCAACCCCTGTGAATGACGTGGCTCCTACTACCACGGAACCCATAATTGGCACTACGTAAGTACCAACAATACTCCACAAGATATAATCCACAAACAAAAAGTAATAAGTATGTTTTAATAACAGGGCGGACCCGTTGATAGTAGCACATGAGGAGGAGGTGGAAAGGGAACCCTCACCCGTGATACCACTGAGACCTCCATCCCCTCCTGTAACTCATGAAGAGGAGCCACGTTCCGAGGGACCTGACACCAACCTTCGCCTAGCCTGGAACTTGTCCAGCTTAACAAGATTAGAGGCGGAGTCCGAGTGCAGAGAATCTATGGATCACATCACTCCTCCAGCGCTGGCACAAGACTTGGATGAACTCGAGCACGAGACGCTGCTGGAGCAGTATGATGTAGCCACAGCGCACCAGGTGACAGTTGGCGCGGCCCTACGACGCCGTCTGGAAGGAGCCTTGGCCAACGTGAGCCGTGCTGAGAGGAAGAATTCTCGCCGAGAGGAACTGGTGGAAAGCATGAGAAGACTATAACGTCCCTACAGGCAGCTTTAGTTGTAGCGGAATCAACAGTCAAGGAACAAGCCCACCACGCCAATGCACGCGAGGAACGCGTTTCCGAGCTGGAGGCCCTCCTAGCTGCATCCAATGAAAAGGTACACGCTTTTATTGATACTCATTTGTCCACATAAGACCCATATCGTCTTGTAGTAATTCCAAGTATTATTAATAGGTATCCACAGTCGAAGCCGCCACTAAAGCCGTAACAGTACAAGCCTTCACCATTGCTCAAGAATGCGATACGCTTAAGGACGAACTCACCCATGCGCAGACTATCATGGAAGAGCGAGTTGCGGTAGCGGAGGGATAATTGAGCAGGATAGCAACGGACTGCGCCGAAGTGCTGTGCCCTCCCTTGCTTACGGCCATAGCCGGGCGTAGATGGATGGTGGGCCAGGGGATGCGCCTTGCCGTGAGCAGGGTGACGGAGGCTCCTTATTTGTTGCAGGCTTTTGCGGATGTTGTATCGGACGACATTGACCGTGGTAGGCACGAGGGTTTGATCAAAGTTGTGGAACTGATAAGCAAGAATGAAGACATTACCCAACACGCCTACCATAACCCTCTAGCTGAAGATAAGATGACCGCCTCCATGGCCGACCTTGGGGAAATCAAGCACCCATTCCTAGACGATCTTGAGTCGCTGAAGGATGCTCCAAACAAGGTGATAATGTCCAAGCTCACAGCCGATCCCATCCAACTGACCCTGCCCACCTACGACTCTATTTCTAAGGTGATGAAGGGTGAGAAGCTTTTAGCCGAGGCGTTGGATGCTAATATGACCAGGGCACAGGGTGGAAAAGATGCTCGCGGCGAGGTCCTCCGTACCCTGATTGTGGAAGGGAAGAGATAGATAGGAGAGTTCTTACCTCCTCTGTAATTTACTTTGTAAACATTTGTGCCTTATTCGTCCGTGTATGTACACGACTAGAACTGACAATATTGTTATAACTCGTTATATTTATGTAAGTCTGTGATGACCACGGCTGTTTTTTGTTCTGAATTTGAAACTTGTTTATTTTCTTTAGATATCATGTATCTATATTGCATGACATGTCACGTCTTACCCTAGAATAAAACCAAGTCTATATTTTACTAGATGTGCGGCGTGCGTCTTTACCCTGCAAAGCACTACGTAGGTGCGGCATATGAAAACTTTATTACAACGTCTTGTAAAGAAGGTGTCTAGTAAGGATACATGATCCACGTCACTGGGGTTGCATCCCTCTTATGTGACAAGTTGAATTATTAGGTTCACTTAATCCTCTTACCCCGCCTGGAGGCGAATAGTACATGTACGGTTTTGAATGAATGCATATGAATAAGAGATAACACATTACAGAAATAACAACTAAATCTATACGACAATAATTTGCACATGGAATCTAAAAGACATGACAATAATTTGCACAAGAACGAGCCGTGGAGCTAGCTAGGCACCACGACATTTTATTAGAACGTTTACGATTTTTGTTTTGACAAGAATGAGAAATCCTAAAAACAAATAGAACCTAGAAAGCATGAAAAACAAAACAAAAGAGAATACATGGATCTTCATTGAAGCCAACTATAGCGAAGTGTCCATGTGGAAGCCATAGCCTTTCAAAGATAGCATTTTTTAAGATTGCAGATATTCCATGTGCGTTCCAGGTCGCGGCCATCCATGTCACGCAACTTGTACGAGCCCTATCCTAAGGCTTCCGTAACCTCATACGACCCTTCCCACTTGGGCCCCAGCTTTCTTGTATTCTACGCTCGACTTGCCTCGTTGGCACGATAAACAAAATCTCCCGGTCGAAAAGAGACACCTTTAACCTTGGCGTCATAATAAGCCTTCATCCGTGCCTTGGACTTGGACTCATTGATAGCCGCTATTTCTCTTTTTTCCTCCAACAAGTCCAGATTAATCCGGAGTTGCTCGTCGTTCGTGACAACATTAACCTCCGCTGTGCGGATGGTCGGCATTCCAATTTCTGCTGGTATAACAGCTTCAGTCCCGTAGGCCAGCGCAAATGGAGTGTCCCCATTGGCTGTTTTAATCATAGTCCTATGTGTCCATAGAACATGTGGCAGATCATCTACCCATTTGGCACTTCGTTCATCCAAGCGTGCCTTGATGCCTTCACCTAAGCTTCTATTTGCTCGTTCCACAAGACCATTTGTCTGCAGGTGCTTAACAGATGCGAAGCGCCGCGTGATATTCAATGATGCGCACCCGTCCTTGAATGGATTATCCGCGAACTGCTTCTCGTTGTCCGAGATGATTTCTCCTGGCAAGCCAAAACGGCACACGATGTTTTCCCAAAAAACTTTTTAACCTGCTTGCCCGTAATAGATTTAACCGCTTTAGCTTCTATCCATCGTGTAAAGTAGTCCATTGCGACGATCAAGAACTAAACTCCCCCTGCAGCCACGGGAAAAGGTCCTGCAATGTCAATCCACCACTTATAGAATGGCCATGGGGATGTAATGGGTGTCAGTTCCTGCTGCGGATGTCGCGGTACTGGTCTGTGCACTTGGCAATCACTACACTTACGAATCATGTCGCGTGCATCCCTATGCATAGTAGGCCAATAATATCCTGTGCGTAGAGCTCGTGCCACTATAGATCGGGGACCTACGTGCATACTACATGACCCTTCATGTATCTCACTGATCACATAAGTAGCCTGGTGTGGTCCAACACACCTCAACCACGGCTGTAGGAAAGAGCGCTTGTAAAGAATACCTTCTCGAAGCTCAAAGTGCTGCGACTTCCTTCTGCCATGCCGCCTTTTCCTCATCCGGAAGGGTTTCATCAGTTAAGTAGCTGACGATTAGGGTCATCCATATAGGTCCATCTTCCTCAACTATAGCTGCGACTTCCCCTTCCGTTATAGACTTTTCCTTTAGTATTTATACCAAGACTTGCTTGGATAAGTGGGCGAAACTTGTAGACGCAATCTTGCTAAGAGCGTCCGCCTTCCTGTTTTCACCTCTTGGTACCTGTTTGATAGAAAACTTGCTGAAAGTAGCTATGAGTGACTTGACTTTCTCCAAGTATCGAACCATGTTATCCTCCTTGGCTATGTAACCTCCTAGAATGTGGTTCGTGACAAGCCGTGAGTCCACGTAAACCTCAAGGTTGCGGACTCCCATTCTAGCGGCGATTTTTAAACCCACAATCAACGCTTCATTTTCTACCTCATTATTAGTGGCTGCGAATTCAATACGCAGAGCGTAGGTAAACTCCATTCCTTCCGGATTCGTAAGGATGAGGCCAGCTCCTGACCCGTCCGTGCACGAGGATCCGTCAGTAAACAAGACCCGTGACTCTACTAGAGTTTCCTCTGGTTGTACGACCGGTCCGTCCTCATCTGGCTTCTCTATTAAGAAATCTGCCAAGATTTGGCCTTTGACCGCTGTCCTTGGTCTATAGGAGATGTTATGTTCTCCTAACAGAATGCTCCACTTCTATAGCCTACCGGCCACGTCTGGTCTGGAGATGATTTGTTTTATTGGTTGACCAGTAATAACCATAATTGGGTGCGCCTGAAAGTACCTGCGTAACCGTTTTGTGGCGAATACTAATGCTAAAACCAATTTCTCCATAGAGGAATAATTCAACTCCGGCCCTTGTCTTGTTCTACTTATGAAGTAGACTGGAGTATGGACTGTTTCCCTATCCGTCATAAGTACTGCACTTATTGCTCCGTGTGTAGCCGATAGATATATGATGAGCTCTTTCTTAGGCCGGGGGCTACTAGCATGGGAAGAGCTACGAGGTGCTGTTTAAGCTGGCCAAAAGCTTCCTCAGCTTCCTTTTTCCAATAGAAATCTCCCTTCTTGATGAACTTCTTGAGTGTTTTGAATAGGGGGGTGACTTCTCCGCGGACTTCGACAAGAACCTGTTTAGCCCGACCAACTTTCCATTTAATGATTGTACCTCTTTTCGCGTCTGAGGAGATGGTAACTGTATCACCGCGTCTGTCTTTTATGGGAAAGGTTTGATCCCATTCGGATCGATCATGTATCCAAGGAACATCCCTTCAGTTTCCCCAAACGTACATTTTTTTGGATTCAGTTTCATATTAATCCTCCTCAATGTGTCAAACGTCTCTTGGACGTCACGGAGAAGTGCCTCCTCCGTATGACTTTTGATGACTAGATCGTCAACGTAGACCTCAAGGTTGCGGCCTATCTGTGAGTCGAAGGCTTTATCAACAAGTCGCTGATATGTTGCCCCGACGTTCTTTAGTCCGAATGGCCTTTTTGTATAACAGTATACGCCTTGACTAGTATGAAACGCCGTCTTCTCCGCGTCCTCTTCCACCATCTGGATCTGGTGGTATCCATTGTACGCGTATAAGAAGCACTTAAAGGGATACCCACATAGGGATTCCACCTTCCAGTCAATCTCTGGTAACGGATAGCAGTCCTGCGGACAGGCTTTGTTCAGGTCTGTGAAGTCCACACACATGCGTCAGCTCCTATCTTGCTTCTTGACCATGACCGGGTTGGATAACCACTCATGGTAGTATACCTCGCGTATGATTCCTGCGTCTACTAACTTCCATACTTTATCCAGTATTACTTGGCTGCGTTCTGGTGCTTGACCACGCTTCTTTTGTTTAACAGGAGGATATCCCTGGCGGATTTGAAGTTTATGTTCTGCTATCGAACGCGGCACACCCGTCATATGCTTGGGCTCCCATGCGAATACGTCCAGGTTTGCTTTCAGAAGAGAGAACATGGCCCTCTTGCCTCTATCCGAGTGTGTTCCTCCTATGGACACCTCTTGTTCCGGATAATCAGGATGGATTACCACCTTCTAGTTGGTAATCCAGTTACAATGGGTTCAATAAAGATTGAACCCATTTGATTTACTGATTTTCAATGGGTTCAGATTTTAGTCTCTCGATATCCTCTCGAATTGATCTAGGTCTTAAGTGGAATGATTGTTCTTGGTTACTAAATAAAGGGGTTGGGTTTTCTAGTCTAATAGAAAGTGGAAATGGAAGTTTAAATCAAAGGCAATTACTTTAATTAAGATTAATAAAAACTTGGTTGAAATTTTAAAGTTCAAATTAAAATTAAAGTTAACATGTGAATAGTGAAATATGAGCAGAAAAATAGTAAAACATCAACAGTAAAACAGTAATCTTTAAAATACCCAAAAATTAACTGATTCGGAACTTTAATGCTTGATTCGGAACTAACTGATTCGGAACATACTATTCACTCATCCGGAACATACTCATTCGGAACATACTCATCCGGAACTTTCCGAATGAAGGGAGTTGATTCGGAAGTTTGGAAACTTCCGAATGAAGGATTGGTTCGGAACTTATTGACTGATCCGGAACTTTATGACTGATCCGGAACTTTCCGGATGAAAGATTGATTCGGAAGTTTTCTCTTGATTCGGAACTTTAGTGCTTGGTTCGGAAGTTTCCGAATGAAGGACTCATTCGGAACTTTTTGTCTTGATTCGGAAGATCAGAAACCCAGTTACAGAAACTGTATAGCGAAGAACACGGGACACGAATTTTAACCAAAATCAAATCAAATACTTAAAAAGATTTTACCAAATTAAACACAAATCATTTAGACATCATAAGCAACAAATCCCACTAATAAAAACACAAATCCAAACACCTTTTGAAGATCAAATCAAGAAAAATAAAACTTAAGAACTTGAAGATAAAAATGGAGATGAACAAGATGAAATGAAAGATTAAACAAGAACTTTGAATTGGATGATTAATGTTTTGACAAGATGAAACAAGGATTAAAATTACAAGATTGAAGAACTAAAAATAAAAATCACCAATCACCCTAGTGGTGATGGTGTTAAACGAACCAGGAGAAAGAAAAGGAGGAAGAAAGAAAAACTAGCTAGCTCCAAAAATGTGTGTGGGATGGCCTATTTATAGGTGTTTCCTTTGGTTGGTGAGTGGGCTTTCTCCCGTTCTTTGTGTCTTTTCGTCTTTTCAGAAAAGTTTCCGTTTTCGATTCTGATTCGGGATTTGTCGTCGATTAAATTCAACTCGTCTTTTAATTTCTTCCTTTGATAGACTTGAGTTTCTTCGACTTATATAAATCTTCCATCTTTGGTCCTTTTCTTCGATAAATCTTCGAATAGGCCCAGTGACTTCAAATCTTTCGCATCTCTTGGACAATAGACTTTATCTTGAGTCTTTTTCTTCAGTAAAACCCGTGCAATCCCATGTTTTCTTCAATATTTATCCGGTTGGCTCTGAAAACACAATAAACACAAAAACCACGCATAATTCCAAACAAATGATATTAAATACGTGTTTTGGTCTCGTTTTAGCCCGAATTAAGTGGTAAAAGGATGGGTGTTTACACACCTATCAAATCCCCTACACTTAACCATTGCTATGCCCTCATGCAATGCTTAGTGATAAAGCAAGTTTACACTTTTCTCATAATTAATCAACCTTGGCCTTATTTACAATTCTACTAAACAAAAATTAAAGAAATAAAACTTCAAAGATAACAAAGGGATAGAAAACCATTTTCTCTTTGAAAATAGCTACATGGAAATAACTTGTAGAGAAATCGATGACTTACATTAGGGCTTTTGGTGCTGCGAAGATTTATCACCCTCAAGTTTCACGTTCCCCAAACTAAGCTTAAAAACGAGATCATTGTTATTATAAGTTAGCAATTCAAACACTTACACACATGGCTTAATTAAATGCTTAAACTCCCTTATTCCTAGGTGTATCTCTTATATTTTATTTTTGTCTTAGAATGATCATGAAGATGCATCTTTGGACTTATTTCGATAGTTTATTAGGGCTGAAAGCAAAGTAGGACGATTTGATCAATAGTTAGCTAAAGGACAAAATCTCTTAAAACTGCTTCTCGGGATATCAAAAAGTTCATATCTTGGCATAACTTGGTTCACGATTTGAGACCTTTCTCGGGCCGATATTTGGCATGTACTTCATACTTCATATCTTCGAGAGACGTTCTTGAGATAATGGTCTTCTCATCATAATAGAGTTTCTTCACTTGGAGACTTTTGAGGGGTACTCCAACTTTGTTGACCACGACTTCATGATTATTTCTTCAATCTCTAATTGGGATTTTGAGATACAACGATCCGCCTCCTTTTCGGACTTGGATCTATTTATCCTCATACCTTGTTAGGGTCTTTTCGGATAGACTTCTCCATGATCTTTATGGGAGTTGATTGCTTTTCGTCGTGAGTCTTGATCCTTCATATTGACTTTAGGAATAATGCTTTTCACATCACTTTGGATCTTCAGCAATAAAATTGAATCCTCATGCCTTGTTAGGGCCTTTTCGGACTCGCCAATCTTCGCGCCCCGCTTCATAAGTTATGCCTTGGCTATGAACTCTTATCATTACCGAGCAACTTTTAAACGATCTTGGGCTAGAAGCTAAGTAACTTTTCAAATCGTAAGACCTTACTTATTGCAGATAAATTATTAGCAAGTGATGGGAGAATAGGCAAATAATTACACCAAGTGAGCTTGCGCAAGAATACCGACTTATAATTGACTCTATCATTTCTCGTCCTCCACAATTTAAAATCTCAAGTAATGAGACTCGTGGATACTTAGCCTAATAAACCAATTAAGGTCTACATGGTTAAGGATACTAGCTAGAATAAACTTGGATAAGTCTATTCGGGTTGAGTCAAAATAAACGCAACGGGCCTAATATGTCAAAAACTTCTAAACTAGCTACACCACTTTATTAATATTTTTGACTTTATTGCGGGATATATACATATGAAAGCAACGATAAAAAATTAAAAATTACGACTAAATGGCCAAAGTTAATAAAAAATTTGAAAAATGTTGAAAAATAGGATTTTCCGGTTAATTGAAGGCATTTTCATGGAAAAGTCCACTTAAAACTTCGATAGAAGTCCCCCCTACACTTAAGATAAACATTGTCCTCAATGTTTAAGCATGTGGGAGAAGTCTCCCCTACACTTATGACATTGTGCACGTTGGTTAACTCAAGTTAAGGAAGAGACGACTAACGTGATCAATTTCAAATGTGAGTATGAAGAAATTTGAATCACGATAGTTGAGAGATAGAACCGGATTTCGGATAAACACGGGAGCACGGTTCTTCAAAGATTCCAAGAGTGCACTTATCCCTGTAATCACATCACCACAAAAAGGCAAACACATATAGAAGTCCCCCCCTACACTTAGGGGATTAAAACATACAAGGATAGATACTCGGGCTGCCTCCCGAGGAGCGCTTGTTTTTTATAACCGAGTCACGAGCCTGACTCGACCCAAATTTAGTTCATGGGGAACGTAGTGAGGGATGGAATCACCTCCTTAGAGGTGTCCTCACCAAAGTACAACTTTACTCGTTGGCCATTCACCTTAAAATTTGGTCCATTAGGTTGAGCAAGCTCGAGAGTACCATATGGAAAAATTTGGGCGATGGTGAATGGGCCGGACCAACGAGATTTGAGCTTGCCCGAAAAGATTTTCAACCGAGAGTTAAAAAGTAAGACTTTGTCTCCAACATGGAACTCTCGGTTTTTAATCTTGGAGTCGTGAATGAGCTTAGTTCTTTCCTTATAGATCAAAGAATTTTCATAAGCCTCATTACGGAGTTCATTCAGCTCATTGAGTTGGATCTTGCGTAGGTCACCGGCTTTGTTTATATCAAAATTAGCCCACTTCAAGGCCCAATAAGCCTTGTGCTCCAACTCAATGGGGAGGTGGCACGCTTTCCCGTACACAAGACGATAAGGCGTACAGCCGATCGGGGTCTTGTAAGCAGTACGGAAAGCCCACAAAGCATCATCCAATTTATCAGCCCATGAGGCACGATGCTCTCCCACGGTCCTTTCAAGAATTCGCTTCAGCCCTCGGTTGGATATTTCAGCCTGGCCATTAGTTTGTGGGTGGTAGGCTGTGGAAAGACGATGATTTACACCGTACTTAGCCATGACTCTAGCAAATTGGTCATTGCAGAAATGAGTCCCACGATCACTAATAATGGCGCGAGGCACACCGAATCTAGCGAAAAGAGCTTTCAAAAAGTTACAAACCACCCTTGCGTCATTAGTAGGCAAAGCTTTGGCTTCAACCCACTTTGAAACGTAGTCAACGGCTACAAGGATGTATTTGTGTCCTTTAGACGAAGGGAATGGCCCCATAAAGTCGATCCCCCAAACATCAAAAATTTCACACTCTTGAATGAAATTCTGAGGCATCTCGTCTTTATGTGTGATTTTGCCTTGCTTTTGGCAAACATCACATCGCTTGACCATATCGTGAGCGTCACGGTATATGGAGGGCCAATAAAATCCCGAATCAAACACTTTCTTAGCGGTGTAGTTGGGACCAAAGTGACCACCGGTGGGTCCTTTGTGGCAAGCATCAAGGATGTCCGACGCTGCCGGTCCATCAACACATCGGCGAATTATCAAATCAGCACATTGTTTGAATAGGTAAGGGTCGTCCCAAAAGTAAGTCTTGATGTCGGTAAAGAACTTCTTCTTTTGCTGGGACGTCAACCCTTCCTTGAGAATTCCACCCGCCAAGTAGTTTGCAAAGTCCGCAAACCACGGGGTTTCATTTGGCTTCGAGTTTACAGAGAATAAGGTCTCCAAGGGAAAAGAATCATTGATTTCTTTGGTCGGATGATCCCCTTGGTATGGATCCTCAAGTCTGCTAAGATGGTCCGCGGCTAGGTTTTCTGCTCCTTTTTTATCGCGGATTTCGATTTTAAATTCCTGGAGCAGCAAAACCCAGCGAAGAAGTCTTGGTTTGGAATCTTGCTTTGTCAACAAGTACTTCAACGCGGAATGATCGGTGTACACAATGGTGGTAGAAAGGACAAGATAGGGGCGGAATTTCTCAAAAGCATAGACAACAGCTAAAAGCTCTTTTTCGGTTGTCGTATAATGCAATTGTGCCCCAGTCATTGTCTTGCTAGCGTAATGGATCGGTTGGAAGTGTTTGTTCACTCTTTGTCCAAGAACCGCTCCAATAGCAAAATCACTAGCATCGCACATCAACTCAAAAGGAAGCTCCCAATTAGGGGTAACCAAGACGGGTGCCTTAGTGAGCTTATCCTTAAGCGAGTTGAAGGCTTCAAGGCACTCTTTGGAGAAGATAAAAGGAGTATCTTTCTCTAAGAGGTGGGTCATCGGGCGAGCGATTTGCGAAAAATCTTTGATGAATCGACGGTAAAAGCCCGCATGACCCAAGAAACTTCTCACACCCTTCACAGTGGAAGGTGGAGGCAACTTTGCTATAACATCAACTTTAGCACGGTCTACTTCAAGACCGGCTTTCGAAATCTTATGTCCAAGCACGACGCCTTCTTTTACCATAAAATGGCATTTTTCCCAATTTAGAACAAGGCGAGTGTCTTCGCACCGCTTTAGCATACGTTCTAAATTGGCAAGGCAAGCAGAGAAGGAATCCCCGAAGACCGAGAAATCATCCATGAAGACTTCCATGGTTTGTTCAACCATGTCATGGAAGATAGCTAACATGCACCTTTGGAAAGTCCCGGGCGCATTACATAAGCCAAAAGGCATTCTTTTGTAAGCGAAAGTGCCGTAGGGACAAGTGAATGTAGTCTTCTCTTGATCTTGGGGATCGATGGGTATTTGAAAATAACCCGAGAAACCATCCAAAAAGCAGTAATATTCATTACCGGCTAATCGTTCAAGCATTTGGTCCATGAAAGGTAGAGGGAAATGATCCTTTCTCGTGGCATCATTGAGTTTGCGATAGTCTATACAAACTCTCCACCCAGTAACGAGACGAGTGGGAATCAACTCGTTGTGTTCATTGGGAACAACGGTTATTCCGCCCTTCTTGGGCACACAATGGATTGGACTAACCCACGGTGAATCCGAAATAGGGTAAATCATACCCGCATCAAGAAGTTTGATAACCTCTGTTTTGATGACTTCATGGATTTTTGGATTCACCCTTCGTTGGCTTTGAATAGTGGGCTTATAGTCGTCCTCCATGAGAATTTTGTGCGTGCAGAAGTGAGGATCAATTCCACGAATGTCCGAAATCTTCCAAGCAATAGCCTTCTTGTGATCTTTCAACACAGCGACAAGTCGGGCTTTCTCTTCATCCTTCAAATCCTTAGCAATGATGACTGGCGACTTCTTCTCTTCTTCGAGGAATGCATACTCAAGATGGGGTGGCAACTCCTTAAGTTCCAAATCCGGAGGATTGTCGACGGGAGGCGTATTCGAAGTCGGAGTCTCGATAGCAATGATAGTGGGAGATGGAGGGGAAGGGTTGTCTTCTTTGAGGAGGTTTGCAATGAAACTGAGGTCTTCATCCCAAGTGGCAGTAGAATCGTCATTGTCTTGCTTCACATCTCCTAGGCTGGCTTCCAAATCTTTCCAAAGGAAATCACTCTCTCCAAATAGAGATAGTGATGAGTCGATAGAGGAAACGGTCTCAACATTGGGAAGAGAGGTAGGAATGTTTTTACAAGCATCCTTGAAGTGTTCTTCACAAGCTTCATCAAGAACGTCAATACAATTAACATTCTCGTAAGAAGAAGGTTGTTTAGATAACTTTCCCATGTTGAAGACTACTTTATCGTCACCCACTCTCATGATAAGCTCACCGGCTTCAACATCAATGAGAGTGCGACCGGTCCTCAAGAATGGACGACCAACAATGAGTGGCACACGTGGGTCCATCTCGTAGTCGACGACAACAAAATCGGCAGGGAAGGTGAATTTGTCGACTCCTACAATGACATCTTCGGCTATCCCCACTGGATAAGCAACCGTACGGTTGGCCAATTCCAAAGTCATTTTGGTGGGGACTAGCTCTGGGAGAGATAATTGCTTCCAAACACTTAGAGGCATGAGATTAATACTGGCACCTAGATCGGCTAGGGCCATGCAATTCTCTACTCCCGGGAAATTGCAAGGGATAAGAAAACGACCCGGATCACCAAGCTTGATTGGCAATTTCCTTAAGAGCACTGCAGAGCAGTTCTCATTAAGTTGGGTGTTGGCGAGATCGAGGAGCTTTTCCTTGTCGCTCAGAAGATCTTTAAACATTTTGGCATACTTGGGCATGTGAGCGAGAGCCTCAGCGAAGGAGATATTGAAATTCAGTTTCTTGAACATTTTAAGGAAATTCGAAACCTGAATATCATCCTTGCTCTTTTGCTTCTCTTTCCTCAACCTAGAAGGATAAGGTATATTGGAAGAAGAGGAAGGCTTTAGGGGAATAGGATCACTCACAAGCACGGGTGGAGGAGGGGTAGAAAGAAGAGGTGGAGAAATTGGGGAAGGAGGAGGAATAGGAGCAGGCGACTCGTTCTCCTTAGTCACAACCACCGGTGGAGGTATAGGAAGCTCGGGTTCCTTGGTACCTTTACCACTTCTAGTAGTGATTGCTTTCATCTCCCCTCTTGGGTTCGCAACGGTGTTACTCGGAAGAGTACCCAAAGAAGAGGGTTGACTACTTTGGAAAAAACTAGCCATCATGTTCCTCAGATCATTAGTCTGGCTATCCAACGTGTTTCTCATATCAGCTCTCAAATCATTTCCTTGCTTGACCAAGTCTGCCTTCAAATTGCGCACTTCCTCTTGGAGATTTCCCACTATCACATCATTGGTCCTCATATAGGTGGCGACCTCTTGGTGTAGTGCAGTGTTGGTTTGGTTTGAAGGAGCATTGTATGCAGGTGGTTGGTAAGCAGGTTGTTGGTATATTTGATTGTTGCGTTGAGGTGGTTGTTGCTGCTTGTGAGGTGGGATATATGGTTGGCGAGGTTGTTGTTGTTGTTGAGCAGGGCGGTTAAGGTTTTGTTGTTGGTTTGGGTTGGTTGGAGGAAAGCCAGGTGGGGAAAGATAGTTGTTGCTGCGGTAGCTAAGCAAGTTACGGTCACCTTGAGGTCTAGCTTGATAAGCAGGTTGTTGGTAGGTGCCATATGCCGCATTCACATTCTCAGCAGGGTAATCTTGGGTGGCGGTACAAGTTGTGTAAGAATGGGGACCACCGCATATCTCACAAGGTTGGCTGACAGCGTTCACTTGTGCATTTTTGGCGTTGTTGCTGTTGTTGTTGCTGACGGTGTGGGTGACAAGCGATTCAAGAAGCGTGGTAATTTTGTCTAATCGCTTGTCGCTGTCATTAGTGCTAGCACTAGCAACATTGGTCCTAATGCTCTTGGTTTGCACACGAGACTTGTTCTCAATGATATCCCAAGCAGCATTGGAAGTCTTAGCCAAGAGATTACCCCCCGAAGCACTATTCAGTGAATCTTGGTCATTTATGCTTAAACCATTGTAAAAAGTATTTATTTGATGAACTTTGGTAAAACCATGTTGTGGGCATTTTCTTAAAAGATCTTTAAAGCGATCCCAAGATTCACTGAATGACTCGTCGTACTTTTGTTCAAAGGTTATAATCTCATTCCGCAAAGCGGTAGTACGAGAGGGTGGAAAAAAGTAGTTGATAAACTTTGTTTCCAAATCCGTCCACGAGAGAATACTCTGTGGCGGTTCCTTAGCAAGCCAATGCCGGGCTTGTCCCTCTAAAGAAAAGGGAAAAAGTTGTAACCTTATCACTTCTTGTGGAACGCCATTGAACTTGACCGTGTTCGTGAGTTGTAGAAATCTCTTGATGTGATCGTGTGGGTCATCAATGGTTCGTCCAAAGAATGGTTGAGCTGAGACCATCTGGATAAAGCCTGACTTGAGCTCGAAATTGTTGGCGGCAATTGGAGGAATAACAATTGGATCCATGTTGCCATCGACATGAGCTTGCAGCAATTCAATCATTGGGCGATTATCCGGAAGGTGCTCATTGTTGTTGTTATTCATGTTGTTGAAAGGCGGGTTGTTGTTGTTATTATTGTTGTTCGGAGGTGGTATGTTATTGTTGTTTTGTACACCAGCCATGTCTAAGTTATCGAGAGGCTCGGGCTCTTGATAAGACGTGGATCGAGTGCGCATACACCTGTAAAAGAACGAACAAAGAAAAGCAAAGCACAAATATTTTTGTTTTTTATTGTTTTTTACTTTTTAGGATTTTTGAAAATTTTATATTTTTTAGTTGTTTTTGAAGATTTTCTTGAAAAAGTAACGTTCACGGGGAACGGATCCCAAAATCCAATTTCTCACAAAAAACTTTTGATCTTAACGAGAAGAGCCGGCAGCGGCGCCATTTGATTTACTGATTTTCAATGGGTTCAGATTTTAGTCTCTCGATATCCTCTCGAATTGATCTAGGTCTTAAGTGGAATGATTGTTCTTGGTTACTAAATAAAGGGGTTGGGTTTTCTAGTCTAATAGAAAGTGGAAATGGAAGTTTAAATCAAAGGCAATTACTTTAATTAAGATTAATAAAAACTTGGTTGAAATTTTAAAGTTCAAATTAAAATTAAAGTTAACATGTGAATAGTGAAATATGAGCAGAAAAATAGTAAAACATCAACAGTAAAACAGTAATCTTTAAAATACCCAAAAATTAACTGATTCGGAACTTTAATGCTTGATTCGGAACTAACTGATTCGGAACATACTATTCACTCATCCGGAACATACTCATTCGGAACATACTCATCCGGAACTTTCCGAATGAAGGGAGTTGATTCGGAAGTTTGGAAACTTCCGAATGAAGGATTGGTTCGGAACTTATTGACTGATCCGGAACTTTATGACTGATCCGGAACTTTCCGGATGAAAGATTGATTCGGAAGTTTTCTCTTGATTCGGAACTTTAGTGCTTGGTTCGGAAGTTTCCGAATGAAGGACTCATTCGGAACTTTTTGTCTTGATTCGGAAGATCAGAAACCCAGTTACAGAAACTGTATAGCGAAGAACACGGGACACGAATTTTAACCAAAATCAAATCAAATACTTAAAAAGATTTTACCAAATTAAACACAAATCATTTAGACATCATAAGCAACAAATCCCACTAATAAAAACACAAATCCAAACACCTTTTGAAGATCAAATCAAGAAAAATAAAACTTAAGAACTTGAAGATAAAAATGGAGATGAACAAGATGAAATGAAAGATTAAACAAGAACTTTGAATTGGATGATTAATGTTTTGACAAGATGAAACAAGGATTAAAATTACAAGATTGAAGAACTAAAAATAAAAATCACCAATCACCCTAGTGGTGATGGTGTTAAACGAACCAGGAGAAAGAAAAGGAGGAAGAAAGAAAAACTAGCTAGCTCCAAAAATGTGTGTGGGATGGCCTATTTATAGGTGTTTCCTTTGGTTGGTGAGTGGGCTTTCTCCCGTTCTTTGTGTCTTTTCGTCTTTTCAGAAAAGTTTCCGTTTTCGATTCTGATTCGGGATTTGTCGTCGATTAAATTCAACTCGTCTTTTAATTTCTTCCTTTGATAGACTTGAGTTTCTTCGACTTATATAAATCTTCCATCTTTGGTCCTTTTCTTCGATAAATCTTCGAATAGGCCCAGTGACTTCAAATCTTTCGCATCTCTTGGACAATAGACTTTATCTTGAGTCTTTTTCTTCAGTAAAACCCGTGCAATCCCATGTTTTCTTCAATATTTATCCGGTTGGCTCTGAAAACACAATAAACACAAAAACCACGCATAATTCCAAACAAATGATATTAAATACGTGTTTTGGTCTCGTTTTAGCCCGAATTAAGTGGTAAAAGGATGGGTGTTTACACACCTATCAGGGGTGGTGATCCATCCTTGACGGGGACAGGTAGGACTGGTGTTTCCACGACATGACATTCGGATGCTGGTATGATTGAGTTATAGATGGTGAAAATTCCTCCTTCCACAGGGAATTTAATCATTCCATGAGCTGTGGAGGGTATTGCCCGTATGGCCAGGATACCTGGTCTTCCTATGATCCCATTGTATGGAGAGTGTGAGCGTATCACCATGAAGTTCATACACGCCGTGGTGGAATGCTCTTCATTCCCAATGGTTACTAGCAGACGCAGCTGTCCTATTGGCCAAATGGTGTCTCCACTAAAGTCGATGAGCGGCGACGTGGCCGGTACTAATTAGCTTCTTATTTCTAGTCGTAGCTGTACGAAAAGTGTTCGTACTGTATTTCTGCCGATGACCCTCCATCCACATACATACGGCGAACATTGTGTGTTCCAATGCTTACCTCAATCGTGAGAGGTGCATGGGCCACGTCACTTGCCGTAATGGGAGGGAATGAGATTTCTCTGCCTCGTGAAATTTTTTGACTAATTTTCTGCTTTGTGCGGCGCTGCCAGGATTGGATCATGTATATAGTCGAAGTTTTGTCCTTTTGGGGATCCTTCTTATCGTGCTTCTTGTTATCCTTTCCGTCCTTCCAATCCTTGACCAAATGTTTGAGTTTGCCTGACTTGATCAGTGACTCAATGTGCTTCTTGAGCTGGATACATTCCTCCGTGCCGTGGCCCTTATCGTTGTGGAATTTGCAAAAGCGATTTCCTTGACGACGGTCCACCGGAGTCGTCATTGGGGGAGGTCTCAGGAAGTTGGCCCCTTCCGTCAGCAGGATCTCCCGGTAGGACATCTTTAAGGGGGTGAACTTGTCCTCCGACCGCCCTCCTTTGTTTTGGCTCTTGTAGTCCGAGCCCCTTCCATTGCCTTGGTTGTTTTGACCACCCGTCTGTCTCCTGGACTGGTCGTTTGATCAATAGTTTTTTCCCTTTGCAGGATAGGCCGCGGCTACCGTGGTTTCTCCTTCTATAAAGTTCCTGACCCTTTCTATGAGGTCGTCATACCTCTCTGGTCGCTTGTCATTGAGGCGCCTAATTAATTCCCTGTCTGTTATGGCATGCATGTAATCGGAAATTTTTAGGAGTTCCGGCATTGTCTTTGTGGGCGTGCACTTGTCATTGAAGCGTTCTGTGAAGGCCTCCGTAGATTATCCAGGCCGTTGCTTGACGGTTTCCAATGAGACTGGATCCCTATTATACTTCTTTCACTGAGTATAATTGTTTTTGAACGCAATACGCAGCTCAGTGAAGCTATCAATGCTTCGGGGAGGAAGCCCTTCAAACCAATCACGGGCATTGCCGATCAAGGTTGAATTGAACATCTGGCACCATATAGGCATGGGACATCGTTCGATTTTCTCCTACGTGTCAGATATCTTTAGGTGATCATCCGGATTACCAGACCCATCATAAGTCTTGACGCACGCCAGCATGCGACGGTTCTTATCCTCGTAGTAATTCCGTATGCGGAGAGTAAAAGGATCTTCTCTGGGATCACACCATGGACGGATGAGATTAGGGTCACACCATGGGTAAGAGAGATCTTCCTCTTCCGCCTCACGATAATAAGGGGCACCGTGTACCCCTCATCGTCCGATGGTAGTGGAGGAGTACGCCTAGGTCGGCGACGCTTGGGTGGATGGTCGTCCGAATCCTCTCCTGAGGGACCGGGGGAAGAGGGAGGTGCCCCACTCCTCGGTTGAGGATCGCTCTTGCGAGAAGAGCTAGAAGCCTTCTTCCCGATATTCATCCTATCCCACACACTTGTGCGACGATTGTTCCTGGTTAATTCCAAGTCCGGCTGTTCGGCTGAGTCATCAGATCTATCTCCCTCTTCACGAGATTGTAGTAGTTCCTGCATAACACGATCCCCTATGCGTTCGAACACATTCCGAGGTTGAGGGGTTTCCTCAAAGAGGTTTCGTTCCTAGGGTCGTGCCCTCTTCTTCTTTTGAGTCTGAGGAGAGGTGCCAGATACGGCTCTACCAAAGTTGAGCCTAGATTGGAGGTTCCTCCCTAGGTTTAACCTGGACGCGATTCCCAAGACGATCCTCTCAAAGTTCTACGTGAGAACTCAAGCGAGGTCTTCCTCACTAAGTTGTTCAACTTCAACTTCTTTTTCAGTCGATGGCCTACGCGGCTCCTTGTTAGGGGGCTTAGGCGCACTCCCTGGATCAGGGTTGTGCAAGGTCGAGGTTGGTGGTGGGGTGATAGCGGACGTGCCTATTCCACCCATGGGCTGAAAAACGATCCGGTTATTTGGTCCACCTGTTTGGTTGCTAGGGGACTGAGTGGGGATGAGTATCCGGTCCCCTGTGGACTTCCGATTCACATGATTCGTGTTCCTAGGATTTCCTTGCGGATGTCCTTTCGTCATTGAAAGAGATGGAGAATAAATTTGTTCTAGCTTATTGTATGAGTCCCACGGATGGCGCCAACTTGTTGATACAAAAGTTGGATGATCCTTGCTAGACCCAAATTAGGCTTAATTCGGGTTGGCTGGGTTCCGGATCCTGCACCAAGTGAAATATCTTGTTGGGATCCTGCACACTAGAGCAACACACGTTAGGCTTACCATGGGAATGTATCCCACGATTAGACTCCAGCGTGAGAGTAAGTAATCGGTTAGGGTTTAGGAATCGGATGAAGTCGAGAGTGTGTAGAATGTAATACCTTTGTGGAATCCTTGGGGGTTCCTTATATAGGCGGTGAAATCCTAGTGGGCTGTCACCAATGCTTCGGCCACAAGCAAAGGATAAGTGCCATAATTAGTTTGATTGTTATCTTCTAATTATAGTGAATGTATATCCTCTACCTTGGGGTAAATCCTATTCATAATAAGATTATGATTCTGTCTAACCCTTTACCGGCCGTGCCGGGTCGTGGGCCGCACGTATATATGCGGTCGCTGTTCATACGAAGCCCATAAGCTCAAATGATATTAATCCAACCTATTAGTAACGGGCCGAATGCGGGTAGTACCCGTGAGCCGGGTTCATGACCCGGTTGGGGACTATACGTCATCATTATTAGTTTGTGACCAATTAGTTTGCGGATTTGGTTAGCTACTAGTGTTACCCCGTCATTTGCTAAAAAAACCCAGAATGTGCGCCGCACTTTGCAAATTGTGCGCCGCACTTTTAATGAAATTTTCCCAGGAAGTACGCCGCACATTCCAAATTGTGCGCCACACTTTTCGTCTGGAAAATAAACAGAATGATCAGAACACGATCATAGGATCACCATTGACCCCTAACGCTTATCTGTAGATTAATGATAATCTTAGATCTAATCAAGAGGGTTGTTGTTTTTCTAGAGAGAGAAACTAGAGAGAGAAAGAAAGAAAGCTTGTATTAAGTGTAAATGAAAGTAAACAACCAACACCCCTTTCCATGGTGGTAAGGGGTTTATATACCAAGTCCCTTAGTGGACTTGGGCTTCCGGCCCATGAACATGCTCATGGGTCTGGCTAATGTAAATATAACTAAACTTATACTACGAGCCTATAACTATATTGTTGGAGTGACCGAGACTTTCTTAATACAAAAAACGTATTTCCAACAATCTCCCCAAAGGGAGGTCACTCCAAATTTACAAAGTCCTAATCTAGCATGTTAGATCTTCGTTCTTGAGCTCGTAGTCCACTTTCTCTTTTCTTCTTTAACTATTCTTCTTTTTGCGAATATTTGTTGAATAACATCAGGCTTTTGCTTGGAACATGTTCTTTTGGCCTTTCACGTGCAATCTTTGTCTTCTTGTGATGTGACTTCATGTCCCACATACCTATCCTTTGTTGGATTCTTGAAAGTTTCAGAGTCGATACAGCGGAAGACTTTTAGGTCAGACTTTCTTGAATTTGCTGAAATATTTGATGCAGAAGGAATAAGTATTTGAGGACAACTTCAACTGGTACACTGCAACGCCACGGTCTTCAAATGCAGCAACATAGTAAGATACGAATAAAATGGCTTTGACATTTTATTCTGATTCGGTAGCATTTTACCTCCGGTCGGTGAAGACCGTTGGACGATAATAAATATCGTACTTGTGACAGGTAGCTCTAATTAAAGATCTCCTTGACAAGATTTCGCGGGTAAACCCGTTCTCTTTATTCGACCGTCCAAAGCTGACTGCGAACATAAAGATTGAATCACTTGGATATTAGATATCATTATGATTGAAGCCGTCAATTCATGAATTCTGGAACAAGTGAATTTCAATTAATATTTTCACCATCGTTGCTTTCCAGTTGTCACGAGCTTGATTCAAATAGAATCTTGTTTGTCACCTACCGCGGTGCTGTTTGATGTTGACACTGGAAGGATTTCCACTCTTTACTGTGAACACTAAAGAGTGCCACTCTGAGTGTTCTAGCAAGATCTCTTGAATTTTGCGTAGAGGCCCTGGAACAAGTTTAATCTCAATTAAGAGTTAAACCATCGTTTCTTTCCAGTTATCACAAGATTAGTTCTTAAAGAACCGCACGTGTCACCTACCATGAGCTTGTTTGATGTTGGCTCAAGCAGGATTTCCGTCTTCATTGTAATACTTTCGTATTACTCAGATGTTCTGGCAATATTACAAGAATATTACGTAGGACTCATAAAAATCTTTCTTATTTTTAAAACAATTGTGTCCTAATGAGACTTTTGATGATCTCGTGGCTCTAGACTCAATAGTGCATTTTTGTTTTGGTGAGCGGAGGCTGGAGAGGATTGCCACCTTTTCAATATCAATTTATTCGGAGTGAATAAACCGATATATAACCTGTTGAACTCCGTGACATTAAAACAAATATCTTTTGAGAGATATTTGAGGGCTAGGAGGGGTTATGCATCGCATCACTGGGTCCATGATACTTTGTCTTCAAGATGAGTTGACCCGGTTTCTGCCTAAGTTGTAAGGAAGGCTTCTTTCTTTACACCCTTTATCTTTACATTTCTTTTTCATTCTCCAACCCCTTCAATGCTTACCAATACATCATCACTAGCACCTTGTTGTGATTGTTCCAGTGCTAGCATCAGTACTTGGTCGGCATTCAGCTACGTTCACAGTCCATTCTCCATCTTTCCTAAGGACTTCTATTTTCTAACTATGGAATTGTCCTTGGAAAGATTCCTCCGGTTCTGGAAGAATCATTGGCCTAGCACCTAATCCTACCACCCTTTTGTCACCACATCCGTCGTGAATTAAGTGTGTTTTGGGTAAGTACTTGTCACCATGAAAAATCCTTGAAAACTCACTTAAGATACTTGTGATATAAATATCAAAGTTTTGTATCTTTAAGTGTTTTTTGTCCATAAAAAACGCTCCCCCTTAACATGTGCAGTACACATATTAAGTTGATTTATACTTGAAGTCTTTTTCATGTTTAGCCAAATATATTATCAAGTCTCCTTAATCCCATTTTCTCCCCTTATCTAAAATGTTAACCATCAATATTTTAGATATTAATGGATTAATCGGTCTTTGGGTACCAAAATGAAATTAGTTGTTGGCCATAGAACATATCAATGCTCCCCCTCAAGTTAATGAGGGTTAGTTGTAGTGTTTGAGTATGATTGATTTTGAAAGATTTATAATCTCGTGAGAAATTCTTAAAACATTATCATACTTTCACACTACATCAAGCCACAAGCACAATATTCTCAGTATTTACATATTCACAAGAGATATATGGAGTGAACCTGATATAGTATGACCCATTTTAAATGGATCGTTCCATGAACTTGTGGTGCGCTCCATATGGTCTTCCACCAACGAATCGTTCTATACTTCGTATAAGACGTTGTTCCCTTAGCTTTTCATCAATCTTCTTGATCGTATAGGTAGCACTCTGTTGAAATACCGTGTGCCAATCTAGAGTGACCTCTGGAAGAGTCTTATACTTGTTGAGATGCACCAACTTGTCCCGAATATGGGTGAGAGTCCCGTCACTGAATTTGTTGATCTCTGGAATTCTCTTGAACTTCATTAGACCACGACCATTCCAGGTAGAAAATTCCGGGCATCCGGTCAGTGGTGCTGGTGTATGGAGATTTTTCTGTATGCCTCTACAACTCTTTAGTACGTGGTTTTGAAAGATTGAGCTTCCTTTGATAACTTTCTACTCCAAGTTGCAGATCTTAAACTCTTTTCTTGATGACCACTCGACGTGTGTACATTCGAAGAGCTGAATTCAAGGAAATTATTTCTTCAGATTTCAAGTGTCTGAGGGCGTTGTGAGTATAGAAATGTAAATCTTGCTTATGTTTTTAGAGAGAGAAAGAGATAGAGAGATGGTGGATTACACACACACACTTAGAGAGAGAAACCAATGTTTTACTATGTGAAAAATGTATAACCACACACCCTCTCCATCAATGGAGAGGGTTTATATACCCAAGCCCATGAGATGGGCTTGGGTTTACATTAGGCCGCCGGCCCATACAATCCATGGGCTCGGTTTTGGGCTTTGTTTGATAAATGTAAATAACTAAACTACGAGCTATAACATGAACTATTGTTGGAGTGACCGATCCTTTAATACGTAAAACGTATTTCCAACAATCTCCCCCTAAGGGAGGTCACTCCAAACAAGGGCGTTACCCGAGTTACAATAATTAAATAAACCTAGCATACTATGCTTGTCTTGAGCTCGTAGTCTTCGTCTTTCTTTTTCTTTTTCTTTTCTGGTGAACATGCTGATGTGATCTTTGATATCAATCTTGAGCATTAATCTCTTGCCTTGATCTCGTGCATCCATCACTTGTGATCTTCGCCTCTTCGTGACACCATGTCCCACATGCTTATACCTTCGTAATTCTTGAAAGCTTCAGAGTTTGATACAGCGGAAGACTTAACTTTTAGGCTTTCTTGAATTAAATGGGATATTAAGTGCATAAAGTATAAGCATGCGGGGACGACTTCTTCTTGGATCCCGCAACGCCACTGTCTTCAAATGCCGCAACATAAGTAGACACGAACGAAATGGCTTTGAACATTTCATTCTAATTCGGTAGCATTTTACCTCCGGTCGGTGAAGACCGTTGGACGATATTAGATATCGTACCCGTGACGGATAGTTTCAATTAAGTAACTTCCTGACAGGATTTCGCGGGTAAACCCGTTCTCTTTATTCGACCGTCCAAAGCTGACTGCGAACATAAAGAGTGAATCATTTGGGTTATAATATCCGCATGATTTGAAGCCGTCAATTCATGTTCCTGGAACAAGTGAAATTCAATTAAGAACCGCACCATCGTTGATTTCCAGTTGTCACGTGCTTGATTCGTATAGAATCTTGCAAGTTACCTACCAAGTGCTGTTTGAGGTTAACACTAGAAGGATTTCCACTCGTCACTGTGAACACTAAGGTATCACTCTGAGTGTTCTGGCAAGATCACTAAGATATTGCGTAGAGGCCTGGAACGTGTTTAAATTCAGTTAAGAATTAAACAACTGTTGCTTTCCAGTTATCACAAGCTTGATTCATAAAGAATCACACAAGTCACCTACCATGAGCTTTTTGATATTCGCTCAAGAAGGATTTCAATCTTCATTGTAAATACTTTCGTATTACTCGGATGTTCAGGCAAGATCATAAAGATTTTGCGTAGGACTCTTAAAATCTTTCTTACTTTTCATAGTGTGTGAAGAAGAAGGGAAATATGAAAGTGTGTCCTAATGAGATATTTGATGATCTCAAATGGCTCTAGACTCGATCGTGCATTTTGGATTTTAGTGATCGGAGGCTGGAGAGGAGTGCCACCTTTTCAATACCAATTTATTCGGAGTGAATAAATCAATAGATAATGTGTTGTCTCTGTTGGGTCAAAATTAATATGAGTTGATGTGGCAGAAACTCCAAAACGAAGAAAACATGCTAGACGCTGACACGCCATGTTTGGACGCTGACAGAAGTCTACGGCGCTGATGGAAATTCTATTTACAGAATATATTGGATATATTCTAAATAATATATTCAATATATATCTATAGAAATAGAATATTTAGATGTTTATTTGATATTATCTCTTGTAGATTCTGTTCCTTCCACTATAAAAGGAACAAGAGTCTTAGGTTTTATTCATATCATTCATTCACAATTGGAATTTTTCTGGACGTTTTTGTGTGCGCAGCAGTATTCAGAAGGTCATAACTTTTGATTGAACCGTTGGATCGTCACGAAATTTTATATGTGTGTTCTACATACATAGATCTAAACATCCACCAGAGGGATTGTCGAGTTTTATCCCCAGGCAAAAGTTATTAAGCGTCAAAGTTGGCAGCAGAGGTGATTTTCAGATTTTTATACTCACATGAAATCATGATTTAGGGTTTCTGAAAACCCTAGATCATTG
Organism: Glebionis coronaria; assembly: GCA_025667525.1. Taxonomy (NCBI): domain Eukaryota; kingdom Viridiplantae; phylum Streptophyta; class Magnoliopsida; order Asterales; family Asteraceae; genus Glebionis; species Glebionis coronaria. The sequence continues at coordinate 149,956 of JANFOE010001307.1, forward strand.
CATATAACAGAAGATCTGATGTTTTATGACGAATTGGAGGTGATAAAGTATTAGGGTTTCATCCAAAACCCTAGATCTAAGATTCGATTTTAGGGTTTTATATAAACCCTAGAATAACCATTGCTGTGTGATTGGAAGAACGTGACTGAGTCATGATACGTACATCACATGAATACTTGTCTGTACAAAAGAGAAGAGAAAGAACGTTATTCATGTGGTCGCTGATTCGAACGAAGAAGCCTGAAGACTAATGACGTCATATTCAGAGTTGTGTTCACACGACTCTATGAATATGATTGATTGAAGAGACATGCGTTCACACGGCTATTCCATGGTGTTCACATGAGTCGCTCATTTTTATTGGTGGAAAGATTTTTGTTGCGTTTATATGGCTATCTATGTTCACACGATTCTAGGATTTTCATTGGTGGAAAAATTCTCATGTTCACACGGTCAGAAAACAAAGATGTGAAACGAGATATTAGCATATAATTGGAGGAAAGATTTTGTTTCACACGGTTGTTTAAGCTTTGAGTTCACACGATTGAGTTTCCAATTGGTCAATACATGCGACTGTATACAATGCATTCACATGATTATGGTGTACTTGAGGTCACTTGATCAAAACCCATTCAAAAAGGCATGGAGAGATCACGGTTTAAATTTGGATGTGGTTTATTGCTTCACTTATTTAATTCAACGTTGATATTTAATTCAACGTTGACAAGTGAAAGAGACGAGACGCTGACAAGATTTAAGGTTGGCGCTGACGTTTGTTATTTAGGCGCTGACAAGAAGGGTTTCGACGCTGACAGGAATAAGTCAACACTGTCAAGTTGACAGTGTTGTCCGATATATGCTATTTCAACGCTGATAAGTGTCATCCGATATCGGACAATGCATCTGATGAAGATATTGGACAGAATTAGATATTGGACAACACACTGATTGCTGCTGTTTGAGAAAACTGGTACGTTTTGAGCACACAAAAAGGAGGAAAATACACACAAAGGTACATGGAATCTCCGTTTTAATTTCGAATATCATGATGATATTTATGGCTCGGATATTTTTAAATGGATTAATGATTTTAAAGCGAGTTAGCAATTATTCGTGGGAATTTGATGGATATTTAAACTATGTAATCGGGATAGCCTTGCAAAAGAGTTATCCAGCATAACACTTTTACATATGGTATGAAGATGTTATTTCATTCAAATTCGTCATGAAGAGGTGTTAGCTTAAGGGGAAGAATTCTTATGGTAAGTTTGATGATTGAAGAAGATTTTCGCGAGTTTGTGTTCTATCATATCTTAAAGTCGTGCACTTCCAGTCATGGACTTTTAAGGTAACTTGTTCGTGCTTACATGGTTGGTGATGAAGACTTGTCAAAATCTAGCAGTAGTAGATGCTATCACTTGAAGGAGTTACATTATCGTACTCAGTGTCTCACATAGGATGAGGATTTTTGACAAACGGATCGAGGTCTACTTATACTTTGTACCATGAGTATAAGTTCTTCATCACATAGATAGTACAAGACATGGAACATATGTTTGGGTTACTCTACTTCTACATCAAGAATACTTTATTTGTTTTTCTTCAGGATCATTATACAGAGCCTACATTTGGAGAATCTTCAAAGATTGCATACATTGTTTACTTCCTTGTTGATGTGACAAAAAGGGGAAGAAATACATGCTACACTTGAGGGGAAGCAATTTGAAGATCATGTACAACTTACAAGAGATACACATAGAGTTTTGCCACTATCAACTAGGGGAAGATTGTTGGGTCAAAAAGTTGATGTGGCAGAAACTCAAAAACGAAGAAAACATCAAGATATTTGTTCAGGCGTTGACAAGAACAAATTGGGCGTTGACAAGAGCAAATTGGGCGTTGACAGAAGTCAACAAAAGTCAAACGCAGTCAACAAAGTCAAACGCTGATGGATATTGAAGATTTGATGGAGAATTCTATTTAGGGAATATATTGAGTATATTATTTATGATATACACAATATACAGTTTATCTAAATAGAAGATTTAGATGTTTATTTGATTTTATCTCTTGTAGATTCTGTTCCTTCCACTATAAAAGGAACAAGAGTCTTAGGTTTTTATTCATATATTATTCATTCACAATGTAAACCTAAAGTGTGTGTCGCACTAGACGTGGGATTCAATGTATACACGTCTAGTGGTTGTTTATTATTAATATAATGAGCAACCCGTTTGTTTTAATTCATGTGTCTTTGTGTCCAAACACCTTGTTATGATCATTGTTCTTATTCCGCTATGTTATCATATGAATGATGATCAACCTAGATATAATGGTTCATAACCATTGAGTCTAACGATCTTATGGACTCCACAATTGCTATCAGAGCCTAAGGCTCTTGATATCTAGGTCCGACGAGGTGCTCGTGTATGGTGAAGAAGAAAAATTCGTATGGAGTTTTTCTGGACGTTTTTGTGTGCGCAGCAGTATTCAGAAGGTCATAACTTTTGATTGAACCGTTGGATCGTCACGAAATTTTATATGTGTGTTCTACATACATAGATCTAAACATCCACCGGAGGGATTGTCGAGTTTTATCCCCAAGCAAAAGTTATTAAGCGTCAAAGTCAGCAGTAGGATGAATGCAGTTTTCTGTGGACAGCCATGTTCAAAACACGATCTCTCCTTCGTTAACCGTTGGATCTTCGTGATTTTTGAACTGTAGATTCTTGACACATGTGTCTAGAATATCACCGAAGCGATCTTCGATATGAGCCCTAATGAAGAAGTTATTCAAGGTCAAAGTTCGCTGGTTAAAGTAATAACGTTTTGCTTTTTCACATGAAATCATGAACTAGGGTTTCTCAAAACCCTAGATCTACATAAAAAGCAGGATGATTATAAGGATTGTGGCTGTGGTGATTCAAGTTATTACAAGGTCTAAGATTAATTTATAAACCCTAATTAGGGTTTCGATGCTCAAATTTACAAATCCTAGATCTATGATAATGAAGAATATCGATATACAAGTTGTTCTCTGCTCGTCATTCGAGGACGTATTGTTGGTATGTCGTTGATTGATCTAAGCGTGAACTCAGCAAGGAAAAAGACGTGGAGACCTGCGTTCACACGGTTAAAGCATTCCTATTGGAGGAAAAGTCTCCTGTTCACACGATCTGCGTTAAATCTAGCATGCATTCACACGGACAAAACCCTAAGTTGTTATCTAGCTTTGATTCTCTACATGCTAGTTTATGGTATTTCCGTGAGTCCCTTGTTCCCATTCGTGGAGGTTTTTGTGTTCACACGATGCAATGACTCTCATTGGTGGAAAATGTGTGTTCACACGGTTGAATTGCAAATAAGGGATCTAGCATTCACACGGTTACAATGTGTGTATTCACATGAAGAATTTCAATTCTTGTGTTCACACGGAGATATGGGATATAGCTTGCTGACTATCGAGGATGTTATTGATCCTAGGAGCAAAAGATGCATACTGTTGGTAATTCTTTAATCATTATGTTAAATTCATTATGACTAAGGATAAGTGAAGTATGCACACCGCTGACAAGATGACAGTTTTAGTCGGCGCTGACGTTTGTAATTGAGGCGTTGACAAGCCTTGAATTGACGCTGACAGAATAAGTCAACGTTGACAGCGTTGACAGTGTTGTCCGAGATATGGCTGTTCAAACGCTGATACGTGTTGTCCGATATCGGACAATATACATGAAAGGATATTGGACAGAAGAGGATCTCGGGTAACACACTGATTGCTGCTGTTTGAGAAAATTGTGATGTTTTAAAGCACACAAAAAGGAGGAAAATACACACAAAGGTACATGGAATCTCCGTTTTAATATAGAATATCATGATGATATTTATGGCTCGGATATTTTTACAAGGAGTAAATGGTTTTTAAGTAAGTTAGCAATAATTCATGAAGACTTTGTTTAATATTCGAATATGTAATCGGGATAGCCTTGTGAAAGAGTTATTCGACTTCTAACTTTTACATATGAGGATATTGGTTCATTAAGACTTGTCATGAAGAGGTGTTAGCTTAAGGGGAAGAATTCTTATGGTAAGTTTGATGATTGAAGAAGATTTTCGTGAGTTTGTGTTCTATCATATCTTAAAGTCGTGGTGTTTCCTGTGACACTCACACTTTAAAGGTAACTTGTTCGTGCTTTACATGGTTGGTGACGAAGACTTGTCATAAACACTTGAAAGAGTTACATTATCGTGCTCAGTGTCTCACAAAGGATGAGAATATTGACAAGGGATCGAGGTCTACTTATATCCTCCTCTATAAGTTCTTAGTCACATGGATAGTACAAGACATGGAACACAAGATTGGGTTATTCTACTTCTACATCAAGAATACTTTATTTATTTTTCTTCAGGATCATTACATAGAGCCTACATATGGAGAATCTTCAACATTGCAACATTGTTTACTTCCTTGTTGATGTGACAAAAAGGGGAAGATATGCATGCTACACTTGAGGGGAAGCAATTTGAAGATCATGTACAACTTACAAGAGATATACAAAGAGTTTTGCCGACATCAACTAGGGGAAGATTGTTGGGTCAAAATTAATATGAGTTGATGTGGCAGAAACTCCAAAACGAAGAAAACATGCTAGACGCTGACACGCCATGTTTGGACGCTGACAGAAGTCTACGGCGCTGATGGAAATTCTATTTACAGAATATATTGGATATATTCTAAATAATATATTCAATATATATCTATAGAAATAGAATATTTAGATGTTATTTGATATTATCTCTTGTAGATTCTGTTCCTTCCACTATAAAAGGAACAAGAGTCTTAGGTTTTATTCATATCATTCATTCACAATGTAAACCTAAAGTGTGTGTCGCACTAGACGTGGGATTCAATGTATACACGTCTAGTGGTTGTTTGTTATTAATATAATGAGCAACCCAATTGTTTTAATTCATGTGTCTTGTGCCTAAACACCTTGTTATGATCATTGTTCTTTTCCGCTATGTTATCATATGAACGATGATCAACCTAGATATAATGGTTCATAACCATTGAGTCTAACGATCTTATGGACTCCACAGTCTCCGTGTGATTAAAACAAATATCTTTTAAGAGATATCTGAGTTAGCTGGGATGGGTTGTGCATTGCATCACTGGGTCCATGATGTTTGTCTTCAATATCGAGAATCATTAAAATGATCTCAATAGCATATGTGTTGACCCGGTTTCTGCCTAAAGTTGTAAGGAGGGCTTCTTTCTTTACACCCTTTATCTTTACAATTCTTTTTCATTCTTCAACCCCTTCAATGCTTACCAATACGTCATAACTAGCACCTTGTTGTGATTGTTCCAATGCTAACTTAAGTACTTGGTCGGCATTCAGCTACGTTCACAATCTTTCTCCATCTTTCCTAAGGACTACTATTTCTAGCTATGGAATGTCCTTGGGAAGATTCCTCCGGTTCTAGGAGAATCATTGGACTTAACCTATCCTACCATCCTTATGTCACCACAATCTTCATCGTCGTGAAATAAATGGGTTTAGGGTATTTATATGTCACCATGAAAATCCATTTTGATATAGCAAATTCGTTTTGCTCCCCCTTAACATATGCCACGATATTCGAAAACATTTCGCACATGTCGGGAAGAGCCAACACATTAAGTCAAACCATTTGTGATAATATCCCATATTAAATCACATTTTCTCCCCCATATTAAAAATATTAACCCAATCGATGTTTTTAATATCAATTGATTTAATGAAGTTTTCACAAAGGTTTTGGGAAGAAAAATGCAAGTCCGTTTTATCTTCATGATATCAAACACATGAGATATGATACCGATTTGTAACATGATCACATATTCACCATATTAGAAAAGAATTGACAAGGTTGGACCTGATAGATGAGAACATCATATGATAAGATCAAATGGTTCTTGTCAGCATATGTTGGTCGCCTCGTCACTTATGAAGTCATCTCTTGACACCACATGTACGATTGGTATTGTTGTCTTGACACCAACTTGTGAACTAGGCACGTTCGGCATCGAAGATTCTGAATGCTTGACAATTGCTCCCCCTCAATTGTTGACTGGTGTTCTACTGAAAGAGCTGTAGTCGTCGGTTGAGTAGTCGCATCGTCGAGGATGTAGATACCAATTGTAGATTGCTATGGTTGTAGAGATGATAACTTCATAAAAACAAGACTTCTCTTGTTTTAACAAATAAATGCACTGAAACGTACATATATTTGTGTTAGACCAAGTCATAAAGTAAACTTGATCCCTTACAAGGTTTTAAAGTAAACCTTGCCCGAGAAAATTAATTCCCGTTGTGAGCCAAAGCTTTCATAAGAAATACTTGACTTTAATGTGAAAACCGGGTTGCAGTCTGAAATAACTACAAGCCATTTAGGCATGTTTTATGAAATATTTACAACTTTTGTACGAACTCTATTTATGGCGCCGTGTCGATATTAATCAACATTTCTAAGGCCGTAAATATTATCGTACCAAAAGACATGCCTTTGAAAAAATAAAGCAAAAATATTTTTGGATTTTTATGAGTTTTTCAATTTTTATGGTTTTTATATGATTTTATATTTTTGTATTTTGCTTTTGTGGATAAATATATAAACAATATATACAAATGATCACCAAGGATACGGAGAGTAGTCTTACCAAGACTATTCTTTCGCTTCATCTGCTAGTTCCTTTAGAGTCTCAGGCGAGAAGGTTCTCATTCCTAGCTTGTCGGCCAAAATTTCAATTCGAGCGCGATCTAAAGCCTTCGTGAAAATATACGCCAATTGATACTCAGATCGGACAAAGTAAAGCTCTATTACTCCATTTTCCACTTGCTCCTTGATGAAATGGTAGCGAATGTCAATATGCTTCAACCGGGAGAATTGAACATTGTTGCAGCATAAGGCAATTGCACTCTTGTTGTCGCAATACATCGGAATTTTGTTGAAACCTAGACCATAGTCGGTTAATTGCGATCTCATCCAAAGAATTTGAGCACAGCAACCGGACATAGCTATGTATTCTGCTTCCGTACTTGAAATTGCAGCGCTTTTCTGCCTTTTCGATGCCCAACTGATTAGTCGATCTCCTAGTAGTTGCAAAGTTCCACTCGTGCTACGCCTTGTATCTTGACAACCCGCGTGATCCGCATCTGCATATGCCATTAGTGCAATAGAAGAGTCCTTCGAATACCAAAGTCCCCGATTAATGGTTCCTTTAAGATACCGAAAGATCCTTTTAACAGTAGCTAAGTGTAACTCAGTAGGCCTAGTTTGATACCTGGCACACATACATATAGCCAACTGAAGATCAGGTCGACTGGATGTGATATACTGAAGAGTACCGATCATTCCACGATAAAGTGTCGGATCAACAGCAACTCCATGTGGATCTGCATCAAGCTTAGTTCGTTCCACCATTGGAGTATCCACGGGGTCGCAAGATTCCATCTTGTATTTCTTAAGCGATTCAAGGGCATACTTGGATTGATTGATAAAGATGCCTCTGGGACTCTGAGATATTTGAAGACCTAAGAAGAATGATACCTTGCCCATCATTGACATCTTAAACTTGGAAGACATGAGTTTCCCAAATTCGTCGGATAAAGTTTGGGTCGAGGCTGCAAATATAATATCATCAACATATATTTGTACCATAATCATATCTTTACCTCGTTTCTGAATGAACAGCGTAGGATCCACCTTGCCTTTTGTGAAGCCTTGTGTAATGAGGAATTGTGACAAAAGATCATACCATGCGCGAGGAGCTTGCTTCAACCCACAGAGAGCCTTCTTAAGCTTGTACACATGATTAGGATAATTAGGATTCACAAAACCATCCGGCTGTTGAACATAGACCTCTTCCTTGAGTTCACGATTAAGAAATGCCGTCTTCACATCGATCTGATAGACGATTATATTCATATGGGCTGCATAAGCGAGGAATAGTCGAATAGCTTCCAAACGGGCAACAGGTGCAAAGGATTCCATAAAGTCGATTCCTAATAATTGCTTGTATCCACGAGCTACTAGTCGAGCTTTGTTCTTCAATATTCCGCCTAACTCATCGAGTTTCACCTTGTAAACCCATTTCAAAGTGAGTAACTGCACTTGATCCGGGCATGGGACAAGTTCCCATACTTCAAGACGTATAAATTCATTAAGTTCTTCTTGCATAGCTTCTATCCAACATGATTGAGTAAAAGCTTGTTGCCATGTCTTAGGTTCAACTTTAGTGAGAAAAGCATCAAAGTGACAAAACATTGCACTTTCTTGTAACTGACTTCGTGTGGATACCGGACGATTAGGGTCACCAATAATAGAATCTATAGGATGATCCTTTGTCCACTTGCTGTCATGTTCACGAATCCGTGGATTGGAGTAAACTGTAGAAGGAGCTTCCTCTGAGGTGGACGACCCGGCTTAATTAGGGTCGGGAATTGGTACACCAAAGAATGGAAGTTCACGCATTTGAGCAAATTCCAAATCGTGATCATCATCAACCTCTTCATCATCAATAGGCATGACATGGGTAGTTGAAACATGTGTTGGTTGAGAATTACTATTTGATGGTATATCTTGACCAATTGTAGGTGCAGATGTATCTGATTGTGCAACGGTTGCTGGAGCGATAACTTCGGTTACCGGAGCTATTACCTCAGGTACTGGAGCAACAATACTTGGTGGAGTAAAGAATTCATCAAAAAACGGTTGAAACAACGTATCCCATTCCTTCCTAGTAGGTGGCGTAAATGATGATGAAGTAGGGTTGTTTGGGACAAGACCAGAACTAATATTACTGGGTTCCGTTTCATGAAGTGCGGGTTCAGAGCTGCTTTGCTCAGAAGCCATAGCTGTCAGCTCATCAAAATCAACATTCATAGTTTCGAGGATCTTGCGAGAGTTACGGTTGTAGATTCGGTATGCCTTCTTTGCGGGTGCGTAACCAATGAAAATACCAACATCAGCCTTTGGTTGAAGTTTTCCGAAATTGTCACCATCATTATTTGGATAGCAAAGAACCAAATACATGAAGATATGATAAATCTGGTACTTTTCCATGGAGAAGCTCATAAGGTGTTTTACCATGGCGTTTACGAATTAGTGACCGGTTTTGGGTGTACACTGCTGTAGATACTGCTTCTGCCCATAAAAACAATGGAGCCTTTGCGTAAATTAACATCGTTCGAGCAGCTTCCATAAGTGTGCGATTTCGCCTTTCAACGACACCGTTTTGTTGTGGAGTGCGAGCAACGGATGTTTCATGAGAGATGCCAACTTCTTCATAATAATCACGCAAGATTTGATTCACAAATTCGTTTCCATTATCTGTATGAATGCGTCGGACAGTAGTGTTGAGACGCACTTGAATCATCTTGAGAAATCCGATGATGAATTTAGGTGCCTAATTTTTTGCTTTAAGAAATTTCACCCATGTAAACCGAGAGTAATCATCGACAATGACGAGGATGTACTTTTTGCCACTAAGACTTTCAACACGCATTGGCCCACAAAGATCCATATGCAAAAGATAAAGTTTCTCTTGGTTGGTGTCTTCAGTCTTGGGTTTGTATGACTTCTTAGTGCTTTTCCCCATTGTACACGCGGAACACAAATGATCCTTGTGAAATGATAGTTTAGGAAGACCACGAACAAGTTCGTTTTTCGCCAAATGATTAATAGCGTCAAAGTTAAGATGAGATAACCGTCGATGCCATAACCATGACTTAGTCTTCGATGCTTTGGAGAGAAGACATACGGGAGAAGCGGTCATCATGTCTTGTAGAGACAAAGTATACAAATTATTCCCTCGAGTACCTTTCAATAAATCAACCCCTTCCAAATTACGAATGAAACAGGTATGCTCTCGAAAAGCAACTTCTAGGTTTGCATCACAAAATTGTCCCACAGAAAATAAGTTGTGACCAAGACCTTTCACGTAATACACTCTTGAAATTATAACATTCCCAATATGATATTCACCGTAACCCATTATCTTTGCAATATGATCATTACCAAATCGAACCGTACCAAGAAACTTGCTGACGAAATTTATGAGCTGAGAGCGATCTCCGGTCATATGCTTGGAGCAACCAGAGTCCAAATACCAGAGAACAATTTGGACCACCTGTTTTCAATAACAACAGTAGACAATGCATTGGAAACTATTGGTTCCGGAGTGTTAGCAGATACAGATATAGAATTATCAGAATTGCTAACATTTTTGAGACCCTTAGATTTCCTGCGTTTTCTAATGTCAGTTTTAGCACTAACAGGTTTTACTGTTCCAACGTTCTTAGGTTTTGGATTATTCGCGGGCACTACAGTGGGAGTAGACCTATTTAAAGGGCACTTTGTTCCTATAGTAGTGTTGGTGTTCCTAGTTAAAGGACACGCTTGTGTTTTGGTAGCCTTGGTACTCCTAGTTAAAGGGCACGCTTTCTTCACTTCAGTGGGAGTGATCTTAGTTAAAGGGCACATATTTCCTACTATAGTGAAAGTTCTACCAGTGGGACGCCACATCCAACCAACTTGGGTTAACACTTTCCCAGTCGGTTTCTATTCTAATCCATTTTTCCGGGCATGCATCTCATTCACATGGTTAATAAGGCAAGAATCATGACGACTAGAAAACATACATTCATTGCAATTCCAACATTTTAAATTAGAATTCACAGTAGGCTTAGAACGCTGCACAACCGCAGAGCCTTTAGGTTTAGCTACATGATTCTTTTTATTCAAAACAGAAATAACATTCCTAGGATGGGCTTCTACTTTCTTCTTCACTTGACTACTAGATGGGGGCAAGATCCTATCATTCTTCTTGTTTCTTTTAAGCTTAGATCTTTGAGCCTTAGTAGTGGTGCTTACTCCTGTAGAAGGCAACACGGGAATATTAGAAGCTGGTTTTGATTCCGCCTTATCTTTAGTGAGCAATGTTTGAGAAGGTTTAGTCCTAGGGCCCTTGTTAAGTGGTGTGACGGTAATAAGGGTTCTTTTGATTGCACTAGAGGACGATGCTGAGATAGTGTCTGCGTTATCCACAACATTCTTACCTTTTAGAGTACGAAGTGTTTCCTTTAACTCAGCCAAGAGCAAATTCTTATCACAAATTTGTTCCCTCAAATCAGATATTTCCATCGACTTTCGATTCAATTGTTCAATCAATGATTGATTCTGTGCAGTGGTATCAACACATGCGGGCTGTACTGAATCGAAGAGTCGTGTATTTTTCTGTTTTAAGTTATCAACTTTGGACAAAATATTGGAAACTTGATTATCTAGATCAAGTCTAAAATTCTCAGCGGCCTCAAGTACGTTCACACAGTTAAGCTTCTTAGATTTCTCTATGTCTATCCGCAATGATTTAGCAACTTTGTCACTTGGCTGACGCTGTTTTGAATGTAAATTTGATCGAAAATTCTTTTCAAAGTTTGCATCATCGATATTAACACCTTCGAATGACGTTTCAAAGATTTCTTGAATAAATTGTTGCTTGCATTCAAGCGAAATACAATGTGTTTGAATCTCATCAAAACGTTTTGAAAGCGAAGAATATGAATCTTGAAGCTTTAAAAATGCAACGTCAGATTCGTGACAAGTACTATCTACCACATTATCCATAGTTTCAACATTATGTACAATAGAATCATTATCAACACTTGTATTCACACAGACAGAAACTATATCATGAGACATCACTTGATTCAGGAGAAGATCATTATGGCGTGAAACCCGTTCTATTTCAAGTAAACTGTTTTCATAAGCATCATTCATTTCATTGAAAACACGTCTAACTTCTTCTATTTCCAAAAACAAATCTTGATCAAGATTACTAAGACAAGCCTTAACATTGTCTACAAACGGAACAATTTCATTTCGAAACGCAGCTCTAGTGTGCTCAAAGTTCCATTCACCTTCCGTTATGGCCGAAGCCGTCGTACGTTCCAAAATGACCTTGTCAAAATCGGCTAAGTGTTGGTGTACCGCATTTAAGTTAACGGACGCCTTACTTACCGGTGGAATTAACTTCGTTAAATCCGTTTTGACAAGTGTAGAAGACGTACTAGGAAGGTTTTCATTTGACAAACTTTGGGGCACAAGAAGTGTCAATTCAGCTAATTCCTTTTGTAAGCGAATGCGGGTCTTTTTAGAAAATTGATCTTTATTATGTTGATCATAATTAATTGTATGCAATTTTGAAAACATTTTAGAATGAGTTTCATCCTCAAGTGATTTCTTCTCCTCAGTACTACGAACAAAAGGTGCTTCTTTCGATTTGCCAATTATGGTCATATCATAAAGACCAGGAATATATTCCTGAGCTTGTTTTGCATAACCGGGATTAGGTAGTAAATCTTGAAGACGCTTAAGTTCGAATTCTTTAAATGATTTAGTTAAAAGATGAACCTTTTCTGTGGAAGCGTATTGTTTTAAAAGCTGTTGTTCTTTGAATTTAAGAAGTTTGGTAGCATTAATTTCTGATTCAACCTTTTTAGACTCGAGAGTTTCGAAATCCATTTTAAGTTTCTGAAAATCATTGACAACCGACTCCTTTTCTTTTAATTCATTAGAAAGATTAGCTTTTAATGATTCTATTTTTTTCAAGTGTTCAATCTTTTCAAAACGAAATTGGTCAAATTCAGAACATGTTATTTTCTCTGCTTGAGGGACCATTTCAAAAGTTTTGACCTTTTCTTTATGCAACGCAAGCTCAGCAGTTAGGGTGGAATTGGTATCTATGGATTGTCTGAGGGCCATATGCATTTGATCAATAATATGTTTAGGCACCATGACCAAATCATGTTGAGCATAAGATTCCATACCCGTCGTAGCATTTGGTTGAAGTTCACTCAAATGTGTTGGATTGGGTACCACTTCATTTGAGTTACTAGTTCCCGAATGCTGTTCGAGGTTGTCATTTTCATGCCCAACTGGATGTTGGTTATCATCAATATTATTAGATGTGGTTGGTACCTCACTGATGACATCAGAACCGTAGTGAGAGAGATTAGCAGCGAGAGCAGCTTGGGCAGAGTGAATGTTATCACAATCCGAATCATATGTGTCAAGATCATCTGCTTGATAAGCTGCATTAGAAGTGGAAACGACTGCAATGCCTTCAGTATCTGCTGCCCCTGGGTCTGCAAGAAATGCTAACTCCTCTGAATCCAAAATCTTCCCCTTAGACTGAGCATCAACCAAATACATCTTCTCACGAAACCATGCATCATCCCTTCTCCTCTTCGGCTGAGTGCATTCCCTAGCCATATGACCTTGTCCTCGGCAATTGTAACAAGTCACAACCTTCTTAGGACCAATAGGACTCCCATTTCCACTAGCTTGAGAATTCACAGCTTGATTGTTCCCAGTCCTTGTAGGAGGTCCATATGAATTTTGCCTTCCCTGAATAGGTTGCACCGTCACTTGACCATCTTGAACATTGGCTTGTTGTCGAGGATTTGATGAGGTGCGGAGCTGATTGTTTGTTGGTGGAAATCCTCTAGTTGCAACAAGTTTTGACAAGTAGGCGGTGAGATGGTTTAGAACATCAGCTGGCGTATCATTTGGGGTAAAGACCGGTGCTTGGATTGGTGGAAGTTCATTAGAGTAGAAAGCTTGTGCTGGTTGTGCTTCTATTGGAAAATATCCTTGCTGAGGAGTATAGCCCAATGGAGAAGTGTTGGCTTGTGATGGTGATGTTTGATATGGTGGTTGCTGTTCAAAAGATTGTTGATGAACACTTTGTTGATATTCTTGCTATGGCATCATTGTTGGTTGATAAGATGGTTGCTGTGGTTGCTGATAGATGTGTGGTGGTGGCTGCTGCAAGTATGATGGTTGTTGATAAGTATAAGCCATGTTTTGTTGAGAAGCATACATTGCAAGTGGATCATGAACTTGAGGTGTAGACAACCGAGCCTCGATCACATGGCATTCGTGTTGTTGAAGAAAAGCTTGAAGTTGATCCACATTGGTGTTTTGCAAGTCCTTAGCCAATTTAACATCCGTCACGTATTTTTTCCATTCTGGAGGAAGAGTGTTCAAATACTTGGTGTTCAATTGAAAGGTAGGGATTGCCATGCCATAGATATTAATCTCATTCAACAATAGGGTAAATCTCAGATAGTAATCATTGAGAGTCTCCCCTGGCACATAGGCAAACTTATCAAAAGTATCATAAAGATTACACTCTCGTTCTTGTTTAGTTAACGAGGTGCCTTACATGAGAACACGAATTCTATCCCATAACTCTTTGGCAACTTTATGTTTGCTGACGAGTTTGTAGACATCTGGAGGAAGGGCTTGGAGAATGATGTTTGTAGCATACTTATCACATTTATCTTGAATCTTCATATCTCCAGTCAACTCACCCGTTGTGCGAGGACGAGTAGTCATACCTTCCGTCACTGTACCATAATCTAATGGTCCATTGAGCACCGATGCCCAAATTAGATGTCCATTCTCCTTGTTCAACATATAAAGTTCCATTCGGGAAGCCCATTCCTCATACATAGTCTTCACCAACATTGGTGGACGATTATCCGTACCCGAGAGGATGGACTTATCCGTAAGAGATGTGTACTCCATTTCAATAAGTTAAGATTTACAAAGTTGATCGAACAATGAAATAAGGTTAAGTATTTTTGTGTGGTTGTGAGTTAAAATCAAGAAACAATGTTAAAATCCCCTAAAATATGTTCTCGATAAACCAAAAATTCCAAGTCAAAATTACACACGATTCGAAATTTTTTAAGGAATAATTGTTGGATTGTCGGAATGTTAGATCGGAATGACAGATCGGAATGTCACACTATCTTAATGTCCAGATCGGAATGACCTATCAGAAAGATTCAGATCGCAATGATCTATCAGAATGATTCAGATCGCAATGACCTATCGTAAAGATTCAGATCGCAATGACCTATCGGAATGATTCAGATCGGAATGACCTATCGTAAAGATTCAGATCGCAATGACCTATCGGAATGATTCAGATCGGAATATAGCTGACAAAATTTCGGCAGAGTAACGATTAAACAACTTCCTTATATCCGTCGGAATCCCAGATCGCAAAGAACGATCGGAATGTTCAGATCGGAATAAGTATCGAAATCCTCAGTATCGCAATGTAGAACCAAACCCTTTCCGATGGTGATGGTTATTGCGATGGAAGCCCACTTTTCACTTGTACTTTCCGATGGAGATTTCTGCTTGAATTTCGGAAAGATGAACACAATACCTTTTTGCACTTTTGATCCAAGAAAGATTATGTTTTTACCAAAATCAAGACACCAAAAACACTACAATACTACTGAATACGTTATGCTTCTTGAAATCACGATCAAACACAAAATTATTTTTTTTGATGATTCGGCAATATGAACTCAAAAAGCCACGAAATGCTTATAAGAACATACGCTACACTAAAACAAACCTATATTTCATCCCAAGCTCTTGATACCATTTGTAGAAATGTAAATCTTGCTTATGTTTTTAGAGAGAGAAAGAGATAGAGAGATGGTGGATTACACACACACACTTAGAGAGAGAAACCAATGTTTTACTATGTGAAAAATGTATAACCACACACCCTCTCCATCAATGGAGAGGGTTTATATACCCAAGCCCATGAGATGGGCTTGGGTTTACATTAGGCCGCCGGCCCATACAATCCATGGGCTCGGTTTTGGGCTTTGTTTGATAAATGTAAATAACTAAACTACGAGCTATAACATGAACTATTGTTGGAGTGACCGATCCTTTCTAATACGTAAAACGTATTTCCAACAGTGAGTAATCAAAAGCAGCATGTCCTCAATATCTTCGAGACGAAGAAGTGGAAAATCTCCTTCTTGGATAGTGTAGATTTTTTCATCTTCTCTTATGAGTCTGATCTCTGTTAAATGTTGATAGCCAGTTTTGGGTTCAATCCTAACTCCTTGGATTCTTTTGATTCGAATTAAAGAGAAGACTTGAGAACCTGAGTTGTGCAGACATGCATAGTTGTAGGCGCGTCGCACACGCTCATCCCAATGTGAAGCACCCAATTCGGCATATCGATCATATTCAGGATATTTTTGTGGAACCCAGAGACGATTAAATTTTTCTTCTAACCAAGGTATCAAATCCCAACTTGCAGCCTTTACCAATGTTAAGGAAGTTGCATACTTGTTTGCTCCCTTGACCAAGTATTCGAGATCCTTACTGACAAAGAATTCAAGTGCAATTTGATCATCATCTGCAGCTGTGGTAGGAGGAGGTTTTTCAGGTGCATGAAGACCGTCCCTTTGAGTAGTTCTCAATGCTTTCAGAATCTCATTTGCGTTGTACTCGTACTCCGTACTGATGATCTTGGATTTGACATGAAGTTTGGGATTTTTGAGTCCTCTCACAACCATTGCTTGAGTTATGTTAGACCCATAGGTGTACTCCAAGAATCTTGAAAAATCTATTGGATTTCTCAGGAATTGGGAGAAGTCAGCTTCATCAGCCTTTGTCAGTGGACGAAGTACAACAACGTTGGACACCCAAGGTTGTACGGGTGCATTTTCATCTTCCTCGAGTGTATCCACCCATGCTGGTTCACTTGACTCTGGAACATCAAGAACTGTAGTAGAGACAGGAACGTCAACAACAGGTACAGCTACTGCTTCAGTGTCTGGTATGTCTTGGACTGGATCAGAGACTGGGATATCTGGTACAGGTTGATCGGGTTCTGTCAGTTGTTGTTGCCCTATAGGTGTAGTAACCGAAGCAACTGGAGCAGATGTGACAGCCGATGTGACAGGAACAGATGTGGTTGCAGGATCAGATGTGGTTGCAGGAGCGGTTGTGGCTGGAGTATGTGATGAGGTTGTATTAGCATCTACATCATGAAACTTCTTGGTGCGTCTGCCTTGGCGAGGTGGAGGTTTTGTAGGTTATTTAACCTTGGTAACATCATCTTTGTGAGATTTGTCACCTTTGGACTTGTCTTTATCAGGCTTGTCTTGGTTATCTCCATCCTTTTCCCTGTATCATCGTCCCCTTCTTTTTCATCATTACCATTTTTTGCCTTCACCATCACCATTATCATCACCATCACTGTGTTTATCGCTTCCTTCTTCGTCATCACTACCGTCTTCGTCATCGCTACCTCGTTCATCATCACTCCCTCCTTCGTCATCACTACCTTTGTCGTCATCACTCCCTCCTTCGTCATCACTACCTTTGTCGTCATCACCCTTGTCATCATTATCATTGTCATCATCAGCATCATCGTCATCATTTTAGGATTCGTCTTCCTCTTCATTTAGGATATTATAAGGAACTACAATACCATGTTTCTCGAATATCTTAGTATCTTCATCCGTAGCCGTTTTAAGAGCTTTGTGAAGGTTCTTTTGAGCTTTGGTTTTGTTGTAGGACCCGACTTGAATCATCCGAGCATGTAAGTTCTTCAACTCATAATCCGTGAACCTTTGAGCAATGCGAAAATCTGACTTTTTAGTGTCAGAAGACTTGATCATGACTTTGCTTGCGGCAATTTGTTTCAACTCGTCTCGCAGATTGTCAATGGATTCCTTAACCTTTTCATCAAGTGATTCAACAATTGAATCGTTAGCTTTGGCAAGAATCTATTTTTCATCTCGGTATCTCTTTTTGAGGTCTTGAAGACGAGTAAACTTTGCTTCATTTTTGGCGGTTTTATTTGCTTTGACTTGAGCTAGTTCTTCTACATGTAGTTTGTGAGATAATTCTAACTCTTCTTGGAATTTAGCAATTGCGTCTTCTTGAGCTTTTCTTGTGGATTCTTCACTTTGCTGTCTACGAGCTAACTCCTCTTTAATTCGACCCATCTCTTCTTGTTGAGCTGTCATGAGTTGTTCCATTTGAATCATGAACATTGTTGATAATGATGGAATCAATGATATCGGTGTTGCTGGGGTTTGTTGTGTAGGAGCAATGGTCATGGCAGTGCTTGAAACTGAAGCGGAGAGAGGTCGACTTGGTAGAGTTAAAGGAAGTTGAATTGACGCAGGTGGGGTCACTGTAATAACTAGTAGAGGAACTGTTGAAACTGGTGGAGGCACTGTAGAAAATTATGGAGGCATTGTAGTAACTGGTAGAGATACTATAGTACGTATGGCTTTAGTCGTCTCAACATTTGTAACTATATGTTCAGTGTTAACAAATGTTGTCGTATCAGTAGACCCGGTAATGTCCATGTCCTTCAATCCGTCATGAGGTTTTTGTTCATCATGAATATCGACATTGTCACCAGTTTGGGCATTCTCACGAAGAGGTATGTAATCATCAATGTTAATGCAATAATAACTAAAAACGTTACTTGCATTTTTCGGTCTCGCTTAGTTTTGATTACGACAATATGTAAAAACAAGCATTTACGAAAACAACGAAAAACGAATTCTTGAGTTCAAGTATTTTTCATTTTACCCATTTTCACTTAAGGTATGGATAAACAAGTACTAACCTTAATCAAGTGATCAAGTGATTTAATCTTTTCTTAAAACTCACTTTTTATTAAAAGTGACAAGTTTTTATTAAACTTTATTTTTAAAAAAATGTTTTATTAAATTAATTATTTGAAATTTGAAAATGGCATATTCTTATAACTGTTAAGAATATCCTTTCAGGATATTTTAATACCCAGATAAGACCTCCACCACTAAAGGACAAAAAGGAGCGGAGTCTAGTCCGGCGGTACCTTAGCGCCTAGGCGGTACCTTATCGATAAGGTACCACGAGCTGTGATAAGGTACCGCGGGCAGAACTAGCCGTTGGCTCCTTTGTCCTTTAAATAGTTGGCCATTCTCAGCTTTTCACCTCACCTCTTTTGCACATTTATTTCCAGATTCAAACCCCTTCTTTAATCACTCAAATCTTTGATCATTTGTTTGATTATTACTTGTTTAAGAAGTGAATCTTGTTCTTCCATCTCTTCCTCTCCAAGTGCAAAGAGAAGAACACTATCCTAGTGAAGTGTTGAGTCCACCACCAAAGATCTATTGAAGATCAATTTGTATATTCTTGTAGTTGTGTCATAGTTGTGAAGATCCAAGTAGTTGTGTCTATTTGGAAGTTGTGTATGTACTAAGTATAGTTGTGTAGATTGGTCCTAGCTACGATTAGGGCTCGACTTTTAGCTTAGAGTCGGAAATTGGTTAAGCGACGTGTACGGTTTTCTCCACCATAAGGAGCTTGTTGTGTAGTGAACTCTCGAGTAAGGAGTACTCGAGGAGTGGAGTAGGAACGAGGAGTGAGCTTTGTTGCCGAACCACTATAAATCCTTGGTGTTCGGTTTGATCTTTCTTTACCCTTAAAATCTTTACATTCCTTATTACTTTTTGCATATACATGTGTTAACATTAGATTAGCTACACTATTATTCTTTATTCTTTGTGGATATATTTTTGTTAGTATTAGTTTAGCTATACTATCATTCTTTATTCTTTGTGGATATATTTTTGTTAGTATTAGTTTAGCTACACTATCATTGTTCATATTTGTGAATAAGAAGATTTCACATATTTCCTCAAGCCTATGTTTTTGAAAAAGGATTTTTGGAAACCATATTTTAACAAGTAAATTTTAAGAAACTATTCAACCCCCCCCCTTCTAGTTTCTACAATTGGTATCAGAGCGGGTTGCTCAAGAATTTTTAAAGTATATTGTATTTTAAAACTTGAATCGATCTATGGATTCCAACAAGTACCTAGAAGGGCAATCTATGCAAAGACCACCACTTTTTGAAACCGATAGTTTTATTTATTGGAAAAATAGATTTGAAACTTATGTGAAATCAAAAGATTTAGATCTTTGGCATGTTATTACCAATGGTGATTTTTTACCCTTTCAATTTAATGAAGTTTCTAAAACAAAAGAATTAGTCACTTTTGACAAAGCTAATGATGATACTAAAAAGAAACTTTCAAAAAATAATGAGGCTAAAAGGGTGATTTATAATGCTTTGCCTAAGAAAGAGTATGAAAGAATTTTTATGTGTGAAACCGCTAAAGATATTTGGAACACTCTTTTAGTAACCCACCAAGGTAATATCCAAGTCAAAGAAAGTAAAATCGATCTTCTTGTCCAACAATATGAACAATTTGTCATCTTAGAAGATGAAACTATTGATAGTGCATTTGCTAGGTTTAACACCATTATTACTAGTCTAAAAGCACTTGATGAAGGTTTTTCTAGCAAGAACAATGTTAGGAAGTTTCTAAGGGCCTTACATCCAAAGTGGAGAGCAAAAGTCACGGCTATTGAAGAGTCGAAAGATCTTTCAACTTTATCACTCGATGAACTCATAGGAAACTTGAAGGTTCATGAGATGATAATTATGAAGGACTCAGAATTAGTAAAAACCAAGAGTGAAAGGAAATCTCTTGCACTTAAGGCCAAGAAGGCACAAAGTGACCATGATAGTTCCTCGGAAAGTGATGACGAGGAGTATGCATTGGCGGTGAGAGATTTCAAGAAGTTCTTCAAGAGACGAGGTCAACACGTTAGGCAACCAAACTATGACAAGAAACCATTGTCAAAGAATCGGTTTGTCAAGAACGAAAAAGGTGATAGGAGTTGCTTTAGATGTGGTGATCCAAATAACTTCATTGGTGATTGTCCAAAGCCCGCTCGTGATAAGAACCACACGGCATTTGTTAGTGGCGCTTGGAGCGATAGCGGTGAAGATGATGATGACAACCCCAAAGAGGAGAAATGTCTTATGGCTCACACTTCTAAAGAGATATGCTTGGGAATTGATTTGGAGCCCGATGAGTGGATTAAGGATAGTGGATGTTCTAAACACATGACGGGTAATCGAAGTTTGTTCTTGCATTACAAAGCATATGATGGAGGTAACCTCACATTCGCTAGTAGTCTACGTGGTAATATCATTGGCAAAGGTACGGTTTCTCTTGACTCCATGACCATTGAAAATGTTGAGCACGTAGATAACTTAGGTTTTAACCTTTTAAGTATAGGTCAAATTTGTGATAATAAGTGTAAGGTCATCTTTTCCGAACATGACAGTGAAATCGTAAAAGATGGAAAAGTCATTGGAAAAGGTGTTAGAAAGCATGGGCTTTATGTCATGAAGGTTAATAAGAAGTCAAAAGACAAAATATGTCTTGCGACTATAGATGATAGTTCTACTCTTTGGCATAGGAGATTAGGTCACGCTAATATGCGTTTAATTCAATCTTTAGTCTCTAAGGAGTTGGTAAGACACCTCCCCAAGATTAAGTTTGATAGCCACTTTTGTGATGCTTGCAAAGTTGGAAAGCAAGTTCACTCAAGTCACAAAGCCAAAAATTTGGTTTCGACCTCTCGGTGCTTAGAGCTCCTACATATGGATCTCTTTGGACATTCCGCCATACGGAGTTATGGAGGTAACCTTTATACCCTAGTTATAGTTGACGACTATTCTAGATTCACTTGGACTAGATTTTTGGCATCTAAGAATGAAGCTTTCGATCATTTCTAAATCTTTAGTCGAAGAATTCAAAATCAACTAGGATGTTCGATTGTTTCTATTAGGATGGATCATGGTAGGGAATTTGATAATGAAGTGCAATTTGGTGCCTTTTGTGAAGCTCATGGTATTACCCATAACTTCTCGGCTCCTCGCACTCCACAATCAAATGGGGTAGTTGAAAGGAAGAATAGGACTCTCCAAGAGATGAGTAGGACGATGTTAAACGAGCAATCTTTGCCTCAAAAGTTTTGGTGCAATGCCGTAGATACATCGACTTATATTCTCAACCGAATTCTTATTCGACCTTTCCTAGGAAAGACCCCTTATGAGATTCTTAAAGGTAAGAAACCCTCATTAGAATACTTTAGGGTGTTTGGAAGCAAGTGCTTTATCCTCAACACCAAAGACTACCTTACCAAGTTTGACCCAAAGTCTTCCGAAGCTATCCTTTTAGGTTATTCCCAAACTAGTAAGGCCTACATAGTCCTAAATAGAACGTCAGGGGTTATTGAAGAATCACTCAACGTAACCTTTGATGAAACCCCTCCTTCACCCAAGAAACCACCATTGGTTGATGATGACTTGGATGAATTAGAAGTAGTTAAAGCCAAAGAGGTTAGAAAAATAGGAGTTGAAGACCTTAGTGTTGAAAAGGAAGTAAACATTAAGGAGTCTAGGGATCATACTCTCAATAATGTCATTGGTGACTTAAATCAAAGGACCCTAACATCTCAAGTCCAAAATCAAAGCAACTTCTTTTGTTTTGTCTCCTTGATTGAACCTAAGAATGTTAAAGAAGCCTTGACGGATGAGAGTTAGGTCATTGCGATGCAAGAAGAATTGAATCAATTCGTTGCCAATGATGTTTGGGAACTTGTTCCTCCACATAGAAGTTCTACCATTATAGGAACCAAATGGGTATTTAGGAATAAGCTAGATGAGAATGGTGTTGTGTCTCGTAACAAGGCTAGACTTGTAGCTCAAGGCTATAATCAACAAGAAGGGATTGATTATGACGAGACATATGCACCGGTAGCTAGATTAGAATCAGTTAGAATCCTTTTAGCCTACGATTGTGCCTTAGATATTAAGCTTCAACAAATGGATGTAAAGAGTGCATTTCTTAACGGTTTGATCAATGAGGAGGTATATGTGGCTCAACCTCCCGGCTTCATTGATTTTGAGAAACCGGACCATGTTTACAAGCTTAAGAAAGTACTTTATGGACTCAAACAAGCACCCAAAGCTTGGTATGATAGACTTAAAGCGTTTCTTGTTAAACATGAGTATACCATGGGTATGGTAGACAATACACTCTTTACAAAGAAGAAAGGTTCTCACCTCATAATCGTACAAATATATGTTGATGACATTATATTTGGCTCAACTTGTCAAGAATTGTGTGATGACTTTGCCAAAATCATGCATGATGAGTTTGAAATGAGTATGATGGGAGAACTTAACTTCTTTTTAGGACTCCAAATTAAACAAATGGACGATGGTATTTTCTTTAGTCAATCTAAGTACGCTAAAGAAATGCTAAAGAAATTTGGATTAGAAGAATCTAGACCAATGAAGACCCCTATGGCCTCGGATACTAAACTCACCATAGATGATGATTGTGAGTCGGTAGACAACACCAAATATAGAGGTATGATTGGTAGTTTGTTGTACCTAACGGCAAGTCGACCGGATATCATGTTTAGTGTTTGCCTTTGTGCTCGCTTCCAAGAGGCTCCCAAAACCTCTCATCTTGAAGCGGTTAAGCGTATCTTCCGATACATTAAAGGCACTATACATTTAGGATTATGGTATCCTAAAGGGACCGGCGTAGAAACCATTGTCTACGCGGACTCGGATCATGCGGGAGACTATGTGGACCGGAAAAGCACTAGTGGAGTTTGTACCTTCATGGGTTGTTGTTTAACTTCTTGGTTCTCCAAGAAACAAACCGCTCTTGCCATATCCACCACGGAAGCCGAGTATGTGAGTGCCGGTAAAGCATGCCAACAAGCTCTATGGATGAAGCAAGCGCTTGTTGATTACGGGATTTCTCTTGATGATGTTCCCATCATGTGCGATAATAAAGGCGCTATAGACCTAAGCAAGAATCCCATGCAACATTCGCGAACCAAACAAATAGAAATTAGACACCATTTCCTTAGGGATAATGTTCAAAAGGGGAACATTACTATTGAAAAGGTGCCCTCCGAAGACAACTTAGCCGATATCTTCACTAAGCCACTTAAGAGGGAACCTTTCAATTACTTGCGTCTAGGTCTAGGATTAATGGAACATCTTCCTTAAATTCCTTTCTTATTGTGTGTTTTCTATTACGACTTTGAGTCCTTGAGTCCTTTAAACTCCTTTTGAAAAATCTTCTCATCTCCTTTTCAAAACTCTCAAAGTCTCTTTCGAAAATGGTTGAGAAATTTGTTTGACATTGTTAATTCAATCTAAAAACGATTTTTTCATAGATTCTCGCTATTAATATAGAGCTTACATAATTCATATGTATGATTCTCTCAAACATAGCAAGAACAAGATTGAATCATGGAGGATCATTGTGTCATGACTTAAGGTCTTGTCTTACACACCTCCTACATTGATTTTTTAATCCATGTATTTCGGTCAAATCTCTATTTGGTAAGTTTGAATATGTTTTCTTTGTCTATCTTTGCTTTTAAGCATATCCCTATGATAAGTTAGACTAGAAAAATAAGATTTGCTGAAAATCTTCCTCCAAACACCAAACCCTGCTTCTGCAGGCGGTTCCTTATGTGAACCGCGGTACCTTATTGATAAGGTACCGCCAGTATAGATAAGGAACCGCCTACAGTGGCCTTCCTTTTCGGGTTTTTGTCTAAAACTCCAGATTTGCTCCAACTTTTTGAGAATCTTTGTTTCAAACCCTTTGACCACCCCAAAAATACCCTAAGCCTTCCCTATTTAAACCATAAGCATTTTGCATTACTTCACATCCAAAATGTCTTATTCTCCAAATGAAAGCCTTGAATCTCCTCCATTTTCTCCAATTGCTTTCAATCCAAACCCACCCAAGAACACTCTTAATCACATTTCTCCTACCAAGAATGTTGATTGTGGAACTTCCTTTCTTCCACCACCACCCTTTAGTGTTCTTCCTCCTTCTCATGATAATGTCATGCACCATGGAACATATTGTCATTGTTGTCAATATCAACATCTTGCTATGGCACACATCTATGAGGAGTTGAGCTACATTAAAAGTCTCTTAATAAAGCCTCCTCTTCACTTTGATTATGAGATCTCCAACAAGCCACCACCACCACCCTCTGCTATTACCTTGTCTTTCATATAAGCATTGATTGCTTATCCACAAGACACCACATTCAAGCAAATCTTAGAATTCTAGAATAACTAGGATTAGATTTATGCTTTTGGCTTGTTTCCTTTTCCATACTTCTATGTATGATGTACTTTTAGTAACCTATCTTGGATCTTTGTCTTTGTGTTTTCTTCTCTTTTTATTTTATTTTTTTTATGTGACCTATTGCTATATATTGTTGGTTGTTTCTTTTGTTCAACTAACCCTTCTATGTAGCTAGTCACCATATCTCGATTCCTCGGTGCCCCAAGCTAGGGGGAGTAAGCACCAAGGGGGAGTCTTTGCAAAGTCCGTTTCTTCAACACCGGATTACGCAACCTTTTTGCTTCGACAAAGGGGGAGAAATGAATAAACTCGTCTTCGAAAATCTTGTTTTTGTGTGATTGAGTTTATGTATTGTCGGAATCAAAAAGGGGGAGATTGTTAATGCAATAATAACTAAAAACGTTACTTGCATTTTCCGGTCTCGCTTAGTTTTGATTACGACAATATGTAAAAACAAGCATTTACGAAAACAACGAAAAACGAATTCTTGAGTTCAAGTATTTTTCATTTTACCCATTTTCACTTAAGGTATGGATAAACAAGTACTAACCTTAATCAAGTGATCAAGTGATTTAATATTTTCTTAAAACTCACTTTTTATTAAAAGTGACAAGTTTTTATTAAACTTTATTTTTAAGAAATTTTTTTATTAAATTAATTATTTGAAATTTGAAAATGGCATATTCTTATAACTGTTAAGAATATCCTTTCAGGATATTTTTATACCCAGATAAGACCTCCACCACTAAAGGACAAAAAGGAGCGGAGTCTAGTCCGGCGGTACCTTAGCGCCTAGGCGGTACCTTATCGATAAGGTACCACGGGCTGTGATAAGGTACCGCGGGCAGAACTAGCCGTTGGCTCCTTTGTCCTTTAAATAGTTGGCCATTCTCAGCTTTTCACCTCACCTCTTTTGCACATTTATTTCCAGATTCAAACCCCTTCTTTAATCACTCAAATCTTTGATCATTTGTTTGATTATTACTTGTTTAAGAAGTGAATCTTGTTCTTCCATCTCTTCCTCTCCAAGTGCAAAGAGAAGAACACTATCCTAGTGAAGTGTTGAGTCCACCACCAAAGATCTATTGAAGATCAATTTGTATATTCTTGTAGTTGTGTCATAGTTGTGAAGATCCAAGTAGTTGTGTCTATTTGGAAGTTGTGTATGTACTAAGTATAGTTGTGTAGATTGGTCCTAGCTACGATTAGGGCTCGACTTTTAGCTTAGAGTCGGAAATTGGTTAAGCGACGTGTATGGTTTTCTCCACCATAAGGAGCTTGTTGTGTAGTGAACTCTCGAGTAAGGAGTACTCGAGGAGTGGAGTAGGAACGAGGAGTGAGCTTCGTTGCCGAACCACTATAAATCCTTGGTGTTCTGTTTTGATCTTTCTTTACCCTTAAACTCTTTACATTCCTTATTACTTTTTGCATATACATTTGTTAACATTAGATTAGCTACACTATTATTCTTTATTCTTTGTGGATATATTTTTGTTAGTATTAGTTTAGCTATACTATCATTCTTTATTCTTTGTGGATATATTTTTGTTAGTATTAGTTTAGCTACACTATCATTCTTCATATTTGTGAATCAGAAGATTTCACATATTTCCTCAAGCCTAAGTTTTTGAAAAAGGATTTTTGGAAACCATATTTTAACAAGTAAATTTTAAGAAACTATTCAACCCCCCCTTTTAGTTTCTACAATCAAGTTTCCTAAATTCAGCAATATCAGGAGGTAGCATGGTTTCCTTTGCCTTCATACCAGAACCACTACCCCCCCCCCCCCCGTGTCTTTCTTACTTTGCATGATAGCTTTGTTTACATTTCGTCTTTCATTGCGAAGCAGTTATTCTTCATTAATATCTTCATCTTCATCCTCAAGCATTAGCTCCTTCCCACTAGACTTGGCATCACTTTTCTTCTTTTTGGGCTTAGGTGAACCTGTTTCTTCTGATGTTTCACTTTGTTTTTGTTTGCCTTTGCCTTTAGGTTTTTGTAAAGAAAACTCTCCAGACTCAACTCTCTTCTTTTGGTCTTCCAGTTCTTCCAACAATTGCTTGTATTCATCACTTGCCTTGATTGCATCATTCAGCATATGATCGGGTACTTGAGCTAGAATACCTTTATAGATACGTAGTGGTCCGTCTTGTTCTATGTCGATGGTATCATCGTCATCTGGTGTGTGATGAGGGCTCCCTTCACGCTTATCAATGGATTTATATTCTTGCATGAAGTAATGAATGATGAGCTTAATGAATCGTGGGAATTGAAAGTACCCAGCCTTCTTCTTTGTTCCGGTGTGGAATAGTTGATAGTGAAACTCATTCCATAGTAACTGCGCATAATTCACATTCTTACCTTTGTAGATTCCCCAAAAGATGCAAGCTTGTGGAAATCACAAAGAATCATATCCAGTGGTTTTGGCGGTAAGACAGTGAATGAGTGTAGCGAAGATTGCTTTCCAGGGTTGTCCTAATCTTGCGGTGTTGAATTGAGATGCAGTCCGTAAATCAGGATCATCATATCCAAGAGAAAAATACATCTTCATGAGTTCTTTCTTGTCAGGGTTGTCTGCGAACCTTTTACCTGGAGGTGGAGTCGTCAAGTCATATATTACGAAAGTGAGGCATAGTGAGAAGCTTTTCCTTTTTTTTTATTGTGAATGTAATCTTGGTGTCTGATAGCCTTTTCTTTGATGCCCAAAATTCATTCATGTAAACAGAAGGAACCGAAGCAGTAGCCCTTGATGCCTTCCTGATTGGTGTACAATCAAGAATTTCCGTTGCGAGTTTGTATGCATATTGAGCTGATGAGTTGTCTTCCTTTGGCCTAAAATTTTTTGGTATGAACTAGAGAGGCGTGTCATCGGTAACAGGTGTTTGATCATCTTGAACTTGTTTTGACATGTTTACTGCTTCACATAAAAGATACAAGTTGATACAAAACTCTATATGGCACAAAGCATAAAACCTCTAAGCATATCAAACATATCTTATACTTCATACACTGCCAATAAGACAATCACTTTCGAAGAAA
Organism: Glebionis coronaria; assembly: GCA_025667525.1. Classification (NCBI taxonomy): domain Eukaryota; kingdom Viridiplantae; phylum Streptophyta; class Magnoliopsida; order Asterales; family Asteraceae; genus Glebionis; species Glebionis coronaria. The sequence goes on from JANFOE010001307.1 coordinate 177,939, forward strand.
TAAACACTCGAAGAAAAGATTGTAGAAAAAATCATTTCGTAGGAAAAAAAATCATTTCGTAGAAAAAGATCTTTTCGTAGAAAAAACATCTCTTCGCAGAAATCGTTTCGTAGAAAATCTTTTCGCAGAAATCATTTCGTAGAAACAATATTTCGTAGAAAATCTTTTCGCAGAAAGCCTTTCGTAGAAAAAAACTTTTTGTAGAAATCGTTTCGCAGAAATCCTTTCGTAGAAACAATCTTTTCGCAGAAAATTTTTTTTCCGTAGAAATCCTTTCGTAGAAACAATGTTTTCGTAGAAAAATCTTTCTTAGAAAAATCTTTTCGTAGAAATCCTTTCGTAAAAAAAAAATTTCGTAGAAATCCTTTCGTAAAAAAAATGATTTCGTAGAAAACCCTTATTAGAAAATCTTTTTCGTAAAAATTGATTTCATAGAAAACGTTTTGTTGAAAAAATCTTTTCGCAGAAATTGTTTTGCAGAACTCCTTTCGTAGAAGATAAACTTTTCGTAGAAACAGTCGTTTCGTAGAAAGTTGTTTCGAAGAAATATTTTCGTAAAAAATCTTTTCATAGATAAATCCTTTGGTTTATCAACACCAGTTTCTGAAAAACAATCACATGGTATACTCTGTTTTATCAACGGAAATCCTAAGGCCAATGCATAATGTTTTAAAGTGATCTAGGGATACCTATCGGATTCTAATGCTTATCCAATCAAAACCCACTAATCAATTAATTGTTAACCAATCTTGAAAACCCTAATTCTGAAAGAGGAGATCTAGGGCACAAATATAGTATCAATCACAATAAAAATTAACATCAAAACCGGATTAATAAGTAATACCTTATAAAACGAATGAGATCCTAAATCTTTGATTAAAATCAGCGAGGGAGTTGAGGTTTATCAATGGCGGCAATTTGTGATGGGTTTGTTTGAGTGTAAATATGAAACGGAAAAAGGGAGAAAGGGGTGGGGTCAACTATTTTGACCTAATGTCAAGTTTATAAGCTTTTACACATTTGGCCCTTCTTTTTCCTTTTGATTTTCATTTTAGTTTAATGTTGATTAAGAGAATACTTAACGTTCATTGTAACTTAAATATTCTTTTAAACTATTGAGCACACACAACCAATCAACGCACTTAAATGAATCTGCCTAAAAACCATTAAACTCTAAGGTCCAATCAAAAGCACGAGAAACAGTCTTCAGCATATCCAAATACCACATACTTGACAAACACATGATGAGCAACATTTATCCGTTTATTTTTTTGAGAAAGATCCTGGAAGACGATATATTGATGACAAGAATGATTTAAGATTTTCTCCGACTTAAACATTGACCCGTTTTCTATTTAAAGAGCTGTAGTCTTTGTTTAAGGAGTCGAATACCAATGAAAGCATTTTCCGTTTAATGATTGAAAAGAACGATTCTTGGTGGCAATAAGATTTCTCTTATTTTGACAAAATAAGTGCACTAAAACGTATATAGATTTATGTTAGACCAAGTTGTAAAGTAAACTTGATCCCTTGTATGGTTTTAAAGTAAACCATACCTGAGAAAATTAATTCCCGTTGTGAGCCAACGTTTTCGTAAGAAATACGTGACTTTAATGCGAAAAACGAGTTGCAGTCAGAAATAACTACAAGCCATATGGGCATGTTTTAAAATATGTACAACTTTTATACGGACTCTATTTATGAAGCCGTGTCAATTTTAATCGACATTTCAAAGGCCGTAAATATTTACGTACTAAAAGACATGCCCGATTTAAAATGAAAAATATTTTTGGATTTTCTTGATTTTATATTTCTTATGGTTTTTGTATGTTTTATATTTTTGTATTTTGCTTTTGGCGGTTTATATATATACGATAATATACAAGATCACGATAAAAGGATACTCTAGAATAGTTTACCACCACTATTTTTTAGATTCTTTTGCCAACTCCTTAAGTGTCGCTGGTGAGAATGATTTCATGCCTAGCTTTTCGATCAAAAACTTGATACATCCTCGATCTAAGGCCTTTGTGAATATATCCGCCAGCTGATACTCAGTGTTGACAAAATACAGTTCGATCACTCCATTTTCTACTTGCTCTTTGATGAAGTGGTAGCGTATGTCAATTTGCTTCGCCCGGGAATGTTGAACGTAGTTGAAGCAAAGGGAAATTGCACTTTTGTTAGCACAGTACATCGGGATTTTGTTGAATCCAAGACCGTAGTCAGTTAATTATGATCTCATCAAAAGAAATTGAGCACAACAACCGGACATAGCAATGTATTCAGCCTCTATACTTGATATCACAACGCTTTTCTGCCTTTTAGATGCCCAACTAACAAATCTATCTCCAAGAAGTTGCACACTGCCAGAAGTGCTACCTCTAGTATCTTGACACCCAGCATAATCCGCATCTGCATATGATACTAGTGCAATAGAGGAATCCTTCGGATACCACAGACCACTATGAAGTGTTCCTTTAAGATATCGAAAGATACTTTTCACAACATGTAAGTGCTTTTCGGTAGGCCCAGCCTGATACCAGGCACACATGCAAATAAAAAATTGCAAATCAGGCTTGCTAGCAGTCAGATAGAGAAGGGTACCAATCATTCCACGGTAAAATTTAGGATCGACAACTATCCCTTCCCTATCCTCATCTAACTTGGATCTCTCCACTATTGGAGTATCCACGGGGTCACAATTTTCAAACTGATACTTCTTTAGTGATTCAAGAGCAAATTTGGATTGATTAATGAAGATGCCTCTAGGTTTTTGAGAAATTTGCAACCCTAAGAAAAAGGAAATTTTTTTCATCATCGACATCTTAAAACGTGTGGACATGATTTTCTCCAAATGGGCAGACAGTCTTTGAGTAGTGGCAGCAAATATTATATCGTCAACATAAATTTGTACCAGTATCATGTCGTTGTCCTCCTTGAGAATAAATAATGTTGGATCCACTTTGCCTTTGGAGAAGCCTTTCGAGATGAGATAAGACGATAGGAGATCGTACCACGTGCGTGGAGCTTGTTTCAACCCATAAAGAGCCTTCTTGAGCTTGTACACGTGATTAGGATACTCCGAGTTGACGAATCCATTCGGCTGGCTTACATAGACATCTTCCCTTAATTCACCATTAAGAACTGCCGTCTTAACATCCATTTTGTAGACGATCATGTTCATGTGAGCAGCATAGGCAAGGAATAGTCTAGTCTCCTCCAATCGTGCAACAGGAGCAAAGGATTCTTCAAAGTCAATACCCAAAGCTTGTTTGTAACCTCTAGCAACCAATCTAGCTTTGTTCTTTAGCACTCAACCTAACTCATCGAGTTTAACCTTATATACCCATAACAATGTAAGGATTTCAACATTGTTGGGTAAAGGAACTAATTCCCACACTTCAAGACGTTGAAATTCATTAAGTTCCTCTTGCATGGCTTCAATCCAAGATGATTGTGTCATGGCTTGTTGCCAATTTTTAGGTTCAATATCGGAAAGAAATGCATCAAAGTAGCAATATAATGCATGTTCTTGGAGTTGGTGGCGTGTTAAGACTGGTCGATCAATGTCACCAATAATATTGCGGATTGGGTGATCCTTTGTCCATTTGGTGTTGTGATTTTGAATCCGTGGTGGTCGAGAGTGAACGATTGCAGGACCTTCCTCTGAGGTAGACGCACCATTAGGGTTTTCGGGTATTTGTGAACCAAAGAATGGAAGTTCTTGTAAATGAGCAATTTCCAAATCGTGATCATAGTAATCCTCTTCAAAATCATTGGGAACAAGTGGGGGTGATGATTCAGGTGTAGTTTGTGAGTTGGTGGAGGATGGGGCATCTGGTTCAATAGTGATAGTAGATGCCTCGGACTGATTTCCAATATCTTGAGCAACAACTTCAGGAATCAGAGCTACTGCTGCAGGTGTTGGAGAATCATCACTAGGTGGATCAAAGAATTCATCAAACATAGGTTGAAATAACTCATCCCACTCGGGCCTTGTAGGTGGTGTAAATGATGGAGAAGTAGGATTGTTGGGAGTTAATCTGGAACTAATCGTACCGGTTCCCATCTCATGAAGTGCGGGTTCAGAGCTTTGTTGCTCAGAAGCCATCGCTGTCAGCTCATCAAAATCGGCATCCAAAGTTTCTACTATCTTGCCAAGACGATGGTTATAAATTCGGTAAGCTTTCTTTACGGGTGAGTAACCAATGAAAATTCCAATATCAGCCTTCGGTTGAAGTTTGCCCAAATTCTCACTATTAGTATTTGGATAACGTATTGCACCAAACACATGAAGAAATGAAATATCAGGTTTATGTCCATGAAGTAGCTCATATGGAGTTTTTCCATGGCGCTTACGAATGATGGAGCGGTTTTGGGTATAACATGCGGTTGCCACTGCTTCAGCCCATAAGAATAAAGGAGCATTCGCATAAATCAACATAGTTCTAGCAGCTTCCATTAGTGTATGGTTACGTCTTTCCACGACACCGTTTTGTTGTGGAGTGCGAGCAACAGAAGTGTCATGTGAAATACTGACCTCTTCATAATAGTCTCATAGAGTTTGATTAATAAACTCAGTTCCATTATCAGTGCGAATGCGGCGAACAGTAGCATTAAGACGTACTTGGATCATCTTTAAGAAAGTAATAATATAATTTGGTGCTTGATCCTTGGTTGCTAAAAACTTTACCCATGTAAACCTTGAGAAATCATCCACCATGACGAGGATGTATTTTCTACCACTCACACTAGCCGTACGCATTGGACCACAAAGATCCATGTGCAAAAGATACAGTGGTTCTTGGTTTGTGTCTCCAGCTTTAGGTTTGTATGATTTCTTGGTGCTTTTCCCCAAAGAACACGCGGAACATAAATGATCCTTGTCGAACTTAAGTTTTGGAAGACTACGAACAAGTTCGTTTTTAGCCAAATGGTTTATAGCATCAAAGTTAAGATGAGATAACCGGCGATGCCACAACCATTACTTGGTCTTAGATGCTTTGGAGAGAAGGCATACAGGAGAGGCGGCCATCATGTTTTGAATAGACAGTGTGTAGAGATTATCCCCTCTAGAACCTTTTAACAAATCATTTCCTGCAAGATCGCGAATAAAGCAAGTATGTTGTCAAAAAGCAACCTTAAGGTTTGAATCGCAAAATTGTCCCACTGAAAATAAATTGTGACCAAGTCCCTCCACATAATATACCCTTGAAATCGTAACATTCCCAATTTGGTATTCACCATAACCCATGATCTTCTTAATATGGTCGTTGCCGAATTTAACCGTTCCTAGAAACTTGCTGACGAAATTTCTGAGCATCGAGCGGTCTCCAGTCATATGCTTTGAGCATCCAGAGTCCAAATACCAGAGGATGTTTTGGACCACCTGAAAATATCACCAGACAAAGACGATGTATCGGAATCTAGTAGTTCCTCTGTGTTAGCAGGTACATATATATTTATATTAGATCTGCTAACAGAAGAATTCTTAGGCCTCCAAATTTCTTCCTAGATGCCGGCTTAGATTCTAGTTGTCTAAGATCCTGAGGTACTTCTTCACTGGTAGGCACAATAGTGGGGGCAGACCTAGTTAAAGGGCTCTTTATCCATTTCTTAGTGCTAGTGTTCCTCTTTAAAGGACGCTGAGACCTAACTTCCGCGGATGTGATCCTAGTTAAAGGGCACGTAGTTCCATTAGCGGTGAAGGTCCTACCAGTGGGTTTCCATTGCCAACCAACTTGGGTGAATTTCTTCCCCGTTAGAATCCATTCAAGATTGTTTCTAATTGCATACATTTCATTCACATGATCAACAAGGCATAAATCATGACGCTGAGAAAACATGCATTCATTACAATTCCAACATCGCAAATTAGAATTCACATTTTGCTTAGGCTGCTGCACAAACGCAAGGCCTTTAGTCCTAGTTACATGATTCTTTTTATTCAAATTTAAAATAACATTCCTAGGGTGAACTTCTACTTTCTTCTTCGTAGTCCTACTAGTGGAAGGCTTGACCCTATTCTTCTTGTCTTGAGATCCTTTAGCCTTAGTAGATACAATTACTCCTGTAGAAGCCAAGGGAACATTAGTGACAGATATTGATTTAGCCTTGATGGGTGTGTTTAATATAGGCTTAGATCCTGGATTCTTATTGAATGGATTCGTGGCAATGGTGGAGGTTTTTTTTGTTTAAGTGGTGCAGAACCCGGTTGTCCTATGTAATTCAAATGCTCTAAGCATTGTTGTACCTTTTTAATGTAAGCATGAGCAGAGTAATAGTGACTATTCATAGGATCAAGTTCATAGAGATCATCTACCACATCCCTAGCAAGATCCGCGTGCTTAACTACATGCTCCATATATAACTTATATGATAGTGGATTGTTCTTATTGTACGGGTTCTTAGTGATCACCTCCTTGTTGGTTTTGGAGCACTAGAGGTCGGACAGAGATTGTAGCTGGATTATCAACAACTTCTTGTCCTTTGAGTTGAAGTGTCTCCTTTAATTCAGCCATAACCATGTTTTTGTCTCTGAGTTGAATATTTAAGTCAGAGATTTCCTCACACTTACGGTTCAGTTGGTCAACGAGTGACTTTTGCTCTGCCGCATTAATAGCGAAGCGTTCTTCTAACGAACCATAAATTTGTGAAAAACCCTGCTTTACTTTATCAAACTCCCCTAGCATAGAATTAATTCTATCTTCTAGGGCGTGATTTTTAATCTCTGTAGCCTCTAGTTCCAATTTTTCTGCTACGGATTCTCTCTTAAGTCTCATAATTTCTTCCTCTAATGCATGAACCACCTGAATCATCTTGTCACTAGTCTCAACAGAGTTTTCAGAATCATTAGTTTTTGAAAGAGTTTCAATTTTAGATTGATTTCAATTTCAAGAGATATAGTTGTTGAAGCTCATCAAAACATTTGAAAGTGAGTTATAAGAATCTTGAAGCTTTAAAAATTCAGCGTTAGATTCGTGACAAGAATGATTATCTAAATTATTCACAGGTTCAACAATATTCACAGATATATCATGCACATCATCACATTTATTCATAGCAGATGTCATCACAAAAGCAAATTCAATAGTAACAACTTGCATCACTTCGAGAGACACTATATGTTCCAAGAATCGGTCATATTCGGACAAAATATTTTATTTGTCAATTAGATGTTGCTCATAAGCATCATCTATTTCATAGAAAGCTTTTCGAACTTCAGCCATTTTGAAATTAAGATTATCCCCGAGATCTAAAAATCCCTCTTTAATATTGTCTACAAACAGAACGATCTCTTTCTCAAACACCATTTTCATGTGTTCGAAAGCCCATTATCCAGTGGTTTGAGCCGTTGAAGTCATACATTCCTTGATGACCTTGTCAAATCCGGTTAGGTATTGCTGAATCTCTTCCAAGCTTAGCAATACCATACTTACCGGTGGAAGATTCTTTGGAATTTCCTTAGGTTCGTCCGAATTAACAAGTGTAGGAAGTATACTACGGCTTTCTCTAGTAGGCATGTAAGTTGGTGTATGGATAAATTCATTTTGCATATTAAAGCGAATTCTAAGATATGTTTTTGCATACTCTACATTAAGTTGTGCATAATCATACGCATGATATGTATAAATTACTTTTGACCGATTCTCTTCATGTAGTGACATACTCTCAGATTCATTTGAAAACACAATCGGATCTAAGACCAATCCTAACTTTGTTGCATCATAAAGTCGTGGGTTGTGGTTAAATGCTTGCTTTGCATACCCCGGGTTAGGTGGTAGGTCTATTAGACACGATAGAGTGAATTCTTTATAAGAAGAATGAAACAAGTGTACTAAATGTGAAGCAGAGTATTGTTTTAAAAGCAAAATTTCAGTCTTTTTAACTTTCGAAATCCGTTTGTAGTTTTTGAAAATTATTAACGACTGACTCTTTTTCTTTAAGTTATTTAGGAAGATTTGCTCTTAAACTCTCAATTTCTAGCAAATTATCCATTTGGACTTTCCTAAACCTATCAAATTCAGGATTGGTTAAGGTAGTGGTCACTGGAGTTAATTCCAAGGTTTTAACCTTTTCCTTATACAAAGCAAGCTCGACAGATAATGTCTGATTAACACCGAGGGTTTCAAGGACCACATTATTCATTTGGCCAAGCATATATGCCGACACCATAACCAAATCTTGTTGAGCAAACGAATTTGTAGACGTAATAGCTCCCGGTTGTGTTTCACTCAAAGTCTGGGGACTTGCATTGATATTTCTATCATTGTTTGTGTCCTCGTTTGAGTTACTAACCACCGTAGGCTGTTCTGGATACTCAGACACTTGCTCAACTTGATAAGGTACAATACTAGTATCATTGGTAGTATTTGGTACCTCAGAAATTGTGTCAGCTCCATAAAGTGAAAGATTTGCCATGAGAGCTGCCTTGGCGGTATTGAGATCATCACACTCAGAGTCGTATGCATCAAGATCATCACATTGATATGCGACATTATTCGTGATGACTGATGTGAGTCTGTGAGTGTCCGCAACTCATGGATCTGTGAGAAATGTTAACTCTTCTTCATCGAGCTCTCGTCTTTGGGCTTGAGCATTAACCAAATAGATCTTCTCCTAAAACCATGTGCTATCCCTTTTCCTTTTTGGCAACTTACACTCTCGAGCCATGTGCCCTTCCCCTTTGAAGTTATAACATATGATCATCTTCATTTTGCCAGTGTTATTACCCCTTGTAGCAGCAGTGTTAGATGGACATGCACAGTATTAGATGAACTTGGTCTCCCCTGAAGTGGTTGCACAGTGACTCTACCATCTTGGATTGTAGCTTGTTGACGAGAGTTAGAAGAATTCCTCAACTGATTGTTTGTTGGAGATGGTCCTCTGTAACCTTGTTTGTTCAACGCTTGAGTGATGTAAGCAGACATTTGAGAAAGTATATCAGTAGGATTATCCCCTTGTCTAAACTCAGGGACTGGAATATCATCATCACAATAGAATACTGGCGCTGGTTGAGCTATAAACTGATTTGAAGGAGCACTAACATGTTGTGAGTAATGGGTTTGAGGAGCCTCATGTTGTTGATAGGTGATGGCAGGGTTTGTTGGAGGTTGATAAGGTGAATATGGTTGTGAAGCATAAGGTAAATGATGTGAGTCTCCTTGTGATGATATTGTTGGTTGCTTGTATTGTTGCTGATAAGATGTAGGTGGTTGTGACAAGATCGAATACTGTGGAAAGCTTGGAGTTTGATACAATGGTTGATAGGAAGATTGGTGTCCCAAAGCAAACGGAGAGTTTTGATATGACAACGTTGGATGATTTCCATTAATGCCAATGGTTCTTGATAAGATCCCTGAGAGATGCGTTTTTGGATCACGTGCTTCTCGTGTTGCTGCAAGAAAGCATAGAGTTGATCTAAATTTGACTTGTGCAAATCCCGAATCATTTTAACATCGGTGACATATTGACTCCACTCTTGGGGTAACGTGTTCAAGAACTTGGTGTTTAGTTGAAACTGAGCAATCCTTAGATTATACACGTTCAAATCTTTCATCAAAGTAGTGATACGCCAGTAGTAGTCATGAAGTGTTTCCCCTGGAATGTATGTGAACCTATCAAACAAGTCATATAATTGACACTCTCGTTCCTGCTTAGTTAGTGAAGTCCCTTGTAACAAAACAGTTAAGGGATCCCAAAGATCCTTTGCCACTGTGTGTTCGCTTACCATTCGATAAATATCGGGTGGAAGAGCTTGAAGTATAGTCTGAACAGCCCTTTCATCCGCATCGGCAATGAGTTTGTTGGCATCCGTTAACTCATGAAACAATCTTGGCCGCGTCACATTGTCGACAGTAACTTCTGCCCAATCGAGTGGACCTTTCTCAATGGATTGAACCATAAGTCTCCCATTTGGTTTACCCATAATGTAAGTTCTCATGCGACCTTGCCATGCTTCAAATAAATCTGTGATGAGCAACGGTGGGCGGGTATCGGTACCCGAGATGATTGAAATATCGGTAAGCGATGTCATTGTCGGCATAAATGAATGAGGATTCATTTTTGAACACTTGATGGAAAAAAAGATTATCTTTTGATCGAGCAATGAAATAAAGTTGTTAAACAGTGTTGTTGTTGTCAGTTTTTGGGTGTTGAGAAACTTTGGTAACAATTGATACTGAAACTTTTCGTAACAAAATTCCTTTCGTAAGAAATTCCTTTCATAATTGATAATTCTTATAAAAAAATAATAATAATAAAATAATATAAAATGTTTTTGTCAAAGGATTGATAATTCTTATAATTGTAAAGCTATTTTGACTCGGAATTGATAACGTTATTTACACAAAACTTTATTCATAATTGTGAGGATCTTTCCCGTAAGCATTCTTACATTATAAAATTGTGTGTACCGATGATTAGTTTAATTCTAGAACTTGTGCTTGGTAATCTTTACGAGACCATAGTGGGGTCATACTTGTATGATAAAAGGTATTTTAAATGGTAAAGAGGCAAAATAAATAAAAGAGAAAAAATTGAAAGTTTTGCCGATGTTTTAAGATAATTATATTGTTGGAAACCATGTTCTCTAAATAAGAAAAAAAAGAAAAAAATAGGAGGAAATAAAAGGCAAAAGGAAGCCTAAAAAGTTTCAAGTTATTAGCAAAAGCAACAACATGAAAAAGATGATGTATTATTCTTTAAAACATGCGGTGGTAATAATAGTTTTTTGAAAAAGACCTCTTTTGATATTCTACTTGGTGCTTACGCCAACATTTGGTTTTGTTCCTTGCACAAGCCTATGGTAATTTACTTTGCATGACCGTGCTATTGAGCGTTAATCTACCCATAATAAGGAGAGTGTGTGAAATAAAAATATCTTCTTCGTAAGGTGTTTTATGGCTTTATCTTTGTTTTTCGATTGTTAGCTTTATCTATTCTTTCGACACTTATCAAAAATATATTTTTCCTTACTTGAGGACAAGCAATAAGTTAAGTATGGGGGAATGTGATAACGCCTCATTTATACATGTTTGTAATGATGCATTTGTCCTTGTTTTCTATGTAAATAAATAAATTATGTGTTAAATTGATACTAATAAAAGGTATTGTTTGTATTGTAGCCAAGAAAGAAACCATAAAGGAAACGAATGAAGAAATAAAGAATAAAGGGGCTAAAGAAGAAATTATGCTGAAAAGGAGCAGAAGTGCGGCGTACTTTCAAAGTACCCCGAATGTGGAGAATAACAAGAAGTGTGGCGCACAAACTCACAAGTGCGGCGCACATTTATACTGATGAAGGGCGGCGCATAAATGAACAAGTGCGGCACGCATTTCACTGCAGTTACATAATTAAGTGCAATTATGCATGGCTATTATGGGGAACCTTTGATATACTTCCAGGGTTTGTAACCTACAAATTTTTAAGTATAAATAGGACCCTTAGCCAGGCATAATCATATCTCATTCCTTACTTTGTCCATTGTTTAGGAGAAACAATAATCAAGGATTTCTCCAAATCCTTGATCATAGTCACTAGAGTTAGTAAACCTTAGTTGGTTTATGGTATTGGTGCTGGAACAAGAAACTCAGAAGTATTGCTAGCCATTTGTAATAAGTTCAAAGACTTATAAATCCTTTGGAAGCAATTATTGAAATAATCTTGTGGTATAATTCTTATTTCAGTTATGTCAATCTTTTACTTCGATTTACATATGTTTGAAATGATCTTATTTACTGTTATTATGGAGTAGTCTGATGTGCACTTGGTTATGGTTTAATAGCCTTATGATTAGATGTGAATATTAGCTTTGCTGGGGCAAAGTGATGCACACAATTAGTTTTGTGCGGCACACTTTTTTCCTGGGTTCTTGAATATAAGTGTGGTTTGGATACTCATGTATTATGTGTTACTATGTAAGACCATTGTTATATGTTAGATTCATCCATGATAATCGACTAGTACTCATGTGAATGGATGAGTTTCATGTCATCTAGTAAATGAATCTAGTTAATCACTTTTGCAACGATTAGTAGACTAAAACATATACCAACTCTTGCATAATCTCATGTACTACCTTAGTTATCGAAATCAAGCATAAACTTATCTTAATGCTGTTGGTATGACAAAGTCTTTAGCCGGAATCTTGTCATATCAATTAGATGTTGCATGCACGACTAATAATCGGTATGTTGTCTTACATGGTTTATGTGCTTATATTTCATCCTTGCTACCTATCTATCATATGGTTATGACCTTAGCCAAATGCACCCTTTAATACCAATTGTTAAGTATATCTTTAGAACTTGTGACACTCTAGAGGTAATTGTTTTAATATTGTGATAACAACAATCCCGTGGAACGAACTGGACTTTACCATTAAGCTATGCTATACATGAAAGGGTATACTTGCCCGTGTTTATGTTTCTAGTCATTTGTGTGGTAATATCTTGAATAAAAATTAAGACTTGCAAACGAACATCACCTGATCTTTCACTCGCAATTGGTGATAACCAGATCTTAAATCAATCTTGGAGAAATGCTTGGCGCCGTGTAGTTTTTCAAACAAATCATCAATACGTGGTAGTGGATAACGGTTTCTAATCGTGATCTTATTCAGCTCACGATAGTCAATGCATAGGCGCATGCTGCCATCCTTCTTCTTGACAAAAAGTACCGGTGCACCCCATGGTGATACACTCGGTCGGATGAAACCTCGCTCCAGTAATTCCTGTAGCTAATCTTTTAAATCCTTGAGCTCTATGGAGCCATGCGATAAGGAGCCTTAGAGATAGGTTGAGCTCCTGGGATGAGCTCAATGTTAAATTCAACCTCACGAGTAGGTAGTATACCCGGAAGTTCTTCTTAGAATACATCGGGAAAATCTAAAACAACTGGTTGATCTTGGATCGATGGAACTTCGGCAGTGATATCCTGAATAGAAGCTAAGAAGCCCTCGCAACCATGAGATAGTAATGTACGAGCTTCTAACGTGGAGATGATTTGTACGGACTTTCCTGGTATAAAACCATTATGAACGTACTCTGGTGATTGAACATCGTCGAAGATAACTCGATAAGTATGACAATCGATAGTAGCATGATGCTTGGATAACCAATCCATGCCTAAGATGAGATCAAACTCGCACATATCCAAAGGAAGTGCGTCTACTAGGCGAATCTTGTCATCGAATTCTAGTGGAAGATCTCTGTACACTTGGGTGATGCGTACAGAGTCTCGCATAGGCGTGGATATATTTAAAATATTCTCTAATGGCATAGGGATTTTATTAATACTAGTGGCATACGTAGGGGATATAACTGAATGAGTAGCACCAGTATCGAATGAAACGCACGCAGCATGACCGTTCATAAAGAGGATGCCAGTGATAGTACCTGAAGACTTATTGGCTTGGTCCCTTGTGGTAGTGTAGACACGACCGAAGGCTGGTGGCTTAGGAAGAGCAACACTATAAGTACCAGCAATATCTCCCTTCTTGCAATCTTTCAACATGTGTCCGGGTAGTCCACACTTGTAACAGACACCGTCTGACTTACGACATGGTCCGAGATGTCTACGACTACAAGTCGTGCAGATGGGGTAGGTGTAACCTCCTGGAGGTACCCTTTGTAAAACCCGCATGCTTTTACCATGAATAGTACCCTTAAGATTGTACGTACTAGATTAAAACTTTCCTATTATAGCATGATTACGATTACGTGTTAGGATTTTACGTATTACGTACGTGTTAGAACACGATAAGTATTTACTACGCACGAACACGTAATAATTATTTGACAATAATTAATCACGAACATGCGATCATGAAATCATGAACGTAATTAAATCACGAACTATTATTAATTACATATATATATATATTTATTACAAGCGTAATTAAATATATTAGGTCACGATAATTACTTAACGAGAACACATTAAACGCAAACACAAATAATCACGAACGAATAACTAAACATCGGGACACGGAAAAAGGTACGGGTACCCCATGTGGGGCCCCTACCCGCGGCTACAAGGAAGAAATGGGCCAAGCCCATTTCATTTTTCACTAAAGGGGGTTAAGGGGAAATAAACACTACTCATTTTTCTCTACAGAGAATTTTTACAGAAACCTAAAATCCTCCTCCTCCTTCTTTTTCTCTTTTTGGCCGCCACCCTCAAGCAACACCAAAGGGGTGTTTGTTGATCTTTGATCTTGGAATTGTTGTTGGTGTTCGTGTTTGTTCATCGTTCTTTAGATCCACGCATTCGGTAATTCGTTTAAACCCTTTTCTTTTAATTTAATCTTTTAAATAATTAAGAACATGTTATGTTTTCTTATAAAACCTAATTAAATTATAGATCTAACATGAATTTGGGTTTGGATTAAATCAAAAGGGATGTTTAGGGGTGTTTTGTTCTTGGCCGCGCCTAACCCGAACCCGAGAGGGTCTCAGTTTGGCCATTTGACCACCACCGAGACCATATGGTCCCGGTTGGTTGGTGTGGGTCCCACGGCAGCATCAAGACAAGGGTGACCCCGACTTGGTTCGGGGTATGGTGTCGATTTCATGTCTGGTTCATGGTTCTTAGTCAAGATCCGGTTCATGGTGTATGTTTAGTTTTTTTTTTATTTTTATGATCTTATGTTAAAATTAAATTAATAACATGACATGATTAATTTAATAACATGACTTAGGTTATTTTAATTATTAATAAGCATGAAATTATTAACCTAAGTATTTTCATATTTTAGACTTATAAATTAATTAATTATTTAAAAACCATGGTTATAATTAATTAATTAACATGACTTAGGTTATATTATTAATAAATAATAATACATGTTTTAACCTAAGTATTTAACTTTATTTAATTAAAAATATGTTATACTTTAATTAAATATTTTAACCTATAGTTTATTTTAATTACATGAAATAATTAATAAACTATACATTATATCATATGACTTAGAAAATAATCATGAAAACACTTAGGCTTATATACTTAGCTTATTTAACCAGCTTATTTCTAATTATGGAAACTTCTATTTTTAGAAACTTATTTAAATAAGACAGCTAATCTATTTATGGAAATGTTCTATTTTTAGAAACTTATTTATTTCAGGCAGCTAATCTATTTATGGAATCTTATTAAAATAAGGAAGCTAATCTATTTATGGAAACTTTCTATTTTTAGAAACTTATCTATTTTTAGAAACTTATCTATTTTAAGCAGTAATTCTATTTTTGGAAACTTTCTGTTTTTGGAAACTTTCTATTTTTGGAAACTTTCTATTTTTCGAAACTTTCTATTTTTGGAAACTTTCTATTTTTGGTAACTTTCTATTTTTGGAAACTTTCTATTTTTGGAAACTTTCTATTTTAGGAAACCTGCTATTTTTGGAAAGTTACTTATTATTACACAGTAAGTATAATAATACATGAAATACTAGAAATACTTAATCAGATTAAACAAAATATAAGATAAACACAATTTAAGGCTTTAAACAGTAAAACATGGTAAGAACATATAAAATACGCTAAGACATGACATAAAACCATCTACGTATTTAGTAAGAAGATACTTATTCATGTATGTATTTATGTAACACTAGTGATACGAAAGTAGGATTCCTCTTAGTTCATCTTCTTCGTTCATTGGACATAAGGTACGGATTCCCGTCCTTTCAGTATGGACATTCTTTCCTTATTAGGATTCCCCGTATGCAGCCAAATGTTTTCCCGTAGTTTAAGTATGTGTTTGAATTGCTTATGTTTAATTTAGAATACCTATATCCATATACATGCATGACCAGTTTCACCTAGTTATGGAGGTACCATAACCATAACATTATAGGCACTGATGTTATGACTTCACCACGGCGGAGTGATTGCTCGTGGCGTCCCTTCAGCTTTTGTCCATATTATTATATTTATCATGTGGGGCGTATGGGTGCATCCTAGTTACATGTTCTCAGTCAGGATTTCATGGTGAATGTGGTGTGTGCCTTGCATCCTTCACAAGGAGCTGATCCCTCCTACCCAAAAACCAGTATATTAAATTAGAGGCAGCCCCTCTAATTTGCATGATGAGGTCACCCCTCCAAGTATTCATGCACGGTGGATTTTCATGACCTATATTGGCTAATGGTAAAATATGATAAACAGTTTTTACAAGATAAACATAAGGCTTTTCAAACTATAAAACCAGTTTTATCAAGACTTAACCAGGTTACTCGGGACTTAGTTCTTCCGCTGTTATATGTTATATGTTATATGCTTATCCTATTCATTCTTTATTGTACATCCGTGCACTGAGCGTATTGCTCAGCCGTTTTCCTTTTCTATGTTCCCAAAACGGCAGGTACTCAGGGACGCTCGTAGACTTTAAGAGTACGTGCATATGGACTGGAAGCTTTCTAGCCTTCGTTACTTTATGCATTTACTTTCTTATGATACATTTGCTATGGACATTGTTTAGTCCTTTCCTTTACTATACTTATGTTTGTGTGTGATGAGCTTTACATTTGGACTACCGATGTTTGATTCCGGTATTTTCCTTTTATGGTCATGTAATGTTTAGACATTTTTCCTTGTATGCTTTGATGACACGCCATAATTGCATGTGACATTTCCATTATCAAAATGGGGTGTTAAAATTATGGTATCAGAGCCAAGGCTTCGACCTGTAGGCTCTCAAATATGACCTGTGATTAGTGGGTAGTCACTACGGTCTTCCTAGAACTAACAGTTGTTTTCATGCATTCATCATTTTTAAGCATACATATATATGTCATTGTCGCAGATTTATGACTAAGTAATGGTTGGTACAGGACTGGCCCTATTTAGTCGCATGTGTTTTATCGAAACTTTTAGATTTGGGACCAACCCATAGGCGTCCCCTCGCTATGTCTTTTGTTTTGGGTGAACTGACCATAGGCGATCACTCTCGAGCATACAAAAGTTTTCATAAAACTGCATCATGCATTCATACACAAAATTTTCTTGCATAAATTTTTTCTCGTGAAATTTTGGTATAAATTTTTTTCATGTATATATATATTATGTTTTGATCTGTTTAATCATATGTTTTATGTTATACTGTCAGATGGTTCTCACACGCAAACAGGAACAGCTCAATGCTACAATTCAAGCTGCTATGCAAGCTTTGCTTCCTCAACTGAGGAATGACATCAGGGCTGAAGTTCAAGCTGCCAACAATCAGCAGCATAATCAGGCACCTCCTCCTCCTCCTCCAGTGACATTAGCAGTATGGCTGGAGAGATTCAACAAGCTCCGCCCTCGAGCTTTTGAGAAGACAGATAGCCCCAGCGATGCTGAAAGCTGGTTGGCTCACATCGAGAAGATTTTCAATGCTATGAATTGTGACCCCGCATACAAGGCGAGGTTGGCATGCTATCGGTTCGAAGGCGATGTTCTTAATTGGTGGTTAGCATTGATGTAGTCTGAAGGTGGTGACGAGTGGGTTGCTGGTTTGACTTGGGCTCAGTTCAAGGACAGGGTGATGGAGCAGTTCTTTCCCAAGGCTGAGCAGGACAAGCTCAAGAGAGAGTACCATGGGATCCGACAGATAGCTGGGGAGAATAGCAACGAGTTTATGCAGCGCTTTCTTCGCTTAGCTGGTTTCCTTGGTGCGGCAGTAGGTACTCCTGAAGAGCAGGCACACCACTTTAGGTGGGCTCTTCGCACATCGGTCGCAAACAATCTGGTGTGTGCTACGTTCAACACTGTAGCACAAGTGGCCGATGCAGCACGTAAGCTGGAGATGCTGCAGGAGAGAGATGAGTTCGGGGAAGCTGAGAGACCCGACAAGAGGTAAACATTCGTATTCAAGCGGTGATCAATCCGTATACTTTCCATATATGTCAATTATTCATCTCTTTAAATGTATCTTCCAGGCAGAAAACTGGGGACCGGTCTCAGCCGGCTACTCAGCAGCAGCCTCATCAGCCCAAGGGAAACGGTCAGACTAACGACCGTTCTGCTACGGATAGGCGTGGTGGTAATGATAATTACCGTAACAACGTTGGTCACTCCAACAGCAACAGGTCCTAATACTTACGCATTTTTCTTTACGATTTCATGTTATAACTCATATTCTGACACTTCAGCAAAAACTTCTACCAGGAACCATGGAAACGGTAGGGACCAGAACCAGAGAGGTTCACAGCCTAGCCGTCCAGCCATCACTGGTATTCAGTCTTACGATTATCCGCATTGTCCTTTGTACCCAATTATCATGTCTTATGTAAAATGTTTTATCAGGTTCTCAGCCAGCCAGAGCACCTGTTGGAGGATTTACTCATCCTCTTTTATCTACTTGCCACCGTAGGCACCCAGGGCCATGTTGCCGTAATACTGACGCGTGCTTCAAGTGTGGTCTTCCTGGCCATATCATGAAGGATTGCCGTAAGGGCGAGATGGAGGGTACATCGGGATATGCTGATACCAAGCCGCCTCCTACTACCGGGCGTGTCTACACGACATCTCGAGACCAGGCCAACAAGTCTACAGGTACCATCACTGGAATCTTGTATATGTATGGTCAAGCTGCATGTGTTCTTTTCGATACGGGTGCTACTCACTCGATTATTTCTACTGCTTATGCTAAGAACATTAGGATGCTCCCCATTCCACTAGAAAATAGGCTTACTATTTCCACGCCTTTGAGGGACTCTGTATTAATCACTCATGTATACAAGAGTCTTCCCCTAGAATTTGACGATAAGGTTCGACCTGCTGACGTACTTCCACTGGACATGAATGACTTCGACATGATTTTGGGCATGGATTGGCTATCCAAGCATCATGCTACCATAGACTGCCATTCATATCGAGTTATCTTCGGTGATGTTAATGCAACAGAGTACATTCATAACGGGTTCATACCCGGACGGTCTGTACAAGTCATATCTACCCTGCAAGCGCGTGCACTACTGTAACATGGCTGCGAGGGTTATCTAGCTACGGTTCACGACATGGATGCTGAATCCCCATCAATTCAGGATCAACCTATAGTGTCGGAATTCCAAGATGTTTTTCCAGCAGAACTTCCGGGCATACCACCTGCACGAGAAGTGGAATTCAGTATCGAGCTTATTCCAGGAGCTGAACCAATCTCCAAGGCTCCTTACCGCATGGCTCCCATAGAGCTGAAGGAGCTGAAGGATCAACCGCAAGAACTTCTTGAACGAGATTTCATTCGACCGAGCGCATATCCATGGGGCACACCGGTCTTGTTTGTTAAGAAGAAGGACGGCAGTATGCGTCTTTGCATAGACTATCGCGAGCTAAACAAGATTACTATCCGGAATAGATATCCACTGCCACGTATTAACGATCTGTTTGACCAACTCCAAGGGGCCAAACACTTCTCCAAGATTGATCTTAGGTCAGGCTATCATCAGCTACGGGTCAAGGAGCAGGACATCGCTAAGACTGCCTTTCGTACCCGCTATGGCCACTACGAGTTTGTAGTTATGCCATTTGGCCTGACAAATGCTCTAGCAGTGTTCATGGATTTGATGAACAGAATCTTCCATGAATTTCTGGACAAGTTCGTCATTGTTTACATCGATGACATCCTGATTTTCTCAAAGTCCAAAGAGGAACACGAAGACCATCTTCATACAGTACTACAAATTCTTCGCCAGAAGCAGCTGTATGCTAAATTCTCCAAGTGTGAGTTCTGGTTAGACAAGGTGGCATTCTTAGGTCACATTGTATCAGCAGAAGGAATCACTATGGATCCAACGAAGGTTGAGGCCATTACTAAGTGGCCAAGGCCGACATCAGCGACGAAAGTCCGCAATTTCTTAGGCTTACCTGGCTATTACCGTAGGTTCGTGGAGAACTTTTCCCGCTTAGCACTACCATTGACCAAACTGATGCGGAACGGGGAGAAATTCGTCTGGACTGAAGATCGAGAGAAGAGATTTGAAGACCTGAAGCAGAAGCTAGTATCTGCACCTATTCTTACTCTCCCATCTGGTACGGGGGGATTTCAAATCTACTGCGATGCATCAGGGAAGGGACTTGGCTGTGTTCTCATGCAACATGGGAAAGTGACCGCGTACGCTTCACGGCAGCTTAAGCCTTATGAAGAAAATTACCCCACGCATGACTTGGAACTTGCAGCAGTGGTGTTTGCATTGAAGATATGGAGGCACTACTTGTATGGAGAATCATGTGACGTTTTCACGGACCACAAGAGCTTGAAGTATATCTTCACTCAACGTGAACTGAACATGAGGCAGAGGAGATGGTTAGAGCTGTTGAAGGATTATGACATTAATCTACAGTATCATCCCGGAAAGGCAAATGTAGTAGCAGATGCTCTTAGCAGGAAGTCCGGAATGATCAACGGCATTAAAATCAAAGAGGAAATCATAAGAGACTTGGAGCGACTTGACATCGAGATCATGGTACGTGGATAGCACGGTTACTGGGCTAATCTTAGAGTAGAACCCGAGTTACTCTCTAAGATCAAGGAAGCTCAGAAGGATGACGGAGAAATCTGGGCGATAGTACAGAATTTGGAGAAACAGACAGAATTCATAGTAGATGCAGATGGTATCGTATGGTAGGGCACGAGACTTTGTGTTCCTGATAACCAAGAACTCCGAGAAGCCTTGTTAGCTGAAGCTCATAGCTCCCCATTCTCTATACATCCTGGTTCGACTAAGATGTACCATGACATCAAGCAGTACTTTTGGTGGAGTGGTATGAAACAGGATATGGCCACTTACGTCTCCAAATGTCTTACCTGCCAGCAGGTTAAGATCGAGCATCAGCGATCTGGCGGTCTCCTTCAACCGTTAGATATTCCAGAGTGGAAGTGGGACAAAATCACCATGGATTTTGTTACTGGTCTTCCGCCTACCAAGAGGAAGCACGATGCAATTTGGGTTATCGTTGATCGACTTAACAAATCAGCTCATTTCTTACCGATCCGCAAGGAAGATCCGGTAAGTAAACTCGCCGATACGTATAGAAGAGAGATCATGAGACTCCACGGTGCACCATCCAGCATCGTCTCAGACAGAGATCCTCGATTCACTTCGCGCTTTTGGAAGAGTCTACAGAAAGCTTGGGGTACACAACTTAAGCTTAGTACGGCCTTTCATCCTCAAACGGATGGACATTCGGAACTAACCATTCAGACATTGGAAGATATGTTGAGGTCATGTGCGTTGGAATCGACGGGTGATTGGGACGATTACATCTGTTTGGTGGAGTTTGCATACAACAACAGCTGGCACGCAAGTATCAAGTGTGCTCCTTTCGAGATGTTGTATGGCAGAAAGTGTCGCGCCCCAATCTGTTGGGATCAGGTTGGTGAGTGTAACACCTGGTAATTTTCCCTACTTTGTAAAATGACTATTTTACCCTTTGACTTTTTATTCAGTCAACTATGTGATTTAACTGTGTTGGAATCGGGAAGTTATCCCGCGTTTTCTGAAAAACTGTTTGCTGACGAGTAATGGCCTGACTCTGTGCTCAGTCATTATTCTGAACATTTTCTGTGAACCCGACCAATGTGCTGAGACGGTCAATGAATTGACGATAATCCATGAGATTATTCGTTATCTGTGAATTATGTGCTTAACTGTTTATTTTTTAACAGCGTGATCGTATTTTCTTGAGCAGCGTATTTAAATATTTCTGTATATGTTTATATATGCCTGTATTTTAGTATTTTTGCTATTTATAGTAATAAATCGTATTTACTGTGAATATTTAATTAACGTATCGCGTTTTCGTATTTTACGTCGTTTTTACGTTTACCCGTCGTTAACATGCATAAAATACTTTACCAATCATAAAATGTCAGTTTTCGTCGAAAAATCGTAAATTTAATATATTTCGTCAAATTTTGAAGTTTTACGTAATTTTAACTTAACTATATACTTTTTGATATTTACCTAAAACTAACTAACCTTTTTACCTTAAACCTTTTAACTAATTACCATAGTAAAAATTTTGAATAATTTACCCCCATTTGGGACCCCCATAACCGGCCAAAACATGCACATGGTGCATGGCCTTACACTTTGCCATATTTGGCTTAAGATTATAAACCTTACACACCTTAACTTATTAACCAAAAACACTTCAATTATTTCACTTACTCACTCATTTTCACCTCAAACAAAAAAACACACATCTCTCTTCTTCTCTCTCAAAACACACGGCACAAACACAAACACATTTCCACCATTGTTGATTTCTAAAAAGCTTCATTTTGCCAAGAATTAACACAAAACAAAATCACCCTAGAGCTTGTATAAGCATAAAGAAGAATGGTCTTTCTTGGTTTGATGATTTGAGTAGTTTTTGGGTTGAAGTTTTAGAGTAGAGTTCTTGTTGATTATTAGTGGGTTAGAGCGTAGATCGGGTCGTTGTGATTACGTAGAATCGTTACTCAAGGTTACTTCTTAAACCTTTTTCATCTTTTCATTTTCCATGCATAATCTTTGTAGATCTATGCATGCATGTTACTCACCAAGTATTTTCTTGAAATAAAATGATAAAAATTATTTTTCGTCATGAAATATTTTAAGATTTATGGAAATTAAGTGTGGATCTATTAGATCCATACATGAAAATGGGTTAATTGAAAGATTTGTGAAAAATATAAGTATGTATATTTTAGATTTGTGAACTTGAAGGAAAATCTTTGATTTTGTTGATGTTTATGAAAAATTGGAGGGAACTAGTAGTGTACTACTAGTGCTTACGCTTGAAAATGGTCGAAAACAAGTTTTTACGGAAAACATACAATCTGTCCGCCTTTTGTAAGAGCCGTAGAGAGTCGTAAAAATTGTTTTAACACTAGTTTACTACGAGATTATGAAAATATAAGTTAATACCTTCGTTTCGATATATTATGGGCTAAAAACGGAGCTAAAATGAGTAAGTTGTGGTCGTTTAAATTTCGTTGTCGGAAAACTTAAACTTTGGAGAACAACACTATAAGTGGTTGCTGTCCAGATTTTTAAAGTGGTCGAAACGACATTTTCGAGTTAAACGGAGTTGTTTTAAGTGTCGAAATGGTTACTAAATGGTATGTGTGAATGTTGGACTTGTTTTGAAAAAGCGTATTAGCTCGAAATGTGAATACTTGTTGTACTATTGAAAGTTTGAACGTTGGAAGTGGAAATTGTTACTATTGTGAAAAAATGACTTGATGAATTGTTGGCGATTGAGAAATTGTTGAAAATAGGGGTTTTAGGACGAGATTTGAGTACTTACTAAAAGTGGCAAATTTTTATGTGACGCCGAAAGGCTGCCAAATTTTTGTTAGAATTCACGTAGGAAAATTTGTTAAGATAATTTTTGGTAAATTAAAATTTACGCCGAAAGGCTGTCGAAATTTCGTCGAGTCAAAAAAAAATATTTTTGCCTAAGTATATATATACTATAATGTTTATAACGATGTAACATTTACAAGTCACGATTTTAACATCAAAATATATACTTGATTGATGAGTAGCGTACGTGATGAACTATTGTGACTTATTTGCTAGCGCCTAAACTATAGTATTATATTTAGGTTGTTGCTAGAGTTGATCGCTACTATTTGATCTTACTTGTGCGGTTTGAATCGTTGCTTGAGGTGAGTTTATAGATCCCTATTAAACTATTTTTGTATGTTTAATGTTTTGGGATGTGATAAATGCTTTGATGACTTGCTTCTGGACGCAAGTAAAACTTGATTTCTGTGAACGTTTTGTGAACACTGTTTATGAGATAGCTTAAGTTGCTTTAGCCATAGTCCCCACTATCGTGAATCGTTAGTTACTCTGCTGGAGTAAGCTCTTATGTTACGGATAGATCTATTGAGGGTTGACAACCTCCACTCGGGCATTCTGACGCCGGACGAGTGTGTACCATTTGTATGAACGGAGTCATCTTGGCTAGGTACTCCATTGGGGCAATTTATGTATGCAATCTATTGTATGCACTGGATCACTAGTTTCGATGTCACGAGCTTAGCTATCATAAATATTGTGAACACCCAATTTATCCTACACTTGGCACTATATCTCCTATAGTTGCATGTGTACATGAAATGAAATCTGAAATTGAATGACTATGAATTTTTATTTGAAACCTATATTCTCACCAACTTTATGTTGACCCAATTTAGCATTTATCTCAGGTAATTGATGATGAGTTGTATCTGCTGTATGAAGTACTTGGAGTCCGCATGCATTTCTTGGCTATCTTCGGACATTTATTTACTTATGCTTTTGAACTATTATCTCGTTGATGTTTAAAACTTTTACATTCCGCTGCACTATCTTTTGAAACTGAGACCTTTTGTACTGTGATGCTTTTAATTTAAATTCAACGAGGTATTTTTATAAAACGTCTCATTTAGAGTCGTTCTCTTGTAACTTGAACTATGATACAATGACGTAACAGCCCCCGAGCGTCACCGCTTCCGCATATCATATTTTGGGGTGTTACAGAATTGGTAATCAGAGCCTTGGTTATAGAGAACTAGGTTTGCATCTTAGGCCTAGACTATAACCGATGTGGCTACTTGTTACTCTGTATATATATGTGTACTACGTAATGTATTACGTAGGATAACACTATAAGTAATATGTAATATATATTATGTAATACGTAATATGTATTATATACATATGCATTTCGTTGATTTGCATACTTTAATTTCTGTACATGATTATTTCATGCATACCCTACAACTGCTTTAATACGCATTTTGGTTGTTGCAGGTTATGTCGTCATCTACTGTTTCTTACCAGCCCGACTCTGCCGATGAAGAGTGGGAAGACGAGATTGAGATGGTACCAGATCATGTTGAGCCAGAGAATGACCCAGAGGAGGCTGATCCTGAGGAGGAAGGTGCGGAGTATGACCCTGACGAGGATCCGGAGGAGGATGATGAGGGTGAGCCTGATGTGTTGTCTGACACTTCCGATGTTGTTGATGGGATGCCACCGGTTGTGCATCGTACTTTGATCGAGTGGGTTAGTGGTAGTGAGGACGATGAGGATGATGAGGATGATATGGATGGTGTTGAGGTAGATCATGAGGGTGATGATGATATGGATGGATATGAGGTAGATCGTGAGGATGATGAGGACATGGATGATGAGATTGAGAGTGATACTGACGTTAGGATGGTTGTGGCTAGTAGTGATAGCGAGGGTGCTGGGGCTGATGATGATAGTAGGGTTGATGCTTTGACTGTTGTACCTGAGAGAGTTGAGCCTAGTAGGAGGAGTGAGATTAGGAATACGTCCAACTTGAGGAAGAAGCCTACTGTTCCCTGTCAGCGGTTTAGAGAGGAGAGGGAAGCTTTATGGGGTACGCCGCCAGCTGAGGTTTATACTGATTCCGATGATACTTTACCTCCTGCTGATGGAGCTGGACCATCCGGTGTTAGATCTCGAGCCTTGTCCGATTCTGATTCGTCATGCCCATGGAAGAAGATTCGTATGTCTGATTCACACACTACACCTGAAGCATCGCCTACTCATGAGATTCGAGCTGCTACTGCTGTTTCTACACCACCTACTCATCATGTTGGAGAGCCCTCTAGACCTAGGTCATGTGTTGTTATGATAGGATCTGCTAGGGATTCAGATGCTGTTCGTTTTCGTCTACTTGAGGATGCAGTTTTTGGATTGTTAGAGGATAACGAGGATACCCGCGACTTGTTGGATACCACACTTGAGGAGGTTTCTAGGTTGAGGCGTGAGTTGGAGTCAGTACGTGGAGGAGACCGAGCTGCAGATGGAGACCCGAGGAGTGATTCACCGAGATGTGCTGAGTGTGATCGTCGTCGTCGCACTTAGAGATTCATCGTTATTATGCTTAATTCTAGAGTAGATTGACATCTTTATCTTTTGGGTATTGTATCCACTAAACTAGAGTAGTACTCGGTTAGTTGGAGTAGACTAGATGTAATCATACTCTTATTTTATGACTATGTACTTGATATTTTGATTATGAATGGGAATTTAACTTTATGACCTTGACCAGTGACTATCCTTTTTATGTTTGTTGTACTGTTAAATTCTGCATTCTATTTTAGCATATGAAATATATAACGTGTATATTCATGCTTGAACCTTAATTACATTGTTGTCTTAACGCAGAGAAACAATGGTGAACACACGTAACGGAATGACTGACGCCCAATTGGAAGCACTGATTACGCAACGAGTGACTGCTGCACTGGCAAACGTTCAAGCTAACAACAACGTGAACGAAGCACCACCGAACAATGTTGACAATCGACCGCCTAAGCCGTGTACTTACAAGGACTTTAGGAGCTGTGACCCTTTGACTTTTAATGGTACTGAAGGAGCTGTCGGATTAGCTCGTTGGGTCGAAAAGATGGAAGCTGTGTTCCGTGTTAGTGGATGTGTTGTTGAACACCAAGTGACTTATTCTACTTGTACTTTAGCTGTTGGAGCGTTGACATGGTGGAACACCCATGTGCAGACGGCTGGAGCCGAGGAGGCGTATGGAATGAGTTGGGAGGAACTTAAGAAGTTGTTGACTAAGGAGTACTGTCCTC
This sequence comes from Glebionis coronaria, assembly GCA_025667525.1. NCBI lineage: Eukaryota > Viridiplantae > Streptophyta > Magnoliopsida > Asterales > Asteraceae > Glebionis > Glebionis coronaria. The sequence continues at coordinate 204,532 of JANFOE010001307.1, forward strand.
GTAATGAGATTCAGAAAATGGAAATCGAATTGTGGAACTTGACTGTGAAGAACAATGACATTGGTACGTACACAAGGAGGTTCTAAGAATTGTATTTGCTATGTCCTGGAATGGTTCCGGATGAAGAGAAGAAGGTTGAACGCTATATTTGGCGTTTACCTGGTAGAGTTCAAGGGAATGTGACATCGTCTGGACCGACAAAAGTTAGTGATGCTATAAGGATGGCTCACAGTCTGATGGACCAAGTTGTTCGAGCAAATGCTGGGAATGTCGCGGACAACAAGAGAAAGTGGGGGAATAACCAAAGGAACAACCATGGGAACTATCCGAATAAGAGGCAAGACACTGTAAAAGCGTACACTGCTGGTACTGGGGAAAAGGGAGTGTACAATGGGACGTTACCTCTGTGCAATCGATGCAAGCGTCACCATAATGGACAATGCAATGTACAGTGTCACAACTGCAAGAAAACCGGACACATTGCTAGAGATTGTACGTCACCACCCAACACGAAAGCCAACGTCACTTGCTTTGAATGTCAGCAAAAGGGACACTACAGCAATGAGTACCCAAAGAAAAAGAACAAGGACCAAGGAAAGAATGCTAAAGCTGGGGAAGCTCGTGGAAGGGTCTATGTGATAGGAGGAGGATAAGCGCAACAAAACACCGACGTCGTGACAGGTACGTTTCTTCTCAATGGTCGTTATGCTTTTATTTTATTTGATACTGGAGCCGATAGGAGTTTTGTGTCGACTGCTTTTAGTGTCTTACTTGATGTGACCCCTTCGCCCTTAGACACTAAGTACACTATTGAGTTAGCTAATGGGAAGTTGATAGAAGCTGACACTATACTTCGTGGATGCACTTTAAATCTTCTAGGTCATCCTTTCGTAATAGACCTAATGTCTGTTGAGTTAGGGAGTTTTGACGTGATTGTCGGAATGGATTGGTTGTCGAAATATCGTGCTACGATTGTATGTGACGAGAAGATAGTTCGTTTACCATTTGGTGATGAAGTTTTGGAGGTACAAGGGGATACAAGTGACGGAAAAGGGAAGTCACGATTGAACATTATCTCGCGTGTCAAGGCTCAGAAGTTTTTGTCGGAAGGTTTCCACGTATTTTTAGCCTGTGTTACTGAAAAGCAGACGGAAGAAAAACGGTTGGAAGATGTACCTATCGTACGGGATTTTCCGGAAGTCTTTCCTGAAGATTTTCCTGGATTACCGCTGGCTAGACAAGTTGAATTCCAGATCGATTTAATACCGGGAGCTGCACCTGTTGCTCGATCGCCTTATCGTTTAGCACCGTCGGAATTGCAAGAACTAGCGACGCAACTACAAGAGTTGACTGATAAAGGATTTATAAGATCGAGTTCTTCACCCTGGGGAGCTCCAGTCTTATTTGTAAAGAAGAAGGATGGGAGTTTTCGGATGTGTATCGACTATCGTGAGTTGAACAAACTTACCATCAAGAACTGTTACCCGTTACCTAGGATCGATGATCTGTTTGATTAGTTGCAAGGATCGAGCGTTTACTCGAAGATTGACCTTAGGTCTGGTTATCACCAATTAAGAGTCCGTGAGGAAGATGTTGCAAAGACTGCTTTTAGGACTAGGTATGGACACTATGAATTCCAAGTGATGCCATTCGGTTTGACAAACACACCTGCTGTATTTATGGACCTCATGAACCGGGTGTGAAAATCGTATTTGGACAAGTTTGTCATTGTGTTCATCGATGACATACTGATTTACTCAAGGAATGAGAAGGAACATGAGGAACATCTTAAGATAATACTGGAATTGCTTAAGAAGGAGGAATTGTACGCTAAGTTCTCGAAGTGTGATTTTTGGTTGCCAAGAGTACAATTTCTATGTCACGTTATTGATAGCAAGGGGATTCATGTTGATCTTGCCAAGATTGAATCAATTAGGGAGTGGACTGCTCCTACGACTGTGACAACCCTAGTTTTGAGGTTCGTCACTTAGTTTTATTTTGTGCTAGTTACGTGTCTTTACGTGTTTATGTGCTTATTGGTGTGTATAGATTGTGGTTTGGATATCGATTCCGGTACGGGGTACCTTGTGAGTGAAACGATGTGTGATGATTTCATGTTCATGAGTTCACATGGTAGTGACTATGAAGTGAGATGGTGTTATTTAGTGGTTTTACGTATACGTATATGTATTATAGAAAATCGTATTTTTACGATTTACCGTTTAGCATTTAGAGGTCTCGGATGAGGTAATTAGTCATATGAATATTTTTTGGGATGGTTTTAAGTCATTTAGGACTTAGTTATAAAGTTTATTTCAAAATTTGAGATTTTTAATAAAAGTGTATATTTTACGTCTTTTACGGTAAAACGCGTAAAGAAACTGACTAGTTTTACGGTTTTGAGGCTTTGGAGGCTTTAGGAGCTGAAATAAATTAAGGAAAATTAAGGTAATGTTATTAATACATATATTAATAATAAATAGAAAAAAAACGAATTTAAAGGGGGTTTAGGTCGGTTTGGAAAAAAGAAAAGAAGGAAAAAAGGAAAAAAAAAGGAAAAAGGAAAGTTGGGTTTTGTATTTGGACTAGGATTCTTGTTACATTATATAAGGATTTTAAAGAGAAAAAAAAACATAAAATCACTGGAGAAAAAGAATGGTCGACGGTTTATGGAGAATTTTTAGGGCTCTTCATCAAAATTTAGGGTTTTCATAAATCAAAGGTAAACTTTCGTAATCCCTTTTTAATTTAATTGTTTTTAATGTTTACATAATCATCTTATGGTGGATTTAGGTTAGGGTTTTAATAAGAATCTGTATTTTAATGATATTATAATGATTAGATGGTTTAGGGTTTGTAATTAATGGGGTTATGGGTGATTAATTAGGTTAATATGATTAAACTTGTTTTTAAAAACTGGGCAGAATTTTAAGTCAATTGTTTTGGTCATATTGGGAGTTCTACAAACTCTTATTTTGCGATTCACATATCCCTGGAAAGCTATTTGAAGTGGCTTTCCAATGCAAGAAACTAGAGTTAAATTCGAGGTCGAGAAGTGGGTCAAAAACAGGTTACAACAGTCGGAGGTCAATACAGTTTTGAAGTCAGCTTGTTTTCTTTTTAAGTTTTGGGTTGTTTGGGGTACTTAGGGTTGCATTGGGACCTTCTCACGAACATGAGAGATGGTTTATATATGGTAGTAAGTATCTGCACTTGGGCTAAGATTGTGGTTTAGGGTAAGACCATCTAATGGTAACAAACTTTTCATACGTTTAAAATCAGTGAATTCTGGATAGGTAGCAATATATACACATATATCGGGGCCTTAACAGTAGCTTTAAGGTTAGGGCAAGTGGGAGGTTTTAGCTAACATATGTAAAAGTATGAATATTGCTTTTACAGAAACCATGGGTATGTTTAAGTGGACGTTTGACTTAAAGTTTTGAGATCTAAAAACTGGGACTGTTTTGTGTAAAATATAAACGGGATAGTTATTAAACTTAACCAAGTTAAGGACTTGTTAAGGAAGGGTAATGGGGTGATTAGAGCTTATCTATAAGGTATTTATATGGGAATAGGCTAGATGTCCATCATAGATTGATGAGCCATCTTAGTGATTGGTTTGTGTATTGATTGCGTGTTTTTGGTTTGTTAGCTTGTTGCTAGTGCGAGGACTTGTGAAGAAGCAATCAGGTGAGTTTCATAGTCCCATGTTTATTATTGATTTTGACTTCCAGATGGGATGAAAGAGACAATGTGTTGAGTTATTTTCTAAATTGAAGTTGTGAATGTGTTTGTGATTTGAGATGGACTTGTGTGTATATTATGTGATTAACTGCTATGTGATTTTTGATTATGTATGATTTGGATCAGGGGACACGTGCCGTCTCAGTTATTGTGGTTTGAAAAGGTAGTGGCCTTGAGGTTTGACAAGGTAGTGGCCTTGTGGTTTGACAAGGTAGTGGCCTTGGGATAGGTACATAGTGTGATCATCTATGGTACCATGTTGTTTGGCAAGGTAGGAGCCTTGGATTTTGGTTTGGAATGATTGATCTTAAATGCTAGTTGTTAATACATAATTGTAGCACATTGTCCATATGTTATTGTGTTGATGGTTGTTATTCATAGCTTGTAATTGATTTAGCGTTGGAGTCTAAACCTATGACTCTCACCAACTTTATGTTGACGTGTTTTAGTGTCTCTTTCAGGTGATACTATGGTTAAGCATGAGAACATAAGTGGCTAGGATTGGAGAAGCTTAGGAATGCATATAGAAGGAGAATACCCGTTTTCTTCTTAGTTTTTATTTGTTCTTTTAATAAGTTATATTGTGGTACACATATATTTGTTTGGTTATGTTATTTGTTTGTCTTGGGTAAGCGGTAGGACTGTTACCTACTTACCTAGACTCCTGAGTCTGATGAGATATTGTCATGACTTTGTGTCTCCATTTTATGACAATTCTTATTTCATATAGTTATCTCTATAGACACGCCATGTTGTGATGATATCCATACGTCGCGCCCATATTCCGCCATGGTGGGGTGTGACAGAATGGTATCAGAGACAATGGTTATAGAGAATTAGGTTGCCTAGTCGCGTAGCCTAGTCTATAGCTTAAGGGTCCTGCATATAGGCGTCATAGGAGTACGTGCGCATTTTATATTAATTGATGTGTTTGGATGTTATTTATTGCGATGTTTTGACTAGTATGGATTGAACCGTAGTATGTTCATACTTAGTCACATGTTATTTTCTTTTCGGGTTTGTGACTAGTGCGGGTTGAACCATAATCGTCCACGCTAGTCACTGTTGTATTTTGCTCAAATTGTACATTATAGTACATAATTTAGTACAAGGTAGTTTCTATCTTTTATCGAGTTATTTTACATACCTGAGGTATGTTATTTTTCTTTTGATGTTTAAGTCATGTTCCCTAAGAATCGTGTGGTTGTTCGAGTTACTAGGAGTAGGTGGATGGGAAGGGTTTTAAGTTGTTTCCACTCTTACGGGCAACATGACTTATAACTTATTATGTTTTCGTTTTGGATTTAGTCTATGTTGTTTTAGCTAGACTATGGATTTCGGTATTCCAAGAGTTTTACTATGTTATTTTAATAGATGGGGTTTTAGACCTATTTGGTTATGTGGTTATGAGCTTATGTGAGTAGATGGATTTATGTGTTATATGTTGTATTGATTTTTATAAGTGTCATCATAGGAGGGAGTGCATTGAGGAAAGGGTAATTGTATAAGTATGGTGGCCAACAAGTTATACAAGTACCACAACTTTAATGAGTTCCAAATATGATTGCATGAAAGAGGGTTAGTACATGCTTGTATATGATGAGGTGTGGATTTTGGGTATATTTATAATATATGGGTTTATGTAATGGCTGCCTATGATATGGCTATTATTCTTTTTGGTGTTATATGTTTTGGGTTATAGTTGTGCTGTGTGATTTTGGGGTCACACGATATGGTTTGGTTTTTGGAGGTGGGATTTATGCCTTGTTGTGGCACGGTGAGATGGTGATTACTCGTATGGAAAGTCGAGCGTATAAAGCGAATGATTGACTTGACAAGTATGATAACGAGTATGTTTGGGAGATTCGATATGTATACATATGCGGATGTATATATACTAATAGATGTTGTGTTATGATTTACGGTCGTTCAGTAGTTATTATAACTTGAACGTACCTAGTACTCTCTTGCGTTTAAACAATTTATTAGAGCTCGAGTATGGTGGAGTTTCAACGAAGTTTTGAATCTTTTGAAGTGTGTCTTGTAGCGTATTCTTTGAGTTTCGTATTTCACGTGTACGTTTTAAAATGGTGTTCTTGGTTTAAGTCTGTTGGAATAACTTGGGATTCCTTTTGAAATAATGAAATCTCTTGGTGTTGGGTCTTACATTTCTTTTGGTCGGTATATATTGAGAAAAAGGGGGACTTGGAAATCTATTATACGGTTAGATAGTTGGTTGTATTCGGTAAAATAAGGGTAAGGTGTTGGAGTCGTGTTTGAAACAAGATGTAACATAAGATTTCTTTTAATCAACACTTATTTATTTCAAATTCTAAAAGACTTTCTTTAAAATAAAGCGAAGTAAAATTTATTTCTACTTACATAGTTTATATAATTGGGTTTAACCGATTCACGTCATTTATAATTATTAATACAAGGTTAAATTGAATTTATGAAGATTTCACATACAATTTTATCTTTCATTAATATAAAACTATTTTGGTCATAACTTGTTCGTTTTTAGAGCTTTTTGAGTGATTCAAAAGCCAAAAATTATGTACTCGGAACGTACTTTTCAAATATTCAGGAAGTATAGTCATGGGAGGTCAGTGGACTGGTCGGAATTGTTGTACAAGTGTCGGGTTCAAGGTTGAGTTTTGAATAGTAATTTATTTTTATTTGGGGTGCACGGGATACCTAGTCTTTGGGTTGAGTTTTGAGATCGCCTAGAAGGTTGTTTGTAGATTGTTTGAGTCACATAGATGTGGGGAGGTAAAAAAAAAACAAATAAAATTATATTCTTTTGGAAAGGTCGGTATTTTGCACGGTTTAAATAATATGTCGCGGGGCGTAATATGTTTTGGTTGCCATTGGGTGTTTCTTGGATTATTTTTCGTTGTCATGGGTCATTTTGAATTGATACATGTTTTGGGTTTGAGTTTTCTCTTGAGTCTCGTGGTTTTTGACTGATTTTAATTGGTGCACGTGAAATGTCGTTAGTTATCCGTTGGTTTGATTCGTTGATCGTATCTGATGGATTCAGGATGTAGTTTTGGTTTCGTATTGTTTGGGAGCGTTGAGGTAGTCATATGAAAGACTTGGTCGCGCCTACACGCTTTAGTAGGTGACCATGAGAGAACGGTCGGAATACCCTTAGTGGGGAGGAAAGAAGTTCGTAGACGAACTAATGTGGTCATGAGGTCTCTTAGGAGTACCAAGGAGATGAATAGAGATTTGTGGAATACTAGCACAAGTAACGCGCCATAGAGAGTGTTGGAAGGGGATACAATACCTCAAAGGTATTTATGATTGTTCGTAGGGCATGTAAGTTTTCCGAAAATTTCCTGAAGTTTAGTAGGTTTGCCTATTATTTTGAGATAGAACCATGAATAGAGCAAGTAGGAGAAGTGAGAGGAGTTGGAGTTAGTGCCTTTCCAAGGAGATCGTTGATGGAGTGATATAAAAACAAGAGCTGTTAGAAATTGCAAGGAATGCCGGATAAAAGTTGGGTTGCTTAGTAGTAGATTGGATGTGGAAAGAGGTTGAGTGGTCCGATGAGAGGAAGTACCGGTCTTTTAAGATGCGCGTAGAATTTTGCAAGTAGAAAGAGGTAGGAATTTATTCGTATTGCCGCTGAGAGAGGGTGCAAGGAGGACATAGTTGGAACTGCTAAGGATGTTGTATGAACGCTTTGGGATTACGGTTATGCATTTGGCTTCGCCAAAGCACTAGCGGTTTTCATGGAGTCAATGAACCGAGTGTGCATGAACGGGTATAAACAAGTTGTCATCGGGAGCATCGACGACATCTTGATCTACTCAAATATTAGAAAGAGAGTGAGGCAAATTATGAGTTGGTTTGGAGTTGTTGGGAAAGGGGATTATACGTGAGATTTTCAAGTGTGAGTTTTAGGATTAAGTGTACTATGTTGAGTAGTTAGAGATGATGGCATATCATGGAACCAGCAAGGGACAAAGTGAAGAAGGATGAGGAAGCATTTTGGAGGCTGAAGAAGTGGATTGGATAATGAGCCGATCTTGGCATTATCGGAAGGACTGGATGAATTCGTGAAGCATGACGATACGTGGAGCAAGGATTTGGACGCGTACGAGGACGACAAAGAAAGGCGATCGCTTATACGTTGCAGGAACTAAAAATTTGGAAGAACTGGATAGACTTAGTTAGTGGAGCTGGACTGTTATATCTGCCTAGAATGCTAGAGGCATTTGGTGTACGAGACGTAGAGAATGATCCATACGGATCATGAACGTCTCCAACACATATTTAATCATCTTGATTGAACATTTGGCAAAGGTGATGGGTGGAGTTAACTGATGAAAGAAAACTGCAAGGCCAAGTACCATCTAGGAAAGGCAAGCATGGTCGATGAGACATGGAATAAGAAGGATGAGGTGAAGCTGAGACGAACTTGAACTATAGGTATGACGTATTAGAGTGGTTTAGATGAAGGATGTGGGTTGCACGAGTTGAGTTGTCTAAAGCAGTGAACGCGTCAACATTTATGTTGCGTGGCTTGGACAATCGTAAGGAGGAAAGGGACGTAGACTATACTTCCTACATGGATAGGAGTAGTTTAGAAAGGGCGATGTAAGGACGAAGTTGGTGGAAGGGATACATAATGCGGTGGGGGATTAAGTACGATGAGAGTTGGGTGATAGTCGATAGACTGACTAATTCATCACCTATTTCAAGAGGAATGAGAAGTCACGTAGTTGGGAAGTTGGAAGAATTAATGGATATGTGAAAGACCGTCATAGGTCACTTTGTAAGGAAATTGGAATTTAAAGTAGTTTGGGATACGGACTGAAGGGAGTTCATGAACATAATTGGACATGGGTGATTGATTTTGAGGTAGTTCAGAAACTCGTTAGCGATGGCTGAGTTTTCATATAATGATAGTTATCGTACTAGAAGTCGATAAATGCCATTTGAGGCACGATATGAAAGGATAGGGTGAGTTGTCCCCATTGTGGACTAGAATTGGTAAAAGAGGCTACTAATGTGGTAATGGTGTTTGTGGACAGAATGAGAGCAACAAGGGATGCTGTGTAGAAAAGGAGGAAACCACTAGAGTTAGTGACAAAGTTATGTAGGGAAGTTTCACCCATAGTAACGGGTGGTATGTCTTGGTAAAATGGAAGAGTGATGTAGAGTTTTTTAGTTCCATTTATGATCTTTGGAAAGATCGGACCATTAGCTTATGAGCATAGAATTACCTGGGGAAAATGAGGTGTATACATGATACATTTCATGTATTGAGATTGGCAAAGGTTGTTTGAGAATGCATTTTGCATGTACGGTTATTCGGGACTTGTGTTAATAAGAGTCTTTGTTTTATCAAAAGAGTCGTCTGTGAGATTTATTTACTTTGAGGTCAAGAGTTTGGCAATGAGTTTAATTACTTTTTGTTTGTATATGTGGTATTTTGAAACTTGAACTAAAGTTCACGTGGAAATGAGAGGAGTTCATTTAGAACAAGTATCCTCGTGTGATTCGTTGTTTGTGTGTTTGATCCTAAGGAGTAAATCTCGGGACGAGATTTCTATTAGGAGGGAGTGATGTGACAACCCTAGTTTTGAGGTTCGTCACTTAGTTTTATTTTGTGCTAGTTACGTGTCTTTACGTGTTTATGTGCTTATTGGTGTGTATAGATTGTGGTTTGGATATCGTTTCCGGTACGGGGTACCTTGTGAGTGAAACGATGTGTGATGATTTCATGTTCATGAGTTCGCATGGTAGTGACTATGAAGTGAGATGGTGTTATTTAGTGGTTTTACGTATACGTATATGTATTATAGAAAATCGTATTTTTACGATTTACGGTTTAGCATTTAGAGGTCTCGGATGAGGTAATTAGTCATATGAATATTTTTTGGGATGGTTTTAAGTCTTTTAGGACTTATTTATAAAGTTTATTTCAAAATTTGAGATTTTTATTAAAAGTGTATATTTTACGTCTTTTACGGTAAAACGCGTAAAAAAACTGACTAGTTTTACGGTTTTGAGGCTTTGGAGGCTTTAGGAGCTGAAATAAATTAAGGAAAATTAAGGTAATGTTATTAATACATATATTAATAATAAATAGAAAAAAACGAATTTAAAGGGGGTTTAGGTCGGTTTGGAAAAAAGAAAAGAAGGAAAAAAGGAAAAAAAGAGGAAAAAGGAAAGTTGGGTTTTGTATTTGGACTAGGATTCTTGTTACATTATATAAGGATTTTAAAGAGAAAAAAAAGCATAAAATCCCTGGAGAAAAAGAATGGTCGACGGTTTATGGAGAATTCTTACGGCTCTTCATCAAAATTTAGGGTTTTCATAAATCAAAGGTAAACTTTCGTAATCCCTTTTTAATTTAATTGTTTTTAATGTTTACATAATCATCTTATGGTGGATTTAGGTTAGGGTTTTAATAAGAATCTGTATTTTAATGATATTATAATGATTAGATGGTTTATGGTTTGTAATTAATGGGGTTATGGGTGATTAATTAGGTTAATATGATTAAACCCGTTTTTAAAAACTGGGCAAAATTTTAAGTCAATTGTTTTGGTCATATTGGGAGTTCTACAAACTCTTATATTACGATCAACATATCCATGGAAAGCTATTTGAAGTGGCTTTCCAATGCAAGAAACTGGAGTTAAATTGGAGGTCGGGAAGTGGGTCAAAAACAGGTTACAACAGTCGGAGGTCAATACAGTTTTGAAGTCAGCCTGTTTTCTTTTTAAGTTTTGGGTTGGTTGGGGTACTTAGGGTTGCATTGGGACCTTCTCACGAACATGAGAGATGTTTTATATATGGTAGTAAGTATCTGCACTTGGGCTAAGATTGCGGTTTAGGGTAAGACCCTCTAATGGTAACAAACTTTTCATACGTTTAAAATCAGTGAATTCTGGATAGGTAGCAATATATACACATATATCGGGGCCTTAACAGTAGCTTTAAGGTTAGGGAAAGTGGGAGGTTTTAGCTAACATATGTAAAAGTATGAATATTCCTTTTACAGAAACCATGGGTATGTTTAAGTGGACGTTTGACTTAAAGTTTTGAGACCTAAAAACTGGGACTGTTTTGTGTAAAATATGAACGAGATAGTTATTAAACTTAACCAAGTTAAGGACTTGTTAAGGAAGGGTAATGGGGTGATTAGAGCTTATCTATGAGGTATTTATATGGGAATAGGCTAGATGTCCATCATAGGTTGATGAGCCATCTTAGTTATTGGTTTGTGTATTGATTGCGTGTTTTTGGTTTGTTAGCTTGTTGCTAGTGCGAGGACTTGTGAAGAAGCAATCAGGTGAGTTTCATAGTCCCATGTTTATTATTGATTTTGACTTCCAGATGGGATGGAAGAGACACTGTGTTGAGTTATTTTCTAAATTGATGTTGTGAATGTGTTTGTGATTTAAGATGGACTTGTGTGTACATTATGTGATTAACTGCTATGTGATTTTTGATTGTGTATGATTTGGATCGGGGGACACGTGCCGTCTCAGTTATTGTGGTTTGACAAGGTAGTGGCCTTGAGGTTTGACAAGGTAGTGGCCTTGTGGTTTGACAAGGTAGTGGCATTGGGATAGGTACATAGTGTTATCATCTATGGTACCATGTTGTTTGGCAAGGTAGGAGCCTTGGATTTTGGTTTGGAATGATTGATCTTGAATGATAGTTGTAAATACATAATTGTAGCACATTGTCCATATGTTATTGTGTTGATGGTTGTTATTCACAGCTTGTAATTGATTTAGCGTTAGAGTCTAAACCTATGACTCTCACCAACTTTATGTTGACGTGTTTTAGTGTCTCTTTCAGGTGATACTATGGTTAAGCATGAGAACATAAGTGGCTAGGATTAGAGAAGCTTAAGAATGCATATAGAAGGAGAATCCCCGTTTCCTTCTTAGTTCTTATTTGTTCTTTTAATAAGTGATACTGTGGCACACATATATTTGTTTGGTTATGTTATTTGTTTGTCTTGGGTAAGCGGTAGGACTGTTACCTACTTACCTAGACTCCTGAGTCTGATGAGATATTGTCATGACTTTGTGTATCCATTTTATGACATTTCTTATTTCATATAGTTATCTCTATAGACAAGCCATGTTGTGATGATATCTATACGTCGCGCCCCATATTCCGCCATGGTGGGGTGTGACAACGACACCGACTGAAATTCGCCAATTCTTAGGACTCGCCGGATATTACCGAAGGTTCATCGAGGGATTCTCGAAGATCGCGAAACCATTGACGAAGTTGACTTAAAAGAAGGTGAAATACGAATGGGGAGATAAGGAGGAATTAGCATTCCAAAAGTTGAAACAAATGTTGTGTAGTGCGCCTATTCTATCGTTACCAGAAGGATCAGAAGACTTTTTTGTCTACTGTGATGCATCGACAAAAGGATTGGGAGATGTGTTGATGCAAAGGAAGAAAGTTATCGCTTACGCGTCATGACAATTGAAAACGCATGAGAAAAATTACACTACGCACGACTTGGAGCTAGGAGCGGTAGTATTTGCCTTGAAGTTGTGGAGACACTACTTGTATGGAACCAAGTGTGTCGTCTATACCGATCACAAGAGTTTACAACATATTCTTGACCAGAAGGAACTGAACATGGGACAACGTCGATGGATCGAGTTGCTCAGTGATTATGACTGTGAAATCCGTTACCACCCTGGGAAGGCCAATGTAGTGGCGGATGCGCTAAGTAGAAAGGAACAACTGATGACACGTAGAGTTAGATCGTTAGCTATGGTTATCAATCTGAACTTACCCTGTGCAAATTCGTGAAGCACAAACCGAAGCTCTTAAGCCCAAACATGTTGAAGCTGTGAAATTAGGAGGAATGGTTACAAATAAATTGGAGACTAGCAATAATGGAACGCTATGTCTGAATGGTAGAAGTTGGTTACCACGGTTTGGAGGACTAAGGGACGTGATTATGCACGAGTCGCATAAATCTAAGTATTCGATTCACCCAGGATCTGACAAAATGTATCAGGATATGAAGAAGCTATATTGGTGGCCAAATATGAAAGCTGAAATCGCTACTTATGTAGGGAAGTGCCTGACTTGTGCTAGAGTGAAAACATAACACCAAAAACCATTTGGATTGTTGGTTCAACCTATAATTCCTATGTGGAAATGGGAAAATATAACCATGGACTTCATAACTAAGCTACCTAAAACGACAAATGGATACGACACAATTTGGGTAATTGTGGATCGACTTACGAAATCTGCACACTTCTTGGCTATGAAGGAAGATGATTCGATGGATAAGCTTACGAGACTTTATCTAAAGGAAGTAGTCGCAAAACATGGGATACCGATCTCGATAATTTCTTATAGAGATGGTAGATTTACTTCGGAATTCTGGAAATCACTTCAGAAAGCGTTGGGTACGCAATTGGACATGAGTACTGCTTATCATCCGCAGACTGACGGACAGAGTGAGAGAACTATTCAAACGCTGGAGGACATGTTGCGTGCTTGCGTGCTTGACTTTGGGAAGCAATGGGACAGACGTTTGCCTCTGGTGGAATTCTCTTACAACAATACTTATCATAACAGTATTAAGGCTGCACCGTTTGAAGCGTTGTATGGTCGTAAATGTCGCTCGCCTGTGTGTTGGAGTGAGGTTGGGGATAGTCAACTCACTGGCCCTGAACTCATCCGTGAAACGACTGAGAAGATTGTTCAAATCAAGAGCCGAATTCAAGCAGCCCGTGATCGTCAAAAGAGTTACGCCGACGTTCGACGTAAGCCTCTCAAATTTCAAGTGGGAGACAAAGTGATGCTAAAAGTATCGCCTTGGAAAGGTGTGGTACGTTTTGGCAAGCGAGGAAAGCTGAACCCCCGTTATATTGGACCTTTCAAAATTCTGGCAAAGGTTGGAACCGTAGCCTATCGTCTCGAATTACCGCAAGCGTTGAGCCGCGTACACAACAATTTTCATGTGTCGAACTTGAAGAAGTGCCTGTCTGATGAAACACTTGTTATACCATTGGAGGAACTCCGAATCGACGACAAGATGCAATTTGTCGAGGAACTTGTTGAAATCATGGACCGTGAGGTCAAACGATTGAAATAGAGTCGTATTCCTATCATCAAGGTGAGGTGGAATTCTAAACGTGGACCTGAATTCACTTGGGAGCGTGAGGATCAATTTCGCAAGAAATATCCGCAACTCTTTGACAATTCTAGAAACCGTGACACTGCTAAGCTTTGAGGACGAAGCTTCTCTATCAAGGGGATGATGTAACACCTGGTAATTTTCCCTACTTTGTAAAATGACTATTTTACCCTTTGACTTTTTATTTAGTCAACTATGTGATTTAACTGTGTTGGAACCTGGAAGTTATCCCGCGTTTTCTGAAAAACTGCTTGCTGACGAGTAATGGCCTGACTCTGTGTTCAGTCGTTATTCTGAACATTTTCTGTGGACCCGACCAATGTGCTGAGACGGTCAATGAATTGACGATAATCCATGAGATTATTCGTTATCTGTGAATTATGTGCTTAACTGTTTAGTTTTTAACAGAGTGATCGTATTTTCTTGAGCAGCGTATTTAAATATTTCTGTATATGTTTATATATGCCTGTATTTTAGTATTTTTGCTATTTATAGTAATAAATCGTATTTACTATGAATATTTAATTAACGTATCGCGTTTTCGTATTTTACGTCGTTTTTACGTTTACCCGTCGTTAACATGCATAAAATACTTTACCAATCATAAAATGTCAGTTTTCGTCGAAAAATCGTAAATTTAATATATCTCGTCAAATTTTTAAGTTTTACGTAATTTTTAACTTAACTATATACTTTTTGATATTTACCTAAAACTAACTAACCTTTTTACCTTAAACCTTTTAACTAATTACCATAGTAAAAATTTTGAATAATTTACCCCCATTTGGGACCCCCATAACCGGCCAAAACATGCACATGGTGCATGGCCTTACACTGCCATATTTGGCTTAAGGTTATAAACCTTACACACCTTAACTTATTAACCAAAAATATTTCAATTATTTCACTTACTCACTCATTTTCACCTCAAACAAAAAAACACACATCTCTCTTCTTCTCTCTCAAAACACACGGCACAAACACAAACACATTTCCACCATTGTTGATTTCTAAAAAGCTTCATTTTGCCAAGAATTAACACAAAACAAAATCACCCTAGAGCTTGTATAAGCATAAAGAAGAATGGTCTTTCTTGGTTTGATGATTTAAGTAGTTTTTGGGTTGAAGTTTTAGAGTAGAGTTCTTGTTGATTATTAGTGGGTTAGAGCGTAGATCGGGTCGTTGTGATTACGTAGAATCGTTACTCAAGGTTACTTCTTAAACCTTTTTCATCTTTTCATTTTCCATGCATAATCTTTGTAGATCTATGCATGCATGTTACTCACCAAGTATTTTCTTGAAATAAAATGATAAAAATTATTTTTCGTCATGAAATATTTTAAGATTTATGGAAATTAAGTGTGGATCTATTAGATCCATACATGAAAATGGGTTAATTGAAAGATTTGTGAAAAATATAAGTATGCATATTTTAGATTTGTGAACTTGAAGGAAAATCTTTGATTTTGTTGATGTTTATGAAAAATTAGAGGGAACTAGTAGTGTTACTACTAGTGGTTACGCTTGAAAATGGTCGAAAACGAGTTTTTACGGAAAACATACAATCTGTCCGACTTTTAAGAGGCGTAGAGAGTCGTAAAAATTGTTTGACACTAGTTTACTTCGAGATTATGTAAATATAAGTTAATACCTTCGTTTCGATATATTATGGGCTAAAAACGGAGCTAAAATGAGTAAGTTGTGGTCGTTTAAATTTCGTTGTCAGAAAACTTAATTTTTGGAGAACAACACTATAAGTGGTTGCTGTCCAGATTTTTAAAGTGGTCGAAACGACATTTTCGAGTTAAACGGAGTTGTTTTAAGTGTCGAAATGGTTACTAAATGGTATGTGTGAATGTTGGACTTGTTTTGAAAAAGCGTATTAGCTCGAAATGTGAATACTTGTTGTACTATTGAAAGTTTGAACGTTGGAAGTGGAAATTGTTAATATTGTGAAAAAATGACTTGATGAATTGTTGGCGATTAAGAAATTGTTGAAAATAGGGGTTTTAGGACGAGATTTGAGTATTTACTAAAAATGGCAAATTTTTATGTGACGCCGAAAGGCTGCCAAATTTTCGTTAGAATTCACGTAGGAAAATTTGTTAAGATAAATTTTGGTAAATTAAAATTTACGCCGAAAGGCTGTCGAAATTTCGTCGAGTCAAAAATAAATATTTTTGCCTAAGTATATATACTATAATGTTTATAACGATGTAACATTTACAAGTCACGATTTGAACAACAAAATATATACTTGATTGTTGAGTAGCGTACGTGATGAACTATTGTGACTTATTTGCTAGCGCCTAAACTATAGTATTATATTTAGGTTGTTGCTAGAGTTGATCGCTACTATTTGATCTTACTTGTGCGGTTTGAATCGTTGCTTGAGGTGAGTTTATAGATCCCTATTAAACTATTTTTGTATGTTTAATGTTTTGGGATGTGATAAATGCTTTGATGACTTGCTTCTAGACGCAAGTAAAACTTGATTTCTGTGAACGTTTTGTGAACACTGTTTATGAGATAGCTTAAGTTGCTTTAGCCATAGTCCCCACTATCGTGAATCGTTAGTTACTCTGTTGGAGTAAGCTCTTATGTTACGGATAGATCTATTGAGGGTTGACAACCTCCACTCGGGCATTCTGACGCCGGACGAGTGTGTACCATTTGTATGAACGGAGTCATCTTGGCTAGGTACTCCATTGGGGAAATTTATGTATGCAATCTATTGTATGCACTGGATCACTAGTTTCGATGTCACGAGCTTAGCTATCATAAATATTGTGAACACCCAATTTATCCTACACTTGGCACTATATCTCCTATAGTTGCATGTTTACATGAAATGAAATCTGAAATTGAATGACTATGAATTTTTACTTGAAACCTATATTCTCACCAACTTTATGTTGACCCAATTTAGCATTTATCTCAGGTAATTGATGATGAGTTGTATCTGCTGTGTGAAGTACTTGGAGTCCGCATGCATTTCTTGGCTATCTTCGGACATTTATTTACTTATGCTTTTGAACTATTATCTCGTTGATGTTTAAAACTTTTACATTCCGCTGCACTATCTTTTGAAACTGAGACCTTTTGTACTGTGATGCTTTTAATTTAAATTCAACAAGGTATTTTTATAAAACGTCTCATTTAGAGTCGTTCTCTTGTACCTTGAACTATGATACAATGACGTAACAACCCCCGAGCTTCACCGCTTCCGCATATCATATTTTGGGGTGTTACAGTGAGCGAACACTTGAAGGACCGGAAATCATAGAGATGACCAATGAGAAGATCGCAGTAGCTAAGCAGAAAATTCAGGAAGCACGGTCACGTCAGAAGAGTTACGCCGATAAACATCGTAGGGACATACACTTTAACGTAGGAGATCACGTCTTCCTTAAGGTTTCGCCGGCACGTGGTGTTAGACGCTTCGGGATTAAAGGGAAGCTCAGTCCTCGTTTCATCAGACCGTTTGATATCATTGAACGAGTCGGTGAAGTATCTTATCGATTGGCATTACCTCCGCAGCTTTCGCATGTGCACAATGTGTTTCATGTGTCCTTACTCAAAGGGACCAGTATCATCCCCTTCACATGGTTCAGTATCCACTAGAACAGATACGTGAAGATCTCACTTTTGTAGAAGAACCCGAACGAGTTCTTGACAGACAAGAACGAGTCATGAGAAGGAAGACGATTCCATTCGTTAAAATCCTATGGAGGGATCACACCGAGCGGGAAGTCACTTGGGAAATAGAGGAGTCTATCCGGGCTTCTTACCCTCATTTCATATTTTAAATTCGGGTATGTTCTTCTTTTCCAGTTTACTTTATCTATAATTCGGGGACGAATTATTCTTTTTAGGGGGGAAGAGTTGTAAAACCCGCATGCTTTTACCATGAATAGTACCCTTAAGATCGTACGTACTAGATTAAAACTTTCCTATTATAGCATGATTACGATTACGTGTTAGGATTTTACGTATTACGTACGTGTTAGAACACGATGAGTATTTACTACGCACGAACACGTAATAATTATTTGACAATAATTAATCACGAACATGCGATCATAAAATCATGAACATAATTAAATCACGAACTATTATTAATTACATATATATATTTATTACGAGCGTAATTAAATATATTATGTCACGATAATTACTTAACGAGAACACATTAAACGCGAACACAAATAATCACGAACGAATAACTAAACATCGGGACACGGAAAAAGGTACGGGTACCCAATGTGGGGCCCCTACCCGCGGCTACAAGGAAGAAATGGGCCAAGCCCATTTCAATTTTCACTAAAGGGGGTTAAGGGGAAATAAACACTACTCATTTTTCTTTACAGAGAATTTTTACAGAAACCTAAAATCCTCCTCCTCCTTCTTTTTCTCTTTTTTGCCGTCACCCTAAACAACACCAAAGGGGTGTTTTTTGATCTTTGATCTTGGGATTGTTGTTGGTGTTCGTGTTTGTTCATCGTTCTTTAGATCCACGCATTCGGTAATTCGTTTAAACCCTTTTCTTTTAATTTAATCTTTTAAATAATTAAGAACATGTTATGGTTTCTTATAAAACCTAATTAAATTATAGCTCTAACATGAATTTGGGTTTGGATTAAATCAAAAGGGATGTTTAGGGGTGTTTTGTTCTTGGTCGCGCCTAACCCGAACCCGAGAGGGTCTCGGTTTGGCCATTTAACCACTACCGAGACCATATGGTCCCGGTTGGTTGGTGTGGGTCCCACGGCAGCATCAAGACAAGGGTGACCCCGACTTGGTTCGGGGTATGGTGTCGATTTCATGTCCGGTTGATGGTTCTTAGTCAAGATCTGGTTCATGGTGTATGTTTAGTTTTTTTATTTTTATGATCTTATGTTAAAATTAAATTAATAACATGACATGATTAATTTAATAACATGACTTAGGTTATTTTAATTATTAATAAGCATGAAATTATTAACCTAAGTATTTTCATATTTTAGACTTATAAATTAATTAATTATTTAAAAACCATGGTTATAATTAATTAATTAACATGACTTAGGTTATATTATTAATAAATAATAATACATGTTTTAACCTAAGTATTTAACTTTATTTAATTAAAAACATGTTATACTTTAATTAAATATTTTAACCTATAGTTTATTTTATTTACATGAAATAATTAATAAACTTTACATTATATCATATGACTTAGAAAATAATCATGAAAACACTTAGGCTTATATACTTAGCTTATTTAACTAGCTTATTTCTAATTAAGGAAACTTCTATTTTTAGAAACTTATTTAAATAAGGCAGCTAATCTATTTATGGAAACGTTCTATTTTTAGAAACTTATTTATTTCAAGCAGCTAATCTATTTATGGAAACTTATTTAAATAAGGCAGCTAATCTATTTATGGAAACTTTCTATTTTTAGAAACTTATGTAGTTTAAGCAGTAATTCTATTTTTGGAAACTTTCTATTTTTGGAAACTTTCTATTTTTGGAAACTTTCTATTTTTGGAAACTTTCTATTTTTGGTAACTTTCTATTTTGGAAACTTTCTATTTTTGGAAACTTTCTATTTTAGGAAACCTGCTATTTTTGGAAAGTTACTTATTATTACACAGTAAGTATAATAATACATGAAATACGAGAAATACTTAATCAGATTAAACAGAATATAAGATAAACACAGTTTAAGGCTTTAAACAGTAAAACATGGTAAGAACATATAAAATAAGCTAAGACATGACATAAAACCAACTACGTATTTAGTAAGCAAATACTTATTCATGTATGTATTTATGTAGCACTAGTGATACAGAAGTAGGATTCCTCTCAGTTCATCTTCTACGTTCACTGGACATAAGGTACGGATTCCCGTCCTTTCAGTATGGACATTCTTTCCTTATTAGGATTCCCCGTATGCAGCCAAATGTTTTCCCGTAGTATAAGTATGTGTTTGAATTGCTTATGTTTAATTTAGAATACCTATAGCCATATACATGCATGACCAGTTTCACCTAGTTATGGAGGTACCATAACCATAACATTAGAGGCACTGATGTTATGACTTCACCACGACGGAGTGATTGCTCGTGGCGTCCCTTTAGCTTTTGGTCATATTATTATATTTATCATGTGGGGCGTATGGGTGCATCCTAGTTACATGTTCTCAGTCAGGATTTCATGGTGAATGTGGTGTGTGCCTTGCATCCTTCACAAGGAGTTGATCCCTCTTACCCAAAAACAAGTATATTAAATTAGAGGCAGCCCCTCTAATTTACATGATGAGGTCATCCCTCTAAGTATTCATGCACGGTGGATTTTCATGACCTATATTGGCTAATGGTAAAATATGATAAACAGTTTTTACAAGATAAACATAAGGCTTTTCAAACTATAAAACTAGTTTTATCAAGACTTAACCAGGTTACTCGGGACATAGTTTCTTCCGCTATTATATGTTATATGTTATATGCTTATCCTATTCATGCTTTATTGTACATCCGTGCACTGAGCGTATTGCTCAGCCATTTTCCTTTTCTATGTTCCCAAAACGGCAGGTACTCAGGGACGCTCGTAGACTTTAAGAGTACGTGCATATGGACTGGAAGCTTTCCAGCCTTCGTTACTTTATGCATTTCCTTTCTTATGATACAGTTGCTATGGACATTGTTTAGTCCTTTCCTTTACTATACTTATTTTTGTGTGTGATGAGCTTTACATTTGGACTACCGATGTTTGATTCCGGTATTTTCCTTTTATGGTCATGTAATGTTTAGACATTTTTCCTTGTATGCTTTGATGACACGCCATAATTGCATGTGACATTTCCATTACCAAAATGGGGTGTTACACCCTTACTACCTGAGAGCCTGTTTAAGAAAATGCGTGAGACATGATTACTTAGCATAAGCATGATTGCACTGAAGTTTAAAAGGATAGTTTACCCGATGAAGACGAGTTTTTGGACTGCAGACCCATAGCATTTTGGTCACGTCCACTCGCAGAGTTCCTGTTTATGGTGTTGACATGTTAGTATGTAAAAACATACAACAACTAAACATAGAAAAGTTTAAGAATTTAGGGTCCTGTTGTTGTTACGGTAATTGTCATTACCGTTCCTCTTGTCAGATCCATAACGATCGTTATATTGACCGTGGCCCTTGTTGGCATTCTGTTGAGTGGCCGGTTGGGACCGGTCTCCACCCTTCTGCCTGAAGATGTAATTAGATAAGAAAAGGTATAAATGAACATAAAGATTGAAATGAAATGATAACACTTGATGGCTGAAATTTATACCTGTTCATAGGACGAGCTTGTTCCTCGTAGTCATCACGCTCATGTAGTATTTTTAAACTACGTGTTGCATCATTAACTTGTGCCACATTAACATAAGTAGCACTAAGTAAACGAGCCGCTATAGAGGCGTGCAGAGCCCAACGGAAGTGCTTGGCTTGTTCCTCCGCAGTACCCGCAGCCGTACCTAATAATCCAGCCAACCTAAGAAACCTCTGCATGAACTCAGTGCTAGTCTCTCCATTTCTATGACGAATGGAGTGATACTCCATCTTGAATCCTTCTTGCTCAGAAGTCGAAAAGAACTGCGCATAAAACAAAGTCTTGAACTGATCCCAAGTCAATGCAGCTAGGCAATCATCGCCTCCATTAGTTAACTTGTAAGCTCTCCACCAATGTAGGGCATCACCCTCAAACTTATAACAAGCCAACCTTGCCTTGTAGACACCCCCGCATCCCATAGCATCAAAAATCTTCTCCATATGCAAAATCCAGTCTTCTGCATCAGATGAAGTCTCAGCCTTGTCAAAAGATCTTGGCTTCTGCTTGTTAAATCTCTCAAGCCAAGTGTGCAAAGTATCTGGTGGAGGAGGAGGATTGTTGTTCTGATTCAGGCCGTTCTAGTATTCAGCCCGAATTTGGTTCCTGATTTGGGGAAGCATGGCTTGCAGCGCTGCTTGGACAGTTTCTAGCTCTTGTTCGCGTGTCATGACCATCTGACAGTTTAAAAAAATGAAAAATGAAATGATTAACTTGATTAGAACATGAGATAAACGTAATAAAATGATGCATGAAACAGTTATGAAGGCATAGCCAAATGCAAATGACATGAAAACAAATTGACATAGTGAAGATGAATGCCTATGGTCGGTTCATCAAAACTAAAGGCCATGAGCTAATGTGAACGCCTATGGGTTGGTTCACCAAGCAAAATGATTCGAATAAAATAACATATGACTAAATAAAGCCAATCCTGTCCCAACCATTACGCAGTCAAAATTCCTACGACAATGATACATGAAAACAAACTTTCAGTTCTAGGAAGACGCTGATGACTACCCACTAGTCACATGTCAATTTTAAGATACTATAGGTCGAAGCCTTGGCTCTGATACCATAATTGTAACACCCCATTTTGATAAATGGAATATCACAGGATAATTATGGCGTATCATCAAAGCATGCAAGGTAAATGTCTAAAACATTAAATGACCATAAGGAATCTGAAAGCAAATATCGGATCCAACATAAGCTCCACACACGAAATGCATAAGTAAAGGAAAAAGGACTAAACAATGTTCAGTAAAGCAAAAGTGTGTAAATGCATTAAAGAATGAAAGAAGACTGGCGCCTCATTCCATGCACGTACTCTTGATTCCTAGCTTTGCTCTTTAGTACCTGCCATTTGAGAACTTGGAAAGAGAAACGACTGAGCAATACGCTTAGTGTGCGGATATATAACAATAATATGGAATAACATAACATAAGTAAAGACTGAAATGGAAACATAAGAAAGAAAATGCAACGGAATACTATAAGTCCTGGGAAAACCTGGTGACATGTAATAAACTAGTTTATTCTGAAAAGATTAAGTTTGTATCATGAAAACTTTATTTTAAATGTCCAAGAGTCCATATAGGTCATGAATAAAACAACGTGCATGAATACATGGAGGAGTGACCTCGTCATGCAATTAGAGGGGATGCCTCTAATTATGATAGTATGGGTAGGAGGGATCAACTCCTTGTGAAGGATGCAAGGCACACACAACATTCACCATGAAAATACTGTCTGAAACATGTAACTAGGATGCACCCATTCGCCCCACATGATAATAATAATAAAGACCAAACTTGTATAGGGACGTTTCGAGCAATCACTCTCACCACAGAAGAGTCATAACACCAGTGCCTCTAGTGCTATGGTTACGGTACCTCCGTAACTAGGTGAAACATGGCATGCTTATATATAGCTCAGGCAATTAAAATAAACATAACATTTCTTGACGTGTTTAAGACACATGACTACAGGGAAAACAGATGACATAGCAAACGAGAAAACCTAATCAAACATGCAAAGGGAATTGTCCATACTGAAGGACGTAATATCCGTACCTTGTGTCCAGTAATGTGAACGAAGAGAACGCGGAGAATCCTACTCAAACCTCGCAAGTGATACATAATAGAATAGACGTGTATAAGTTATCTGATTAACCTATACTTAACTGATTATCAATTACTTGACGTTTCTTTAACTTGTTTTACTTGTCCTTGTATTTCAAAGTTCGTACTTGTATTACTGATTCATGTTAAAGCATGTAATCTGATTTGTGTAATTCATGTTCTTATGTGTTAATAAGCATAAATTATATATAATTCATGATCATATAGTAAAGTTTATTAAATAAATACTTTAAGCTAAAATGGTAATTATTAATTAAAAATAAAATGCATGGTTTATAATTAGGATTATTAATTAATAGTACCATAAGCCTAAGTTAATAAAACGTTACTTAAACTTGATAATTACGTAACTAAATTAAGTCTAGATATTAATTTAATTACGCAAACAAATACTTAGGTTAATTTCGTTAATTAAATATAACCTAAGTTACATAAATAATTTAATAATAACATACAATTAATAATTAAATTAACTTGATTTCCAAACATATACATGTATATACCCGAGCCTAGCGAGACACCCATGTCTCGGTCACACTTAAACAAAACAAACTAGCAACACAACCTAAAACAGTGATGTCCCATATATCCCTTTTAATTTTGTTCCACATATGCCCTAGTTATGTCCAATACCATGTTTAACCAGTTCTGTCCAATATATGAACTGCAGTCCTGTCCAAGATACTGCCCAGACCCCACTTGTTCTTGCTGTTTGTTTTAACTACCCACTGTTTTAACGTATACACCTGTTGCCTTGTTATTGTACCCACTGTTTTAACATATATACACACTGTTCGATTTTATTTAACCACCGTTACCTAGTAATTCACCACCGAGACCTAATAAGTCTCGGTTCCCACTGATAATAAACCAAACGCCCCTCTTGGGGGTTTGAGCTTGCAGCTGAGTGAACAAAACCAAGCCAACACCTCAACAAGGTTGTGGCTGGTCGACATAAACTACCACCGAGACCATAACATGGTCTCGGTTTGCGTGTAGGCTGAAAACAACAAACTCCAAATGCTAAATCTTGATAAACGCCACGTTTATAACAAGTTACAAATCTGTTTATTTGATTTCTTGGTTAATTACTTAACTAAAAATAAGAAAACGAATGATTTGAAATTAACTAAATGCGATTAGGGTTTAAAGACAATCAAACACGATCTAACCTTGTTTCCTTATTAAAACTCACGGTTGTGTTTCCTGTTTCTTGGGGAGCAGTCGACGGTAAGAGGTATCTCAAAAAAAACGATCGGATGATGTTTCTTGTTTAGGGTTTATTTGCTTTACGTTTTCTTAATATATATATGCTACTCTCGTTTCTTTTTTATGCTTAGTCGGTCTAGTTGGATAATGGGCTTTGGCCCATTTCCTTGCCCCTATTCCATGCGTCCAAAACCAACAACCCACCTATCTTTGTTTTAGACTTCGCACTTTGTTATTTTGTACGCGTAAACGTGTTTTAAATGTCGTGAATATTTATAGTTACCTTTATTCATGTTATGCGTGATATTTAAATACGTAAATACTTATCGTTTTTTTAATATACTATATGTACATAATAATACTCGTGACGCGTGTAGTATATTAATTATTCGTATTGTTAAATTTTCTATGTGATTTCATGTAATTAATGTACTAAGATATATTTAAAGCGGGTTTTACACTAACAGTACAAGAACATGTAAACTAACTCAAATGAATAAGAATATAGTATCTAAATCACATAGACAAGCAGCAAGTCATAAATCCACATAGACCACCATAAATCACACATTTTTGCTCATAAGAGGGTTCAAGTCGGATCTTACCTTGTGGGACCCACATCTAGGCCCCACAATGGCTGATGCCATCTCTTGTTTAGCAAAGGGTGAGATTTAAAGCTTATGGAAGGGATTAATGGAGCTTGTTGTATGCAAGAAGAAAAAGTGAACAACATCACCCTAGACTACAACAGTCAAAAGGGTGGTGTCGTGTGTACCTGCCTAAACACACCACAAAGAAAGTAAGTGAAGTGCCAAAAGACAAGATTACAGCTGATTAAAGAAAAAAAATTATAAAATAAAAATCCTTAACTCGAATTGATTAAAGAAAAAAAACTTTATAAAATAAAAATCAACCTTTTCTCAATTCGCACTTTGGAAACAATGAATATCACAAATAATCTAACAACATAAACTAACAATGAGCTACACCTTAAGCTTATAGCAAATGTTGTCAACATAAGTTATAAACAAGCTTATAGCTTATTGGGTCTTAAAAGGATTTCTGACCAAAAGAGCTTGAACAAAAACCTTTGATGTTTTATACTAATTTGCATGTAAAACTAAATATTATACTAAATAGAACACAACATTAAACAAAATAATTTAACTATTCATTTTATAAAATTAATACAAAAGTTGGAACAAGAATTACAAAGATATATCTAGTCTATTTATACTAAAGCCATGAACTTTCTAGAATTACAAGAGAAAAGAAACCCTAATCTATGCATTTCCATCTTTTCCCTTTGATGTTTAAATTTTGAACTTTGGTCAAAAGCATAGACATGTGATCCCTGCTGTCCTTGACTGATCTTGGCCATTGGTGATATCTTTATAGGGAAGAAAACAATGACAAACGTTGGATGGCTGGCAAGATTCTATCTTTACCATTTTTTGTGTGACATGGGTGTAGGGGATGCCACGTGGGGGGGGGGGGGGGGTCCACAGTCGAAACGGTGAGAGGGATAAAGGTGTGACCGTGATTAGGTGACATGTAACCAATGATCTGTAATGTTTAAGGATTTGATTTTGGGTATTGAAGGTTGAAGGGATTAGGGTTCTTAGCCTGATGAAGGGTTCATTTGATGAGGATTAAGGTAAATATTAACTGTTAAGTGTGAAAAGGGAGTTAAATTAGTATAATTTAAAAGACGGTAAACGTGGGTGGGAGTCTAAGTGGGTGGTGGGTCGAGTATTTTATGGGTTTGGGCTGTGTGGTGGATCAAGTGATGGGCTCATGGGTATAAAACAGGGTATGGGTTTCGTTTTAGGCAAGTTTACCCCCTAATCTTCTCATTTCTTTGCAAATTAAGTTTCCTGCCATATATTCTTCATTCCCTTTGTAATAAGTTTCATCCACTTGTCACTTTTGGCACATTACATTAGCAAACTTATATCAAGGACCATTTATGCACATTTTGCATTCTCCAACGGCTATACTTGTAATGTATTGAAATTTTAGGGAGCCAAATGTAATTTTGTAGTTTTGCAAGGGTATTAAATGACAAGTATTCGATTCTTGAGGGACCATTCTTGACAATCTTCAAAACTTCAAGGACTTCTTTGGAATTTCATTATTCGGGTCCGGTTCTTTGCGCGACTTCATTTCTCGTGCTCGTTTTTTCTTGATTCTTGTTTTCTTTTGTTGAATTCACGATATCCGTACCTAAAATACACAGTGAACAAACACAAGCATATTTTGGGGTATTTTATGATATTTTTAAGCATTTTAAGCCCGATTTGGACGATGAGACTATGTATAATGCAGTCTCAACAATCAAGCACAAAACCATCATTCTCTTGTGGGGATTGTTGATAAGTTAAATCCTTACGAATGTGGTTAACAACATTCTCATTTGAGGAGTGTTGATAAGGTAACTCCTCGAGAATGGGATTTTTGGTCACGTGAGTTGCTTCGTCATTATGAAGAAGACGTTACAACTCTTCAATTTCGGTCTCGAGATCGATAACTTAATGATCCTCGCATATGGAAAGTGGGTCAATACGAGAAAGTTCTATTTCGATTTGTTCCTCGATCTCGGGGTCAAACTCAAAATCATCATACTTTCTACATGAAGAATTCTTTTGGCAGAATCTCAAAAATGGCTTGTGGATTTTTTAAGTATGTGATCACTCTCAGAATAATCACCATCGGGGTCAAAGAAAGAGTCGATGTGAGAACTCCCTTGAGAAGGGTTCTCAAGGGTCACAACCATGGTCTTACAAGTCAAAGGACTATGCTTATGTGATCTTTCAATGATGGGCGAATTTGACTCGATAATGGTAAAATCATTAGCATCAATAAATATTGGGCTAGGAGCGGAAGACACTTCAATTGGATTAGAAGTTTGGGCCTTATAATCATTCTCCTTCGAAGGTGGTGATAACGAGTCCATATTGGTCATTGTCGTGATGGAACTAACTTTTTCCTCCGGAATTGGTTGGTCACTTGATTCGTCGAATAAATCCCAAAAACATTCGTCCATACATTTTCTTAAACCTTTTTCAAGTAAGTAAACGTATTCATTATTATTAAAATCTTTATCTCGAAAACCGTTATTTTTAATCCTTTCCAAACATGCATCAAGCCTCACAGTTTCCACTAAAGTAAACATGTTTTTAAAAGTATCAGTTTTTGGAACATCGGTTTTGATTTGGTCATTTTGATTATGGTATTTACTTGCGAAAAAATCCATCTTATCCTCCCCATATCTCATAGTCAATTTCCCACCAAAAAAGTTGATTAGAGCACGAGCGGTCGATAAAAATGGTCTACCTAAAATGATAGGGCATTTAGGGTCACACTCGTAGTCTGAAATGACAAAGTCCACGGGAAAAGTGAAATTTCCAATCTTAACATAAACGTCCTCGGCTATACCAATTCGTGTAAGTGGAGTACAATTGGCTATCTCGATTGTCATGTTGGTAGGGATAAGATCAGGCAATTTCATCAATTTCCAAAGAGAAAGAGGAATGAGATTGATGCTAGCACCTAAATCGGCAAGGTCTATACATCCCTCAATCTCGGGAAGATCACAAGATAAAATAAATTGGCCCAGATCTTCTTCTTTTCTCGGCATATGCCTTTTAATTTCTCATAGAAGAATCGAAGCACAAGTTTCTTCACGGGTAACTTTGGTAAGGTCAATGAAGCTCTCTTTTTGAACGGTGGATGGAATTTGAGGTACACAAGGATGTGCACTATTTTCCTTGGTCACCACCTTCATTCCCTCGACTTTTGAACATGAAGACGTTTTAGAAGTTGAGGGTAGAGACGAACGCACAACTTTGAAGTTATCAAGGCTAGGGGTAATCACACGACCTTTTCCATGAGACGATGTAGTGGATTTGACGTGTTCCTTAGGGTTAGTCACGATGTTAATAGGTAAACCACTCGAAGAGGAACTCGATGGTTTGTTTATAATAGCCACAAACATGTTCTAAATTTCACTTTGACTTTGTTCAATTTAATTATTTTGACCTTTCAAAGTAGTGGAAAATTCGTTTTCAAAGTACCAACTTGTCCCTCTAATCGTTTCATATAAGCATCATTTCATTCCATGTATTTTTGAAAATCATTTGAAAAACCCCTTTGATCTTGATTGTTTCCTTGGTTTTGGTTGTTTCTTTGAAAATTGTTTTGATTCCCGCTTGAAAATTTTCCTTGATTATTGTTGTTTTCAAAATTTAAATTTTGTCCATGATTAAAATTCCGGTTTTTATTGTTGTTGTTAAAACCTCGATTTGGAAAATTCAAATTTTGGCCTTGATACGTATTTTCTTGATTTCCTTGATTATTTCCTTGAAAATTGTTTCGATTTTAAAAATTGTTTCCTTGATTACTATAATTCGTTTGTGATGGATCGGCGTTATTTTGATTTTGAAAATTCCCATTTAACGCATTATCACTCGATGTTTGGCCATCCGTAGCCGTACACTCGTAATAATTATGAAGTCCACCACACAACGTACACGAAACCTCAACCGCTTTCACAGTAGCGGGAGCGTTTTTCTTTTGTATCTCAATCAAGAACAACGTAAACAAATTCGTCAATTTATCGACTTTCGTGTCAACCCTCTTAATATCGCGATTAGCATGGCAAACATTGGCGACATTGGCAACACTCGGTGTGCTACGGAGTTGAAAAAACTTAGATCTATTCTCGATAATCATTAACGCGTCTTTTAGAGTTTTAAATAAAAAGTTACCGCCCGCGGCGGAGTTAAACGAATCTTGCTCGTGAAGATTAAGACCGTTATAAAAAGTGCCGATTTGGTGCAACTCGGAAAATCCATGATGAGGACATTGCCTAAGCAATTCCGTAAAACGATCTCATGCGTCTCTAAACGATTCATTCGATTTTTGCTCAAATCTCGTGATCTTGTTTTTGAAAAACATGGTCTTAGACGGTGGAAAAAAATGATTAACGAATTTGGAAACGAGATCGTCCCACATAACTATTGAATTAGGTGGTTCTTTCTTGTTCCAATCCTTGGCAGAGTCATGCGAGCTAGTAAGGAAAAAACATAAGCTTGATGACATCGGTGTCAACGTTCTTAAACTTGCTCGTAGCTAAAAGACGATTAAAATTCCGAATGTGATCGTGAGGATTATCCGCCTCACGAACCTTAAAATTTGTCTATTGAATTAACGATAACATTCCCGATTTTATTTGAAAATCCTCCGGTTCGATTACAGGAATTACGATCGCGTCTCCATAACCCTTGGTAGGTGCTTGGAGCAACTCCATCATCGTACGATTCACGACCATCTCGTCTACGGTTTCAACAACGATATTAGGAACTTGAGTTTCTAATTCTCATTTTCATTGTCGATTCCTTCGATTTTGATTACGTCGATTCGACACGTTGTTAGAATCAGATAATTCGACGATCGAGTGCGTATGCACTAAATGTAGAAAATAGGGGTAGCAAAGAAGATTCCTTTTGGTATTTTTGAATTTTTGAATCTTTTTTGGTTTTTGATTGTTTTTTTTTTGGATTTTTGGTATATTACGTAGATAATTAAATCTACAAAATTTATCCACTAATTAAAGGTCTCGAATATAGAATCTAAAGGGAATGAAAGTAATTACGTGAAGTAAAAACATTTGTTTGACTTTGAAACGTTGGTGAAACGCCAAAACGTTTCGAGGATTCAATAATATAAGCTCAAAAACAAATAGATTAATAATACTTGATGTGGCAAACCCCTAGTTAATCGTCAGTCTCAAAATACGCACAATCGAGCGGAGAAACGGGGCGGTGCGAAGCACTTAAAAGCCTTTTTCTTTCGGTCGTGAAATACAAGCGCCTTATACCCACCTTATTGTTTGTATTAATTAAAATTAAATCAAATAATAGTGTTTATCTATTTTGTCTTTAACTTCTCTTTGATCATTACCAGAACGCTAATTAATGGGGTGCTTTTTCACGCGTATTAGGATAAATATTGTGTATTAATTGTGCTACATATATACAATATAGTATTCATAAGAAAAACAAAAAACGATTTTGTGTTAATAAAGTTCTATTTAACACGATTTATTTTTATGGCTAATATAGTAGTAGAAAAATAAAAACGAGTATATAAGATTTGTACACTTCCCAAAATGGAAGGTAAAAAACGTACTACTCAAACAAATACGTATGTAATATGGCACACAAACTCCTTCCCCGACAGCGGCGCCAAAATTGATATGGTAAAATTACACCTTTTAGGAAAAAGGAGTAAAAACGACAAGTATTAAGTACTACGTTAGAAATCGTAAGTACTCGACAAGTGAGTTCGTTCTCGAGGGAGATGTAATAACTAGATTTTACTTAGTTAAAAAGTTCATTGTTCTCGGTCTAATCGAATTGATCATGGTTGAAAGTGCGACTCACTTGTTCTTGGTGAAAAGAAAGTAAACTGATTATCTATTTAAAATAAAAGTGAAAATGTTGTTGAGTAAAGGTAAAAATGAAAGCTTTAAAATATTAAGACTAAAAATAAAGAGTTTTAAAATTAAAAAGTAAATGATGAAAACTTATGAAGAATGTAAACTTTAAAAATTAAACTAAAACAAAACAAGTTAAAATAATGCTAAGTAAAATAGCGGGAAACATTAATGTTTGAAAAATTAAAATAGGAAAGTAAAACTACACATAAGTCGGAATCCTGAAACTGTCTGTAATCCGGAATAAGTTGTCACACCCTATTCGGAATCACACTCAACAATAATCCGGAATACACCACTTAAACAATCCGGAATACACCACTTGAACTCAATCTGGAATCCAGCTTGTTCAAACAATTCAGAATACTCCTTGATACAATCGGGGATACATAAAATTCAATGTAATCCGGAATCGATAATTTGCAACAATTCAGAAATCTATTGATGAAACTAATCCGGGATGTGATGCGATAATCAATCCGGAATCCTCAAACTTATATAATCCGGAATGTGGTGTTGGGTTTAATCCAGAATAACTTGTCTTAGCTATAATCCGAAATGCTAGTTTTACTTATAATTCGGAATCCAACAAATGGATACAATCCGGAATACCTAAAATCGTACACTATCCGGAATAACAAGGAACCAATAATTCGAGAAAAGGCAAATTGCACTTAAGTCGGAATGTTAGGGTTTACTAGTTCTGAATGAATGAAAATGGACAAAATGAAAATAAGCTAAAATCTAATAAGCACTTGTCTAAAAAC
This sequence comes from Glebionis coronaria, assembly GCA_025667525.1. NCBI lineage: Eukaryota > Viridiplantae > Streptophyta > Magnoliopsida > Asterales > Asteraceae > Glebionis > Glebionis coronaria. The sequence continues at coordinate 236,410 of JANFOE010001307.1, forward strand.
TTAACCAAACCAACATTAAGAAAAAGCTAATAAGCTGAAATTTAAAAACTTTTAAAAACACTAAATAATCAAAATATTCAAAATCAACTTTTTATAAAATAAACTATTAAAACAATTAATTAAAAATAAGAAAATTCAAACAATAAGCACTAAACACAATAAGCTATAAAGAACAAACATATCAATAAAGCAATAAGCATAAAGATTAAGCAACTACATGATTAACCAAATCAAAATATAAGATGAAAATTAAGAAAGGAAGAATGAGAATGATTATCTAAAAAGCTTGGATTAAAGATGATTAAGATTCAAAATACAAGATTGATGTAAAAGCTTAAAACATTAAAGAAAAGCTAGAGAGAGAAAGTAATATTAAGCTACTCCTAATTACCTTACAAAAATTAAACTAAAATCTACTACTAGCTAACCACCTCCTAATGACACATTAGGAGGGTATTTATAGGAGGAGTAAATGTGTTGATGCTTCCTTCTTTCTTTTCGTCTTTTTGTCTTTTAAATTCTTCGTCTTTCTCGACGTTGTCTCGGGATTTGTCGATATGAAATGAACTCGTCTTCTTATTTTCTTCTTTTATTAGATTTAGTTATTCGACTTCGTTAAACTTCCGTCTTTAGACATTTTCTTCGATAAATCTTCAGAATAGGCCTTTAACTTCCGTTCTTTTTGCACTCTTGATCTTTTGACTTCATCTTTTGTCTTTTCTTCGATAAAAGCCCGTGAAAGCCCGTGTTTTCTTCCCTTTTCACATTTTGGTCCTAAATCACAACAAAAACACAAACCAAGCATAATTCCGAATTTTACGACATTAAATACACGTTTTGGCTTGGTTATTATTATAGTTAAGTGGTAAAAGGATAGGTGTTTTCACATCTATCAAATCTCCTACACTTGACAATTGCAATGCCCTCATGCAATGCATTAATTACAAAGCAAAATTTACATTTTCCATCATAATTAACCCACCTTGGCATTTATTAAACACAAGACATTTAGGAACTCAAAAGATAGAAAATAAAAATATTTGAAAAAAGAAAACAAGTAAAGAAATCGAAGAATTATATTAGGGCTTTGGTGTCATGACTGTTCATCACCCTCAAGTTTCACATTCCCCATACTAAGCTTAAAAACGAGATCATTGTTATTATAAGTTAGCAAACTAACACAGACTCATGTGGCTCAATTATTCACTTAGACTCCCTTATTCCTAGGTGTATCTCTTATATTTTATTGTTGTCTTGAATGATCACGAGGATGCATTGTTGACTTATTTCGATAATTTATTTAGGCCGAAAATAAAGTAGGACGATTTAATCAATAGTTAGCTAAAGGACAAAATCTTTTAAAACTACTTCTCGAAACCTCATAAAGTTCATATCTTGGCATAACTCGTTTCACGATTTAAGACCTTTCTCGGATCGATATTTGGCATTGACTTCATACTTCGAATCTTGAGAGACGTTCATGAAATAATGGTCTTCTATTCATAATAGGAATTTCTTCACTTGAAGTTTTTGAGAGATTCTTCAAACTTAGACCACGACTTCTTCATTTTTCTCCAATCTTTATTTGGGATTTTGATATACAACGATCCGCCTCCTTTTAGGACTTGGATCTATTTATCCTCATACCTTGCTAGGGTCTTTTCGGATAGACTTCTCCATGATATTTAGGGGAGTATTTGCTTTTCGTCGTGTGTCTTGATCCTTCATATTGATTTTTGATAAATGATTCTTCACATCACTTTGGATCTTTAGCACAAAATGTAGCCCTCATGCCTTGTTAGGGCCTTTTCGAACTCGCCAATCTTCGCATCCCGTTATGCCTTGGCTATGAACTATAATTAATACCGAGCAACTTTTAAACGATCTTATGCTAGAAGCTAAGTAACCTTTCAAATCGTACGAACTCACTTATTGCAATTAAATTTATTCACCAGCGATGGGAGAAAAAGCTCATAATTAACTCACATAAATTCATGAAAGAATACCAAACTTATAATTGACTCTATCAACTTTCGTTCTCCATAATTTAAAATCTCAAGGAATGAGATTCGTGGATGCTTAGCCTAATAAATCAAAGTTTTGGGTTTTCAAGTCATCTATAGGATCTTGAATCTTCTTATACTTTCTCAAGTTTAGAATTTGAATTTTAAAGTTCCCTTGATAAACAACTTTCTAGTATCGATTATAGGAACTTGCGAAAACTTCTTGTTCTTAACCCGTAAGAGTTAAGACTTTCGCGTTTAAAAGTTCCCTATATAAAAGCCTAGCAAAACTTGATTTAAACACGTTAAGGATACTAGCTAGAGTAAACTTGGATAAGTAAACTCAGGTTGAGTCAAAAGATTCATGACGGGCCTAATATATCAAAGACATCTAAACTTATTAAAACCATTTATTAAAATTTATTCTAATGAAAGAAAATAACAAAAACAAAGGAAAATACTAATAGGCCAAAATAGAGAATTTTTTTTGAAAAATGTCGAAAAATCAATTTTCCGGTTAAAATGAGGACAAATTCATGGAAAAGCCCACTTAACTTCGATAGAAGTCCCCCTACACTTAATATAAACATTGTCATCAATGTTTAAGCATGTGGGAGTAAACTCCCCTACACTTAGGACATTGTGCACGTTGTTTAAATCTTGCTAAGGAAGAGACAACTAAAGTGATTCCTATTTTAATATTGAAATATATAAAGTAGTGAATCAAAAGAGTTTAGGATAAAACCGAGAAGACGGGTACACGGAATCACGGGTCGTCAAAAGTCATCAAGAATGGATCTTTGAAAGCTCGAATCCTTACACATCATAAGAAAGAAAACAACAAACACATACGAGGGTCTCCCCCTACATTTATTATAAAAACGGATAAAAAGGATAGATACTCGGGTTGCCTCCCGAGAAGCGCTTGTTTTTGTTCACCGAGTCGTGAGCCTGACTCGACCTTGATTACAATGGTAAGAACCTTGAAAAACATCCAATGGGGTCAAATACATGGTTTTCGTCCAACAAATAGCACAAGCTTAAGGTGAACAAGACAAGCCAAAGAAGAGTAGGCGAGGTTCCCTTAAGCAGTTGTTGAGCACGGTGGTAGAAAGTATGATGAAATGAAAGCATATCTCCATTGTTTTCAAAAGTATTTCCTTTTATTTCATCAGATGGATACTGAGATGGATTAAAAGTTGTGATACCCGAATCGAACACCTTTTCCTTTAGGGGAAAATAAGACATAGACTCAGTAGACCTTGAAGATTCGCCCATAAACCGTACAATCTCATCCGAAGAAGGTGGAAAGAGAGGTGTTAAGACATAGGTACTACGGATATTGGTGTTCCGGTTTCTTCTCCTTTGAAACTGGTTTCTTTATATCCGAAGGAGGATAAAGACCATAATCAAAGTCCAAAGGAGGAGTATCAATCTCATTGGAAAAGTATGTATTGAGAAAAGTAGCAAAATCTTCCTCAAATGAGTAATCATCCAAAGTAGGATCAGGCATTGTTGGCGGAGGATCTTCATCAAAAATAGGTTCAAGGTCATCATTTGAAGAATCACTCGAAAGAGTATCAACATCATCAAAGTCATCATAAGTTGGCATGTCTTTATACTCTGAAGCAAAATCGTCATAATCATCCACATCGGAACTAGAGTCATCGTCATAATCATCATAGATCAGTGGAGAATCATAAACTGGTGCGGGGGATCCAAATTGGAGAGAGAATCATCAGAATCATCCACATGGTCTTGAAAAAGTGGATTATCATAGCAAGTCTCGAAAAGAGGATTGTCATATACAACAAAATCATCAAGATTTATACTTTCCAAAGTAGTAGTAAGCTCTTCTTGAAGCACATTAATCATGTTCGTCGATTATTTTCCATTTGATTTACTTGTAATCTTCCCCATCTTAAAAACTTGTTGATCATTCCCGATCCTTAGAATGAGTTCACCTCCGGAAACATCGATTAAAGTTTTTCCGGTTCGTAAGAATAACCATCCAAGTATTAACGGAATACGAGGGTCCATTTCATAATTAACAACAACAAAATCGACCGGAAAAGTGAATGTACCAACTTTAACAAAAACATCTTCGGCAATACAAACAGGGTAAGCGAGAGTTCGATTTGCTAGCTCAAGAGTCATCTTTGTTGGTGTAAGGTCGGGTAATGATAACTTTTTCCAAACACTTAATGGCATCAAATTTATACTTTCCCCGAGATCGGTTAAGGCAGTAAATTCTTCAACTTGGTTAAAAATGCAAGGTAGCACAAAACGACCGAGATCTCCAAGTTTTTCCGGAAGTTCTTTAAGAAGGACAGCAGAACAATTTTCATTTAAGCGTTTGTTGACAAACTCAGCTATCTTTTCCTTCTTATTAAGCAATTCCTTGAATGCTTTGACAAATTCCGACATTTGGACAAGTGCTTCAACAAGGCTAATGTTGAAATTCATTTGGGATATCATCTTCAAAAAAGAAGAAACTTGAGCATCCTCTTTAGTAAGTAATTTTCACTTGTCTAACCGAGAAGGATAAGGGATATTGGGTTTAGGTGGTGTATTTGTAGAAGTTGAAGGCTGAGATGTTGAAGGTTGAGAAGTAGAAGGTTTAGAGGTGGAAGGTGGGGTTGGTGAAGGGTTTTTCTTGGGTACTTCTTCCGTAAGAGGTGGAGACGGTAATGGAGAACTAGTACTAGGCGTGGAAGTAGGTGGGATAAATGAGGATGGAGGAGGTGTAGATGGAGTAACTGGGGAAGGGATAGATGGTCCTACTAAAGTTGCTCCACTGCGTGTAGTAATAGCATTCACATTAGCTCTAGGGTTTGTTTCGGTTGTAGAAGGAAGAGCACCTTGGGGACGAAGGGTTTTAAACATTTGAACGAATTTCCTATCTGTGGACTCTTGCATTTCCTTCATGGTTTTCTCATGATCGGTTAATTTTTGTAGAATCAAGTCCATGTGCGGATGAGGTAAATTGAACCCTTGTTGTTGAAAACCTTGGTTTGGGTATTAATTATATGGCTGAAAACCTTGAGGATTGAAACCTTGGTTTTGAAAACCTTGGTTTTGCATTGGATAAGCTCCTTGATTTGCATTGTAGCCCCTCACATTTGCGTTTTGTTGAACATTTGCTCTTGGTGGCCCTTGGTTGTTATGGGCGGGTGGGTGAGGTCTTTGTTGAAAACCTGGTGGAGCCAAGTAATTTGTCGAGTTGTAAGACAAGTGATTTACATCGAAATTAGGCTTGAAATGAACTCTCTCGGTGTTGTTGTAAGCATACACTTCCCCGTGAGATTGATCATAAGCTTTATCACAATTAGCATAAGAGTGTGGCCCACCACAAGTTTCACAAGTAATATTGAGAGCATGAGCATGTTGATTAGGAGGGTTATCTCTTAAAACAAGTTGTTTTATTACTGAAGTAAGTTCCTTCAGTTGTGTAGCCGTCTCACTATCACTAGCACTAGCCATAGTAGCCCTAACACTCTTCGTTTGGACTTTGGCTTTGTTCTCAATAATTGCCCAAGCCTCATTCTTAGTTTTGACAAGAATATTACCCCCCGAGGCACTATTTAGTGAATCTTGGTCATTCAAAATTAATCCATTATAAAAAGTATTAATTTGATGTACCTTTGTAAAACCGTGTTATGGACACTTTCTTAAAAGTTCCTTAAAACGATCCTAAGATTCACTAAATGTCTCACCGTACTTTTGTTCAAAGTTGATAATGTCATTCCGTAAAGTGGTAGTACGTGAGGGTGGGAAAAAATAATTGATAAACTTGGTCTCAAGGTCCGTCCATGTGACAATACTCTGGGGTGGTTCCTTATCAAGCCAAGTCCGGGCTTGTCCCTCGAGGGAGAAAGGAAAGCGGAGCAAACGAACTGCCTCTTGTGAAACCCCATTGTATTTAACAGTATTGGATAAGTGTACGAATCTTTTAATGTGATCGTGTGGATCATCATGAGTGCGACCTAAGAAAGGTGCTGCGGAAACCATTTGAATGAAACTGGACTTGAGCTCGAAGTTGTTGGCGTCAATAGCCGACACCACAATCGCAGCGTCGTTGCCTTCGACGTGTGATTGCAAGAGCTCGATCATTGGACGGTTCTCCATTGTGTTGACAACGGGAGGCTCTACAACAGGAGGTTCAATAGTAGCGGCTTGAATGGATTTCCTTTTGCGTGAACGAGTACGCATACACCTACAAAAGAAAAGAATAGCAAAGAAATAGAAGAAATAAAATTAACGTGAAAAGAAAATATTTTTGGTGCAAACTCTTAGAAAAAGAAATGCTTTTTATGATTTTTAAATGTTTTTGGATTTTTCTGAAATTTTTAATTTTTATGGATTTTTGAAAATTTTAGACACGAAAAATAACGTTCAAAAGTGAACGGATCCCAAAATCCAACGCGTCTCTCAAAATAAACCGTTAATCTTCACGTAAAAAGCCGGCAGCGGCGCCATTTTAATAACTAGATTTTACTTAGTTAAAAAGTTCGTTGTTCTCGGTCTAATAGAATTGATCACGGTTGAAAGTGCGACTCAGTTGTTCTTGGTGAAAAGAAAGTAAATTGATTATATATTTAAAATAAAAGTGAAAATGTCGTTGAGTAAAGGTAAAAATGAAAGCTTTAAAATATTAGACTAAAAATAAAGACTTTTAAAATTAAAAAGTAAATGATGAAAACTTATAAAGAATAAACTTTAAAAGTTAAACTAAAACAAAACAAGTTAAAATAATGCTAAGTAAAATGGCGGGAAACATTAATGTTTGAAAAATTAAAATAGGAAAGTAAAACTACACATAAGTCGGAATCCTGAAACTGTACGTAATCTAGAATAAGTTGTCACACCCTATTCGGAATCACACTCAACAATAATCCGGAATACACCACTTAAACAATCCGGAATACACCACTTGAACTAAATCCGGAATCCAGCTTGTTCAAACAATTCGGAATACTCCTTGATACAATCCGGGATACATAAAATTCAATGTAATCTGGAATCGATAATTTGACACAATTCGGAATTTGTTTGATGAAACTAATCTGGAATGTGATGCGATAATCAATCCGGAATCCTCAAACTTATATAATCCGGAATGTGGTGTTGTGTTTAATCCAGAATAACTTGTCTTAGCTATAATCCGGAATGCTAGTTTTACTTATAATTCGGAATCCAACATATGGATACAATCCGGAATACCTAAAATCGTACACTATCCGGAATAACAAGGAACCAATAATTCGGGAAAAGTCAAATTGCACTTAAGTCGGAATGTTAGGGTTTACTAGTTCGGAATGAATGAAAATGGACAAAATGAAAATAAGCTAATATCTAATAAGCACTTGTCTAAAAACTTAACCAAATCAACATTAAGAAAAAGCTAATAAGCTAAAATTTAAAAACTTTTAAAAACACTAAATAATCAAAATATTTAGAATCAACTTTTTATAAAATAAACTATTAAAACACTTAATTAAAAATAAGAAAATTCAAACAATAAGCACTAAACATAATAAGCTATAAAGAACAAACACATCAATAAAGCAATAAGCATAAAGATTAAGCAACTACATGATTAACCAAATCAAAATATAAGATGAAAATTAAGAAAGGAAGAATGAGAATGATTATCTAAAAAGCTTGGATTAAAGATGATTAAGATTCAAAATACAAGATTAATGTAAAAGCTTAAAACATTAAAGAAAAGCTAGAGAGAGAAAGTAATATTAAGTTACTCCTAATTACCTTACAAAAATTAAACTAAAATCTACTACTAGCTTGTCATTAGGAGGGTATTTATAGGAGGAGTAAATGTGTTGATGCTTCCTTCTTTCTTTTCGTCTTTTTGTCTTTTAAATTCTTCGTCTTTCTCGACGTTGTCTCGGTATTTGTCGATATGAAATGAACTCGTCTTCTAGTTTTCTTCTTTTATTATATTTGGTTCTTCGACTTCATTAAACTTCCGTCTTTAGACTTTTTCTTCGATAAATCTTCAGAATAGGCCTTTGACTTCCGTTCTTTTTGCACTCTTGATCTTTTGACTTCGTTTTTTTGTCTTTTCTTCGATAAAAGACCGTGAAAGCCCGTGTTTTCTTCTCTTTTCACATTTTGGTCCTAAATCACAACAAAAACACAAACCACGCATAATTCTGACTTTTACGACATTAAATACACGTTTTGGCTTGGTTATTATTATAGTTAAGTGGTAAAAGGATGGGTGTTTTCACACCTATCAAGATGTATATGTGTGTGAGACAAGTTAAAAACGTTTTTTGGATTAGCTCATTTTTGGCCATAAAAAGAGAGAGAAATAAAAGACGGACTAAGCTAAATTAAACGAAGACAAAAATACGTTTTCACGTAAATCGGGACGAAAAATAAAAGTAATCTAAAAAATTACTAAAAATTATAATTAAATCCTAAAAAATATAATTAAGGTTGAAAAATCAACGAAACTTTTTGAAACTTTTTAAATTAATTATTATTAAATTTTAAAATCTAATTAAATACATAACATTCAAAATAAACAAGAAAAATCCCAAACAAAGCTTTTATCATTTGTAAACCTCAATTATATTTTTCTAAGTCTAATAAGTAATTTTCCAAAAATTAGAACTTAATTTAACTATGTTTAACTAATTAAAAAACAGAAAAAGAAAAATGCATTAAAATAAATGAACAGTGGGAAAAATCCTAAACCTTTTTCCAAAAATCTTAAAAGTAAACTAGAACCGAGGAAAAATAAAAGGAACCAAAAAGATAAAATAAGCCAATAAACTAGCAATAAGCCCACAACTTATATATAAAAGGAAAGTAAAAAAGAGTATAAATTTAAAACAAATGAAAGGCTTATAAGAAAATGCCACCCAACACACTGGATAACATGTATACTCCCCCTTCGAGGGGTCCTGTGTTCGAAACCAGGATGTGCTTGGTTTTTTGTTTTTTATTTTTTTTTATTTTTTATGGAGCAATTACAACTCCAATAAGTTTTGGCTTATTGGAGAGGTGATAATGAGCAGTAAATAGCAAGAAATAAGCCCTAAAAGGTACAAATAAGCCATAGTTAAACTTGAACAAACAAACAGCTTAACACCTATCACTAGATATCGGGCAACTCATAATAAGTGTGTTTTCAGATATCTGGTACGTCTGAGACTGATAAATCAGACAAAGGGCAAAAAAAGTTGATGATGCAAATGTCCTCGAATCCAATTTTGAGCTTATGAAACTTGGTTATAAGCTAAACAATCCACAATTTAATGGCACAGAGCCCTAGATTAAAATATCATCACACAAGGTTTCAAAACTTAACCTCCAAAAATCACATTCATATTGGATCTGATGTGTTTAACCTGTTTTTGAACAAAAATAAGAAAAAATCTCTACACAGCCAACTGATCTAAACAATAACTTTAAACCCCAAAACTACACAAATCTTAAGTGTGTAGGTCTGTTTTGTTAAGTGTTGTTGTCACCCAACCTTTAAACCAGAACAATCCAAACACCCCTTTAAAGTTGTTGATGATGGAAAAATTTAACTAAGGAATTTTTGTAAATCAAACTCAGATCCTTTTAAACTAATAGAAACATAAATTTAACTCTAGATGGACAAGAAAGAGTCACCTAAGTTGCAAAAGTAACAGTCAAACATCAAACTAAAAAAAACACAAAACCATAGATTTTTGCACAATAGAGGGTTTAAGCCTTGTTACCTTGTGGGACTTACATCCAAGACCCAAAATGGCTGAATGCAATCTCCATTTAGTTAGTTCTGATTTTTTTGGGCTTATAAAGAAGCTATGATGGTTGTTTGAAAAGGGGAGACTACAACACTCAAACCTCACAATTTACTATGATCTACCTTGTTGTACCTGTTTTTAACACACCAAAACCAAACAAACTTCAAGCTCACCAAAGGTAAGCTCATAAGTTGTGTGTCAAACAGCTTATGAGTTAGCTTATGTGAGCAGTAAGTGCCAAGGATAAGAAATAAACAAAAAAGATTTTTAGAAAATTTTTTTTTGGATAAATTTGCAAATAAATTTAAAGAGAGCAACAAAATTAACAATTGAGCTTAACCAAACAACAAGATGAGGTGTCAGTCCAGCTTATTGTTAGCTTAAACACAAATGGAGCTTCAAAAGCTTATAAGAAAAAATCTTTCTAAATACTTTTGAATTCCTAAATTAGTTGCAGAAAAATTAAAAGACAATTAAAAGAAATTTGGAACACATATTCCTTGCAAATATATTTTAAAATACTCTAAATATTCATTACTAAATTTTTTTTACAAAAAAAGTCTAGAATAAAGGCAATCTTACAATCTGAGTGCTCTTTTTATACTAACTAATAGAACCTACTAGAACTAAAATAAAATGTGAAACCCTAAGTCTTGATATCCCTAATCTGCTCTTGATTGAAGAAATTCGAATTTGAATTTTTCTTGGTCAAATAAGCCATGTGATTTTCTCTGCTATTTCCCATGTGATGCCAGGGTGTTAGAAGCAATCCCACATATCCAATTTTGAGTAGGGAGGAAGGGATTGGTATAAACCATTGATCTTGTCTGTTGTGTCTTCTTCATTGCTAAAATAGGGGGTTTTGGGGAACGGGAGCCTCGTAGGGGGTTCCACAAAGGTGATGTGGCTAAGTGAGGTACGTGAACATGTTTCAAAACCGTTTAATTACAAATCTGGAGCTCCATGTGCAATTTCCCTTTGATTTGATAAGTTTTCACAATTAGGGTTTTAGGGTGGTTATATGGGGTTTTGATATGGTTTGGTTAAAAAGATAGTGTTTAGCGCCATATTATTTATTAAACACATTTAAATAACATGTTTAATAATAACTACGGGTATGGGATGATGGGTCGATTTATGGGCTGGGTTGTTGGGTTGTATTTGGTATGTTTGGGCTTTGATGGGCTAAGGTCGGGTATTATTGGCTAAATGGGTATCACATGGTACGATTTTAGCCCCCACACTTTGAGCAAGTTGTCTTTTTTAACTCCCAAACTTTGGACAGAATTTAGGGCATTGTTCTTTGTTAATAACTTTCATCATATGGCAGAAATAGCCCTTGTAATTTATGAAACTTTGATAAAGGACTTCAAATGACATTATTTTGATCTTCAAGGCTAGTAATGTCAATTCTTGAGACTTTAAGAACCCAATTGTAATTTTTAGATTTTACATGGGTATAAAGTGACAAGTCTTTAAAGTAGAGGGATCAATCTTGTACATTCTTCAAACTTCAAGGACTTTTATTGGAAAATGAATGATCGGTTATGTGAAAGTCCCTAATCAATGCAAGAAACCCTAATCTTAACTTAATCAACACAAGGTATTACTTTTCAAACGTAATCTTATTATTGTATAATAAAGAATTACAAGTGTTATGGATAACACAGTTTGATGACAATGTGTTGTGCACACTTTGAACAACAATAAACCTTAACTTATGAATACAGTCGTAGCTGTTCGATTCACTAAGTTATATGCACTAATGTTCTTGATATCTCAAAGTGTTAAACATTAATGCATGGATACACATCCTATTTATAGTGTTACGAGTTTGACTTAAACAATACTTGATGTCGACTACACAAGCTTTTACAAGTTCCCACATCAGTCACATGATGTCCTTCTATTCTTGGTAGTCTTCCATTATGCTTTAAGGAACAGTTGTCAAAAACAGTTTCCTTATTCTTCATAGTCTCGAACACACAAATGGCATGTCCAAAGTGTGCTCAGAGTTATCAGGGTATTGCCACCCCTGTTAACTCTCAACCCCTCAGAGTCCCTGATACATCTTGGCTGTTATCCATCACAGCCAAGGAGTATGTCTTCAGGTAATCTTCGACTTCCCTGACAATGTCTCTGACATGGACTCCTCTGAGGTTGCTCACAGAGACTTGGATCTCTATGAGTCTTGCAAAACTTGCCTGCCTCCTAGGCATAGGCAAGGGACTATCTATCAGCCTAATTATGTTTAAATCAATGATCAGGGAATCTAATAAGTTTAGATTCCTAACAATCTCCCCCTATTTAAACATAAATAATGCTAGATCTAACTAAGTTAAGGTAAGTGAGTTTAACAGCTTCTTCTTACACATAACAGATCTAAACAAACATACCTCATGATTTTATTAAGACTTAAAGAAAATTACAAGTTCATTACATAAGTAAAATAAAAGATGAAGGTAAAAAGGGCTGAGACCATCTTCAATAGTCATCATTTTTTATTCTTTCTTCAGCTTCGGCCACGTCTAATCTGTTATCAATTTCATCCTGCAAAGTCTTTGCAAACTTCTTGGAATACTCTGTGTTGATCTTGAGACACTTCTTGTGACAGAGTAGCTGAATAGTTGAAGCCAAGCACAACTCATCTTCCCTCTGAAAAGCATACTGGCAAGCCTTGTTCATAAATGCCATTCCTCTTTCAGGCTCTGAGTATGTCTGACCATCAACAGGGCCAACAATACCATTTGGAAGGATCAAATCCCTGTGCATACCATCCACATGAACATCTTCAGTAACAAAAGTTTCATTAACAATTTGTGAAATTCTTCTTCTTTTGTTGCCTGTCTTTGGGGTTTCTTGTTCAAAAAGCTGTGGTGGGGGATCAATCTTGAGTTTGGCTGCTGTTTTCTTGATCCAGTTAAACTTAGCCTTAAGAGTTTTAAGCAGAAGAAAATTTGCTTGTCCAGACTTTTTGGCAGCTAAGGCTTCGAGTTCAAACCATTCTGATAACCCAAGTGTCTTTAACCTGAAGTTGTCAAACACATCCATATTTCTCTGTTGGTTTTCCCTCCATAAGATCATTTGTGGGGTGTTTGTGGATTTATGAATGGTGTATTTAAACTTGGTTATCTTGCCAGCAGCATACCTGTTGTTCACGCAGGCATCATAGTCAGCTTTGACTTTCTTTAAGGCCTCAGCGCGTTTTACTTCCATTTCCCTCAACCTTTGTTTTTGTTTTTCTCTTTTAGGTGGTGTCATCTTCCTTAGAGTCGCTTCATTTAATTCTTTGGCTGTCTTGAGTTCATTTAATCTTTTGAATTCTTCAGCCTGTTGCTCTATTTCTTCAGGGGTCAAAGGAATCTCATCAGAAGGTGTAAAGGTTGAAAACTGGGAAAGGTCTGTGGTGGATCCTCCTGTCTCTAGCATCGCAGCTATCTTCTTAAGTTTAGTGTCTGTGTCAGACAAAACTATTTCCTTTCCTTTCTTCGAGACAGAGGACTCCACACTTATGTTTTTCAAAACCTCAGCTCTTTTGATAAACGCTGTCTGAGCCTGAGCTTGAATTGCTTTGGGGAGGGAGCTAACAGTAAATTTTAACTTCTTGGCCGCTGGTTCATCATCATCCTCGGGCTTGCTGGTGTTAACCAAAACCAGAGACTTTGATGGGTCAGCTCCATCTTCAGTTTGTTGCTCCCCCTGAGTTGCATCCTCATTATCAGGTATTATAACTGGTGTGATGACTTGGAGAGGAACAGGTGTAGTGGTGGGGTTAGCTGATGATGAGCCTTGTTCAGCAGATGCAAGGCTGAGTGTAGTAATCTTCTCCCCCTCACGTTTATCCTTGCTTCGCAGATGCTTGGATGAACGTGCCTGAAAACGTCTTGCAATCTGCTCCACAGATGCAGCCATAGCACGTTGCCTTTTTCTTGAGGCCCTGGCAATCTTTAGCAGGAGGTTGGCATTTGCATTAGTATTCGCCTGAACACGCCTGACAATAAAGTTAGCATGATTGTATTGCCTGTTGCGAACCGCATTAAAGTGCCTGTTCATGGTGTTTTCATGTGCATGGAACATAGCAGGGACAACTGAGTCAATGGCATCCTTTATCCTTGTTGAAAGATGACCGAGTCCCTGGGCTACACCTCGTCTTGCACCATCCTGAATTGGCTCAGTGACAGCCTCAGTCACAACCTTTTTGATGATGCCTGGAAATGTCACAGTGAAGTTGTGCATTTCAGACTTGATCACATCCAGCTTCCTTGATAAGCGCTCAATATCAGATTGATGATGGACGGGCTGAAGATTCTTGATATTGAGGCTTTGCTGAGCAAAATCATCCCCCCTTGGAATTAAGTCAAAGTTGGTCTGGGCAGGATGATCAAACAAGAGAAATTCGGCTGTTGGATCATATGTTGGTCTTTGGAAGACTGTTGTTGCGGATGTAGCAGAGTTTAGAGTGTCAACAGCTTCCTTGAGAGGAGAAGTCTTGTCATCAGCTGGTGTGGACACAAAAATATCTTTAGGAGGAGAGGCAGACAGCTGGTCGTCCTCATCTTCTTCATCCTCGTCATCAAACATTCCCTCAGGGAATTCATCCTCAGGCATGGGCTCAAACTCAGAGACATAATCTTCTACTGAGAGCATTTCTTCATCAGCATTTAACACATGTTCTTCATTATTTGGATTGTCCTGAGTCATTGTTTCAGCCTCCTTTTCGTGTACCTGAGACTCTTTGACTGGCTGTACAATATCAGCCTGCAAATTTGTTGTAATTAGTAACAGGGAAAAATATAAGGGGAATGGTCGCCAATTCGCTGTCCCAGAGAGGCTGAGGGTGATTGCTCAGCCACTCCAAAGGATAAATCCTTGGGATTCTTTTAAGTGTGAATAAAATGTGGTTAATGATCGCCATTCGCTGCCCCTAGGAAAGCTGAGTGTGATTATTCAGCCCCCCCCAAAAGGTAAAAAAACCTTTGGGACTCTTTTGATTGTGAAACATATGTTGTTTATGGATCGCCAGTCGCTGCCCCTAGGAAAGCTGAGTGTGATTATTCAGCCCCCCCAAAAGGTTAAAACCTTTGGGACTCTTTTAAGAGTGAAACATATGTTGTTGTAGTTCGCCTGTTACGCTGCCCCTAGGAAAGCTGAGGGTGATGATTCAGCTCCCCCTGAAAGGATAAATCCTTTGGGACTCTTTTAAGGAGGGAACCAAGAGGCTGTGTGAAGTACAGCTGATCAAGGTTGAGACATTAGTATATTCAGGTTGTTGTTAGCCTGAATACTGTCTAGAGGGTTCAGGGTCATCGGGGTGCTTTATAAACACTAATGAATCATTCCCTGGTGCAAGGACAGGGTGTACAGAAGTCTTAAAGTATTCTAAGTGTAATGACAGACTTCTATGGGTCGAGGATTACCCTAACTTCACCACTCTATCCTACGGACAAATGAGAGTGGCTGCTTGTGAACCTCTAAAAATGTACACTGATTACCTGTGAGATATCAGCTTGAGTTGGCTGGTTTCCTGTTGTCTCAGCTAACTTAGAGACACTAGACGCCTGTTGTTTGTCAGCCAAAGAGTCTGAATCCACAAGATTATCTGGACCAGAGGCGGTGTCAGTCTTCTTTTCCTTGGCCTTGATAACAGCTTTGCAGTGGGAAGAAGAGGGGATTTTCTTCTTCTTAGACTGTTGGCCAGATGAAGCCTTGGACTTAGTAGTGTGCTGCCCAGAGGTCAAAGACATAGACTTGCCAGCAACACTAGAAGTATTCACCTTCTCAGAGGAAGGGAGCAAGGGCTTCTCAGCGTTTGGTACCTGGTTGGCCACGTTCAGCATGTGGGCGGTGACAGGGATATCCTCAGCTCCTATTTCCTTGTAGATGGCGCCTGATGCGATAGGGCTTAAGAGCAGTCAAGGCCTTGTTGTGGTAATTATCTCCCAGCAAACTTTCAAAGATCAGGGACAGGAAGCGCACATAACAGATGTTCTTTTCCCTGACCTGATTCCTTCCCTTCAGTTGTTCTACCAGGTTTGAGAATAGGATGCTTCCAACGTCAACATCAGCTCCCCAGATTAATCCATACGCAATAGCCTGATGATTGGACGACATCTGATCCTGTGATCCCTGCATTCCTCCCAGGGACTTCACAATGTGGGTGAAGAGGACACGCCACATAGGAGTGAAATACTTAATCTTCAGAGGGGATTTGGCGAGGACCTCAGCTGGTGTAAGGGCAGGGTTAACATCATGGCAAGGGTTGAGTGTGGCCAGGGCTTCCTTGACAGCCTTTTTGTCAACTGTCTTCAAGCATTCATCTCCATGTTTTAGTCCGGCCACACTAGAAAAGTCTTTAAGGGAAAAGGCAAAAGGATGTTCATTGCATGAAAGGCTAAATGTAATGGTGTCTTCAACTACTTCATCAGAATACCAGAATTCCCTAAGGTATTCTTGGTAAAAAGTGGATGGAGATTTGGTGAAGGCTTCATTTAGGTCACAATTCTGCATGAAATTTACCAGATCTGAATAGGTGCTGTTTGGTGCCTTAATCCATCCAATGGCGTTGTTGGAGGCGAGGATGCTCTCGTTGATCTCGAAGTTAACATTGGAGGCTTTTGGAACGGAAAACGCCATGGATTTGAGGTTGAAGGTGAATGAAAATGGCGGATGGTTGAGAGAGATAAGAATTTAGAGAGAGAAGTAGATTTTAGAATGGTGGTGGGTGAGAAGAGAAAGAGGACAATATATATTCAAACTTAAGTGAACAGTTATTCAACCGTATTAAATGCAAGGTGCGAAAATGACTGCTCAAGTGGGTCCCCTTGACCTTTCAAAAAATTTGTCTCCTCGTTATCCGAAAAATAAATGATTAAATATTTGAGAATGTTTTTTGCATTTACTTGGAAAGTAACTACCTAGTTTCATGTGAAAAACATTTAATATAGAATCAATCATTTAATGAACACATTTAATATCAAGCCACAGGCTTTGAGATATTGAGCATCCCTAGCTCAGCAACTAGCCTGTTGAACGAAGGTTCAGCCAAAGGCTTTGTAAAGATATCAGCTAGTTGCAGCTCTGTGGGAACAAAATGCAGCTCAATATCTCCCTTCATTATATGATCCCTGATAAAATGATACCTGATATCAATGTGTTTGGTACGAGAGTGAAGAACAGGGTTGTTGGATATGGCAATGGCGCTGGTGTTGTCACAAAAGATTGGTACTTTGTCATACAAGATTTCATAGTCAGCCAATTGACTTTTCATCCAGAGCACCTGAGCGCAACAGCTGGCTGCAGCGACATATTCTGCTTCAGCTGAAGACATAGCCACAGAGTTTTGTTTCTTAGCACTCCATCCAACCAATTTTCCTCCTAGGATTTGACAGCTGCCTGAAGTACTTTTCCTGTCAATACAGCATCCAGCATAATCTGAATCTGAATAGGCCTTGAGATCAAAGCCTGATTCCTTTGGATACCATAGACCTAGGGATGGTGTTCCTTTGAGATACCTGAAAATTCTCTTAACAGCCACTAGATGGGATTCTTTTGGGTTAGCTTGGTACCTTGCACAGAGACATGTGGAGAATTGGATATCTGGACGACTGGCTGTTAAATACATCAGTGACCCAATCATACCTCTATATAAAGTCTCATTGACAGAGACCCCTGACTCATCAGGGCCCAAGTTGTTGGGTGGAAGCATGGGGCATTTCACTGATGCACAATCAGCTAAGTCATATTTTTTAAGTAAATCCTTAACATACTTTTCTTGTCAAATAGAAATTCCCTTAGGACATTGTTTGATTTGAAAGCCCAAAAAGTAAGTTAATTCACCCATCATACTCATCTCATATTTCTTGGTCATTAATTTAGCAAAACGTTTACTAAGATTGACATTAGTTGACCCAAAGATGATATCATCCACATAAATCTGCACAATGATGAAATCACTCTTGTCCTTGAAGGTAAAGAGTGTTTTATCAATAGAACCCCTGATAAATTTATTTTCAGTTAAAAAATTTGAAAGAGTTTCATACCATGCTCTTGGAGCTTGTTTCAGACCATACATTGCCTTGTGGAGTTTGTACACATGGTTGGGAAACTCGCTGTTCTCAAATCCTTCAGGTTGTGCAACATACACTTCCTCAGCCAAATCACCATTGAGGAAGGCACTCTTAACATCCATCTGATACACAGTGATGTTCATATAGGCAGCATAAGCAAGGAAGATTCTGATGGCCTCAAGTCTAGCAACAGGTGCAAATGTTTCATCATAATCAATTCCTTCAGTCTGAGAGAACCCCTGTGCTACCAGTCTTGCCTTGTTCCTGATGATGTTCCCAATTTCATCCATCTTATTTCTATAGATCCATCTAGTGCCTGTGATATTCTTTCCAGGTGGAGCTGGCACTAGTGTTCATACTTTGTTCCTTTTGAACTGATTGATTTCTTCTTGCATAGCAGCTACCCATCCTTCTTCTACCAGAGCCTCAGCAACTCTTTTAGGTTCAATTTGAGAAAGAAATTCAGCAAATAGACATTCATTGGCTGAGGCTGACTCTGAGTCTTGGATTCGCTGTCTGGTTGTGACCCCTGCATTTGGTTCCCCAATAATGTTGACAAGAAGAATGTGTTGATCTCTTGACCACTTATTTTGAGGAGCTGGGGATTCAAGAACAGGGGTACTTGAGGGCACAGCTGGTACAATTTGAGTCTCATCCTGCTGACTAGGAGAGCTTTCTTCAAAGACTACTTCAGTGTCAGAGTCTTCTTCAGCCATATCAAGGGAAGCTATTTCATTATCAGCAAGAGAATCTTCAGAGATTTGAAGAATTGGTGAGTCATCAATATCATGAGAAGGACCATCTGAGATTTGAGGTTCTTCTTCATCAAGTTCCTGAGAGGTAGGAACTTCTATGTTATGAGTAGACAGAGGGTCAAAAGCAGGAACATAAGGAGTGAGAGTGTTGGAGTGATGATGACTGGTAGGTCTGGGTTCTGTGAACTCATCACTTGGGAAAGAAATATTTTCATTAAAATCTACTTCATCACCCTCTGTTCCTGTCCTCTGTATGACTTCATCATCTTCATTGAATCTGACATGGAAAGTTTCTTCTACTTCTTGTCTTCTGATGTTGAATACTCTGAAGGCTTTGGCTGTTGGAGAGTATCCCAAAAAGAAACCATCATCAGCTTTTTCATCAAACTTTCCAAGTTTATCCCTGTAGTTATAAATAAACACAGGGCATCCAAACACATGAAAATAGCTGACGTCTGGTGATCTTTTTCTGAAAACTTCATAGGAGGTTTTACCATGTCTTTTGACAATGATTGATCTGTTTTGAGTGTAGCAGGCAGTGTGAACAGCTTCTCCCCAAAATTGCTTTGGTAAGGCTGCACCATTTAACATAGTTCTTGCTGCTTCAATCAAAGTCCTGTTTCTTCTTTCAGCCACACCATTTTGTTCAGGAGTGCCAGCTGAAGAGAAGTTCTGAGAAATCCCTTTTTCATCACAAAATGATTCAAGTTGATGATT
Organism: Glebionis coronaria; assembly: GCA_025667525.1. Taxonomy (NCBI): domain Eukaryota; kingdom Viridiplantae; phylum Streptophyta; class Magnoliopsida; order Asterales; family Asteraceae; genus Glebionis; species Glebionis coronaria. Next base: position 255,717 of record JANFOE010001307.1, read on the forward strand.
CTTGAATTTTGTACCATTATCACTTCTTAGAGCTTTGACTCTAACATCATTCATATTTTCAACCTGTCTGATGAAGGACATGATGGTTTCAGCTGCATCACTTTTCCTTCTGAGGAAGAACACCCATGTATATCTTGAAAATTCATCAACTATGACCAAGGTGTATTTGTTGTGATTAATGGCTTGAGGTTTGACAGGCCCAAACAAATCCATGTGAAGGAGATGTAAGCACTTGTCAATAGAGAATGATTGCCTAGTCTTGAATGAAGACCTGTGATGTTTTCCTTTGACACAGGCAGAACACGTTTTGTCTTTGGAAAACATTACTGAAGGTAGACCAGCAACCAAGTTTTGAGTGGCTATCTTATTGATGTTCTTGAAGTTAAGATGAGACAGTCTTTTGTGCCACAGCCAGTTGACACTTTCAGAGGCTTTGGCAAGAAAACAATTTGAACTGTCTTCAGAGCACACAGCCATGTTGATGACATAAACATCTCTCCTTCTGGGTGCAATCAGCACAACATCATTGTTTTTGTTGAATATGGTTCCCTGAGTCTTAGTAAACAAAACCTTATAGTCAGCATCACATAATTGGCTGATGCTAATAAGATTGTGTTTAAGACCATTCACATATGCAACACTGGTAAATGTGATCCCATTGCAATTCACTGAGCCATATCCTTCTGTGTCACCTGAAGAGTTATCTCCAAACACCACTTTGGGACCTGGCTCCTTTGAGTATCTGTGCAGGTATTGTTGAATCCCTGTCATGTGTCTAGAACAGCCACTATCTAGATACCATACCGATTCCTTGAGATATTTCTGCATAGATACATAGAAACGGATTAGTTCCTATGGTGAACCCACTTTCCAGCGGGTTCCCTGAATTGCTTGTTAGCAACTCTTGTGTTCCTGAAAAACTTTTGGCGTTGGGATGGACAGTTCATTGTTTCATGGTTGTAACTCCCACAGATATCACACCCAGGGAAGTCACCACACTCGTCTGAGTGATGGTCTGTGAACCCACATAATTTACAGGGAGGATAAGATTTGTAATTTCCCTGTTGCCTTTTGGAACTCTGTGGTCTGTCCCTAGAGGGTGTCTGAGCTCTTTTAGCTGCCATGTGTCTGTCATGATCTAAGGTCGAATGGTGAGAATTTTTACAAACATTGCAATAAGGTTTGATTAACCTTTCCCCTTTGGGTTCACCTAGGACTGACTTAGGTTCATGAGAAGTAGAGCATTCAGCGGAAGGCTTAATGTGTTGTTTCAAGAGTTCTACTTCTTTCATAAGAGACAACAGGCGATCTTCAGTGGTGGGGTCAACCTTATTCACAGCTTTAGTAGTAACAGGCTTAAAAGCTACTTGTTTACCAGTTTGTTTAGCAGGCACACGAAAAACTTTGGCTGGAGGATTCTCAATATCTGTCCTAAGTTCGTCCTTAGCAGATCTAGAAGAACTGCTAGGTTCAACTCCAGAGAGTTTGGGCAAAGGTGGTAGCTCAGCCACATCTTCAGAGACAGGGTCGTTAGTCAAAGAGGTATCTGACATATGAATAGTCTCTGTAGATTTAAAGACAATGTCTTTGGGTTTGGTGAGAATCCTCAGCTTTTTATTCTTAGCAGTTATATCCCTGTTTAAGTCAGCAGGCACTTCATCCCTAAGCAATTCATCAATAGTAAACCTAGCACACAGCCATTTTTCAATAATCTTGTTCAATTCAGTGACTTGATCATTTAAAGCTATGTTTTTCAAGGTTAGTCTAGCTACTTCATTTTGCAGGGATATTTTCTCTAAGTTAACTCGCCTGAGAGTTTCACATTCAGCCTTAGCATTTATCATTTCAGATTTAACAGAGTGAAACTTATCAAGTAGGTTCTTTCTTTGTTCCTCAACAAAGTGCAAATCAACAATGGTGTAATCAAGGACATGCTTACGTTCATCACTATCAGACATAGATAAAAGCCTGTGTACCTTTTTCATTGTGATGTCAACCCATTGTCCTGATCTAGCATCACCTTTTCCAACAGCTGGTTCATCCTCAGCTATTGCCATAAAAGCCCTGACTCTTGTGGTGTCTTCTTCATCTGAAGTCAGTGGTTCATCATTCCAATCATAAGTTTCAGCAACCAACCCTTTCTCTGTCTTTTTCTCACCACCTTTCTTTTTGGACAGAGCTTCAATCTTCAAATTCATTTGTTCTAACTCAGCTTTAAGTGCCTTGTACTTATTTTTGTAATCTTTCTTCTCAGTGTCTGAAGAATTGGATTGAGATGAGTTGTTATGTTGTTTGAACTTGTAGGGTTTGGATGAAGATGATGGATAAGAGGGTGAGGATGTCTTGGTAGTAGGACAATCTTTTTGATAATGTCCAAGCTTTCCACAGGCAAAGCATGTTTCTTTTGACCTGTCAGTTGGTTTACTAGCTGATCCTACTCTTCCAGATCTTTTGTAGTATCTTCTTTGGTTGGCTAGCAACGCTCTTTCATGGAATTCTGCATTGAGGTCTGACAAGAACTCTTGGCTGCTACGGGTGTCTTCTTCAATATCAGAATCGCTGTCATGAGGATGTGTTGCAGAGATCAAAGCTTTGGAAGATGCTCCTTGGACTACAAATCTTTCAGTCTATGATTTGTAGATAGTATCGATCAGCCCTTCTTCATAATTGTACTTACCATAGAGCTGAGCAAGAGTATCATTTTTGATTGAGTTGTTAGCTCTCTGAGTCTGATTCATGCTCAGCCACTTTCTTGGAAGGCTGTTGACAAAAGTAGCATTGATCTCAGCTTGACCAATAGTGACATCATTCATAGCCAGGTCATTTAGAAGAATCTTCAGCCTAGTATAGGTTTGCTGAACTTTTTCACCTTCAAGTGACTTAAAGGCATTAAACTGAAGTCTGAGTGCCTGAATCTTTGTCTCTCTTGTTTCAGAGGGTCCTTCATGGCCAAGAATGAGGTCTGTCCACATTTGTTTAGCTGTGGGACACTGAATGACTGACTTCATGATATGCTTGGGAAGACAGGAAATTATGATGCTTTTGAGACGTTTATCTTGGTTTGCTAATTTCCTATCAGCTGAAGTCCATTGTTTGATAGGTTTGGGAAGAGGGTTTTCTTCAGTGGATGTAAGCGCCATGGGAATATATGGACCATTTTCTAAAATTTCTAAGAGAAAAGGTTCAAGTCCATCAAGGTATACAAGAAATTGACTCTTCCAACTGGCAAAATCTTCTTCATCAAAGACTGGTACACTGGTTACGTGTGATCCACCTCTTGAGTCAAGAAGTTGGGGTAGATCATCGTCATTGGCAGGAGGGTTAAGTCTTGGTGAAGATGCGTTTGTGGAAGGTGACTGTGGTGGGTTAGAAGTTTCCGGCATGGTGGATCTTGATTATAAAACTGAGAACGATGTTTCTTGAAGGTTTTAATATCAAACACCGCTCTGATACCAATTGAAAGTCCCTAATCAATGCAAGAAACCCTAATCTTAACTTAATCAACACAAGGTATTACTTTTCAAACGTAATCTTATTATTGTATAATAAAGAATTACAAGTGTTATGGATAACACAGTTTGATGACAATGTGTTGTGCACACTTTGAACAACAATAAACCCTAACTTATGAATACAGTCGTAGCTGTTTGATTCACTAAGTTATATGCACTAATGTTCTTGATATCTCAAAGTGTTAAACATTAAAGCATTGATACACATCCTATTTATAGTGTTAAGAGTTTGACTTAAACAGTACTTGATGTCGACTACACAAGCTTTTACAAGTTCCCACATCAGTCACATGATGTCCTTCTATTCTTGGTAGTCTTCCATTATGCTTTAAGGAACAGTTGTCAAAAACAGTTTCCTTATTCTTCATAGTCTCGAACACACAAATGGCATGTCCAAAGTGTGCTGAGAGTTATCAGGGTATTGCCACCCCTGTTAACTCTCAACCCCTCAGAGTCCCTGATACATCTTGGCTGTTATCCATCACAGCCAAGGAGTATGTCTTCAGGTAATCTTCGACTTCCCTGACAATGTCTCTGACATGGACTCCTCTGAGGTTGCTCACAGAGACTTGGATCTCTGTGAGTCTTGCGAAACTTGCCTGCCTCCTAGGCATAGGCAAGGGACTATCTATCAGCCTAATTATGTTTAAATCAATGATCAGGGAATCTAATAAGTTTAGATTCCCAACATTATGGTTCTTTGCGTGGCTTCGTTTCCTATTTCCCGTTTTTGCTTGATGCTTGTAATCTTTTGATTAAATCACGATATCCGAACCTACAAACACACAAAGAACAAATACAAAGGGTTTTGCACGGTTTTTATGATATTTTTGCACATTTTTAGTCCGATTTAAGCAATGAGACCATGTATAATTGTGGTCTCATCACTCTCCCATACTAAACCATTGCCATTCCCTCACGTAATGCTAGAACTGAGTATCCCAGTACTTCCAAAATTTATTTTTATTCTACATTTATTGAAACATAAATTTAATTTAACTACTAAATGCGTTTTAGACAAAATGTTTTGTTTTCATCACACAATGTGACTTTTAGGATCATAGAATAAGAACATGTGAATGCTTCATAAAAATAATTTCGTCGTCCTTGATTTTCACCCAATTCCATGCTAAGCGTGGAACAAGATCATTGTCATTATAAATTAGTAATACTGACACTACTCATATGCCTTAATCACATACTTAAACTCCCTTATTCCTAAAGTGTATCTCTTATATTTTATTTTTGTCTTAATGATCACGAGGATACATTTTTTACTTGCGCGTAAATAGAGATTAGGTCTAAAAATAGAGTCGAAACGGTGTAACCAAAATCATTAAATTAGTAACCTTTTGTTGGGTCAAGTTTTGACCCAATTGTTCCTCACAAGTACTTGAATATAAAATAGCAGCTGAAGACTTGAAGAATTGCTGAAGACATCTTCAGAATTTGCTAAAGACACATGAGCGCCAGGTCTAGCACCAGTCTTGCTGAAGACAGTTCAGCACCAGCACTTCCAGAGTACCCTGAAGGACAAGGCCTGAATGAAGTTGCCTTCATTTCATCTTGGAGTGACAAACCAAACTGAATGATGTTCGTCTAACTCTCGAATTACAACCTGAAGATATTTGCGGTAACTTGCTAGAATACAAGAGTACAAGAGTGGTTACTTGTACAGCCAATAACAAAGTCAAAAGTAATTTTGTACTTTGATGGGAAAGAAAGCATGGGAGCACATGGGCTTCACTTTAGTGAAAGCTTCCTTTGGAAGCTTTAGTTTTTCTTTCCCTATATAGATAGGTTGTTAGTAGAGTTAGGTGTTGTTTGTTTATTAAGAGGCTCTGAATCTGAATCTGATTCGCACATCTAAATCTGAATCTAAGGCGTAAATGTCTGAATCTGAACCAAATAATTTTGTTTGTTTTTTTATAACCACGTTTGAATGATCAAATATAAAATAAATTTTTATAAAAATCAAATAAGTCAAAATATGACATAAATTATTTGAGCCATAACTTTATCATGAAACAAAAATGTACGTTATTATTTTTAAAAACAATGCTAAAATAATTCTAGACTTTAGTCACAAAAAAATCCAGTAGTCCAAATATGTACAGCTGTATATTTTATAAGTTTAGATAAGGTTTCTCTTTATTCCTATCCACTCTTTGTATTATCCCATTTCATTTCATCACCTGGATATACCATCTTTTTTTCTCCACTCATATCTTGTTCTACTAACATCCCTTTACTTATGAAAGATAAAAAGTATTTTCAATATTTGTATTCTTTGTTAAACTTCTTATGATCGAGAGATGGAAATCGAACCGAGATGGTACCATCAGTAACATACGCATCATTACCATATCCCAACTTAAATCCAAAACACCAAGCATCCGTTCTTGTTTCCATTCTTTCTTTTTTTCTAGTGTTTAGTGAATGGGTATGGAATGCTTTGAATAGAAGATATGTTGTGTTGAGGAGAAGGGATGTTTTAGGAAAATTAGAGGCAATAAGGTGACCTTCCCACCTCTGGGCCAGTTAGATAAATTTCCATCTGACGGTGTCTGGTTGTAAAAAAAAATCAAACGATCTGTTTATAAAAAATGTCTGACCGATTCAGAGTTTAGGTGTGTTCAGACGTGGTTAAGTCATTTTTTTAAAAACAAACACCACCTTAGATAAGTTTTCTATTTCACAAATGCACACAAGATTTATAGATAGGGATTCTTCCTCTCTTGTTCATAAAGAGAGAAACTTGTCATTCAATCCCGGTTGTGTTGGGAATAAAATATAGCCAGTCTACTTGAACGCTGACAAGAGTAAAACAAGCGTTGATAGGAAGAAACCAAACGCTGACAGATCAAGCGTTGACAAGAATAAGTCAAGCGTTGATACATTGAAGACAAGCACTGATGGAAAGATTTAGTCTACGCGTATATTGTTTCTAGTTTGTTTCTAGTAAAGATAAGTTCAACATTGTATTTTCTATAATTATCTGTACTTAGAATAGTTGATACGTAGACTCTTGTACAAGGCTTCTTATGTCTATGAAAGAAGACCTTTAGGTTATTGTTCAATATAAGTTTTCATACGTTAAACACTTTCATTGTAAGCAAGTTTGTTATCATTAATCAAGTGAAAGTTTCTTTACATCTTTATACATATACAAAGGTATCTCTACGTGTATAACTTGATCTAATCTCCTATACATAAAGCTAAATCGATCTAAGTTTGGGATCAACAAGTGGTATCAGAGCTTGTTTAGAAACTTCTGATCTTAAAGAAGACAAGAACCCTAAAATCACCAAAACCCTAATTTTTACAAAACTCTAAAAACATCATGTCAAATCCAGAAGTAACCTCCTCCTCCTTACCTTTACCAAACATCAAGATTCCCATGCTTGATGCAACCAACTTCGAGTTGTGGAAATTCAACTTTGAGCAATATCTGGGAATCTATGACTACACTCTCTGGGAGATAATTGAATATGGAAACACATTCAATAAAGCTGAAAAGGTTGCTGCTGCCATTGCTACAAGAACTGTTGTTGCTGGATGTCCAGAAGCAGATAAGAAAGAAAAACCTGGTGATGGTAGAGCTGCGTCTGCTGAAGACATAGCAAAGAGAAGGGTTGATATGAAAACCCTAAACATTCTAAAACTCTCTTTGGGACAAGAGAACCAGCATAAATACAGAGGTTATGATTCTGCAAAAGACCTTTGGGCAGCTCTTGAAGTTGCATATGGTGGCAATGATGATATTAGGGAAGAGAAGAAGAAGCAACTCATGCATGAGTATGCTGTTTTCAAGGCTCAACCTAATGAGAAGCTTAGCAGTGTCAGAAGTAGACTGCTTGACATTACAAGCAAGTTGTCGTTCATGGGGACACAACCTGGTGATGTTGACATTAATGCCACTTTTCTTAAAAGTCTTGGTGATGCGTGGAAGATTGAGGCAAGATCTATACTTGCCAATAACACACACAAAAGTTCTACTTTTGATGATATCTACAACAAACTAAGGTTGTTGGAGAATGAAACTCTTTTGGAGCATGGAAGTAAGTCTACCAATAGTAACATGGCCTTCTTCTCACATAGTGAAGGTCAATTTAATCAGAAGGACTCTTACATGCATCCAGTTACTGGATCAACATGTGTCAACGCTGGAACATGTCCTGTCAACGCCTCATATTCAGATGTTGACACATACAAAAGTGACTCACCAAGAGTTAAGCCTGCAGGTTTGGATTTGGATACTGTGTGTGCTTACATTGCTTCTTTGCCCAATGGTTTAGTGATTACATATGAGGACCTTGAGCAAATAAGTGATGAGCACTTGGAGGAGATGGATATTAAGTGGAACATGGCTCTTGCTAGTATAAAAGCAAACAGGTGGAATAGAAGGTTTAAGAAGAAGATGACCTTTAATGCAAAGGACACTGCTGTATTTGATAAATCCAAAGTTGAGTTCTACAACTGTCATCGTATGGGGCACTTCATGAGGGAATGCAGATCTCCAAGAAGATCCGATGCTGGCAAACCCTTAAGCCAAATTGTTAAGGCTCAGTATCCTTAGGCCATGGTTGCAGTGCAAGAAATTGATGGTATGGGATGGGATTGGAGCTATTTGGCTAAGAATGAGGAAGAGGATAAAGCTTTGGTTGCTGAGATAGAAGAAGAAGAGCATGTTCAATATGCTCTCATGGCACACTCCTCCTCTTCATCAGATAATGAGGTATATGATGATGCTTTTTGTAGTAAGGGTTGTAGGTTAAATACTGAGAAACTTAACAAAGAGGTGTTAAGATTGTTAGATGATGTGAGTACTGAGAGATGCAAACTGTCTAACTATCAAATTTCCCTTACTCAAACTGAGAAGACAGTTTCTGAGTACAAGAAAATGGAATTTGACTTAAAAGATAAAATAAATATCTTAAAACATGAGTTAAATGCTAGTAATGATGTTAGGAACATCATGGAAAGGGTTAATGGTGAGTTATAGGCTAAGTTAGATGAGGCCATTAAGAATAAGGATAATGTTGGCCTTAAAATTCAGAGATTTGATAAGGCACACAAACCCTAGGAGAATGTGTTAATAAACAAAGGGATCCTAAGGACATGACTGGGATTAGGATGAAAGACTATACTGTGGTTCCACCACCAACTGGGGACTTCTATGGTGTCCAAAGAAAGGACCTATCTTGGACTGTCTACCAGAACCCCAAGAGGAGGAATTTATTCCTCCACCAAGAGTTATTACCCCAGTTGAAGAGTATCAACAGAAGTTGACTGACTTGAATGAATGGAAGAAAGCCAACCCTACCTTGTTTGTTAAGGGTGGCTTGTTGTGTGAAAGCCCTAATGAGTCAACCCCTATTAAGGTAACAAACCCAATCACTGGTAAGACTGTTGACCTTGGCTCAAACACTGTTAGAAAACTTAGCATCAAGTATGCAGAAATGTATAGGAATACTAGGTCACATAAAAGCCAAGTTAGTAATGATGGAACAGGCTTCTTCTCTTCTAGACCTAGGGTTGTGTCTAGAAAATCCTGTTACACTTGTGGTAGCTTTTCACATTTAGAATATAAGTGTGTCAACGCTTCCAAGGTCAACGCTGTTAAAAAGTCAAACGTTGTCAGACCCAAAACTTGTGTGGAGCAAAGTCCACAAGTTGTTAGACCAGCCCCTTTCTTCACTAGAGGGTCTAACACTCATGGACAAAGACCATTCAAAATACCAATACTTGGTCTAACAGGCAATGGGTTTCTGTAGCAAACACTAGGTTCAAAGCTGACAAGGGTAATTTTAGCGTTGACAAGACCAAATCCAACGCTGACAGAAACGTGACCAGACCTAAATATTTGCAACCACAGGGTAAGGGGTCTAAAGCTTATTCAAGCTTGACATGGAGACCTAAGAAAGATCAAAACCCTAATGATAATGGGATTTCTATGACCTGCAACAGATTTAATTACATTTCAAAGGTCATTACAAAACCTATTGGGGTTAACTGGGTATTTCATCCAAAGAGGGATGAACAAGGGGTTGTTATGAGAACTAAGTCTGTTCTTGTTGAACAACCAGATGAATCCAAGTCTGCTAAGGCTTGGGTTCCCAAAGAAAACTAACTTGTTTTGTTTATGTGCAGAGCATTCAAAAACAGGTCAATGATTATGGATATTGCGACAGTGGATGCTCTAGGCACATGACAGGGAAGGAAGATTATTTGACTAACTTCACTCCCATTAAGGATGGTGATAAGGTTTACTTTGGAGGCGGATATGGAACTATCACAGGCAAAGGAACTCTTCTCACCAAGAACTTGCGTTTTGAGAACGTGTTTCTGGTAAAGGAACTTGATTACAATCTTTTTAGCGTATCACAAGTTTGTGATAACAAAAATAAAGTTCTGTTTACTGATACTGAATGCTTGGTGTTAAGCAAGGATTATAAAATTCCATATGAGAAATATATTGACTATAGAACACCTAGACATAAAGACATCTATAATGTGAATCTTAATGGGATTAGGATGAATAATAATATGTCATGTTTTTATTCTAAAGCTTCAGTAGATGAGAGTAATCTATGGCACAGGAGACTAGGGCACATAAACTTTATGAATATAAACAGGCTTGTGATACTTGGCTTGGTTGATGGTTTGCTTGAAAAGTCTTTCCACAATGACCACTCTTGTGTTGCATGCCTTAAAGGCAAGCAACACAAGGTCTCATTCAAGTCCAAACAGGTGCACTCTAGTACTAGACCACTTCACTTACTGCATATGGACCTATTTGGTCCAACTAATATAGAGAGTTTGAATGGTAAATCATACTGCTTTGTCATCATAGATGACTTTTCTAGGTTTACTTGGACTTTCTTTTTAGCAATGAAGAGTAACACTATTGACACTTTAATTGACTTTATTACTCAGATAGAAAAGAAAACTGGTAATGAAGTTAAAATGCTTAGAAGTGACAATGGTGGTGAGTTTAGAAACAAGCTTTTAGATGATTTTTGTGTCAAGAAAGGGATTACTAGGCAGTTTAGTGTTGCCAGAACCCCACAGCAAAATGGGGTTGCTAAGAGAAAGAATAGAACCCTAATTGAAGCAGCCAGAACTATGTTGGCTGATGCTGACTTTCCCATAGCTTTTTGGGATGAGGCTGTGAATACAACATGCTATGTTCTGAATAGAGCATTGGTCAACAAGATACAGAACAAAACACCTTATGAATTACTTCGGGGAAGAAAACCTAATATTGGTTTTCTTAAACCTTTTGGTTGTCATGTAGTTGTACTTGATACTAGTGATGCCTTAGGTAAGTTTAGTACAAAAGGTGAAGAAGGCTATTTCATGGGTTATTTAGTACAGAGCAAGGGATATAGGGTTTACCTTAAGAAGGAAAAACGTATACTTGAAAGAGTACATGTTAGGTTTTTAGAGAGTAAACCTAGTGATCCTGAAAGTGGTCCAGATTGGTTGTTTGACTTGGAACCTCTATCTAGGAATTTAAATTATATGCCTGTCACTAATCCAGACATTGTGAAGGTAACTTCAAATGTTGTGGAAGAACAAGTTGTTGATGTTTCAGGTACACAGGTTAATGAAGAGGTTGGATCACAAGCAGACAAGTCATCTCCCATACAAGAGTATGTTACAATTCCCATATGGACAGATGCTTTTGCTGCTGCTGCTGCTGGAAAGGATAATGGTGGTCCCCAAGTACCACCAGTTAACAACATGCATGGTCCTTCAGGCGCTGACAAAGGCAAATCCAGCGCTGACAGGACAAATTCAGATGTTGATGGCTCAAACGTTGACAACAACATTTCAGGCGTTGATAACCCAAACGCTGACAACCAAGGTTCAGGCGTTGACAACACTTTTGAGCATCTTTTCTCTTCTAATTTTAAACAATGTGAACCTTCCAATTTATATGAAGAGGTTCATCCTACTATTGATGAAAGAGAGTCTGAAGAAGAAGATATTGGCAACTTGGATAATGAGATTAAAGACAACAGACTTTTTGAAGGAGGAGTTCTCACTTCTACTATGAAGAATCATCCCCCTTCTCAGATTATTGGGGATGTTATGACTCCTGTTCAGACTAGAAGATCTCATCAGAATCTTGGTGGATTCATTGCCAATATACACAAGAAGGTTGATACCCCTCTTGTTCAATCATGCTTGTTTGCCTGTTTTCTGTCACAACCGGAACCCAGGAAGATATTTGATGCTCTCAAAGAACCAAGTTGGGTGGAAGCAATGCAGGATGAGCTTCACCAATTTGCAATTCAGGATGTTTGGGAGCTGGTTGATTGTCCCATATATGTCAGGCATATAGGGACAAGATTGGTTCTCAGAAACAAGAGAGATGAAAGAGGCATTGTGGTCAGAAACAAGGCACGTTTAGTAGCTGAGGGATATACACAAGAAGAAGGGATATACTATGAGGAGGTCTTTGCACCAGATGCAAGGATTGAAGCTATAAGGATATTTCTAGCCTATGCTTCCTGCATGGGCTTCACTGTCTATCAAATGGATGTGAAGAGTGCCTTCCTCTATGGAAAAATTGTTGAGGAGGTGTATGTGATGCAGCCTCCTGGTTTTGAAGATCCAGAAAATCCAGACAAGGTGTATAGAGTCAATAAGGCTATGTATGGACTTCATCAAGCCCCAAGAGCATGGTATGGTACATTGTCCACTTATTTGGTGGAAAATGGATTCAAGAGGGGCACCATAGACCAGACATTATTTACCAAGAAGGCTGGTAAGGATGTCTTGCTTGTTCAGGTTTATGTTGATGATATCATTTTTAGATCTACTAATCCAAAGATGAGTGAGGATTTCTCCAAGCTTATGACAGACAAATTCAAGATGAGTGCAATGAGGGAGATGAACTTCTTTCTAGGGTTACAAGTTCAGTAGAAAGAAGATGGTATCTTCATCTCCTAGGATAAATATGTAGCAGAGATCTTGAAGAAGTTTGGTTTTTCTCCACATGAAAAGAGGGCTACTACTCCTATGGATAGAGAACACCCTTGGGGAAAGATTGGAGATGGAAAATATGTGGATGTCAGGCACTATAGATCAATTATTGGTTCATTGATGTATCTCACAGCCTCCAGACCTGACATCATGTTTGCTGTGTGTGCATGTGCACGCCATCAAGTGACTCCCAAAGAATGTCATCTTTATGCTGTCAAGAGAATCTTTAGGTACCTTAGATGTTACCCCAATCTTGGCTTGTGGTACCCTAGAGATTCACTATTGGAGCTTATTGCATATTCAGACAGTGACTATGAAGGTGATAAGTTTGATAGAAAATCCACAACTGGTGGATGTCAGTTTCTTGGGAGTAGGTTAATATCTTGGCAATGCAAGAAACAAACAGTGGTGGCCAATTCTACAACTAAAGCAGAGTACGTTGCTGCAGCTGCTTGTTGTGGACAAGTCTTATGGATTTAGAACCAGCTGTTGGATTATGGATATAATTTCATGCATACTAAGATATTTGTTGACAATAACAGCACTTTATGCATTATTAAGAATCCTGTACATCATTCTAAAACAAAACACATAGAAATTAGACACCATTTTATAAGGGATTGTTTTGAAAAGGGGTTAATACAACCAGATAGGGTTGACATAGAAGAAAATGTGTCAGATTTACTAACTAAACCTTTTGATGCTAGAAGGTTTCAATACTTGGTAACAAGTATTGGAATGATCAATCTCACATAATATGTGTTTTGGGGTCTTTTGTAAACATATGTACAGGATAATGCATTGTTATTGGTCTTTTTGAGGATTTAGATTTTCCACTATATTTTTCTAACACTGACAAAGGTTACTTCAACGCTGATAAGTGTTATTGTGACGTTGTTAGCAATATATTTGTCTAACGCTGACAAAGGTTTCCTTAACGCTGACAAGTGTTATCAGGGCGTTGTCAGCAACAATGTTAGTTTTATGGTTTTTAATCTAAATGTGCAGATGGTGTTAGGATTATACCATTGGATACAGAGTTGCTTATGGATCATTGGAGAATCATTTGAGCATGTTTTTATTTATGGATGATGGTTGGAATTTTCTATTCCTATCTTGACATAATTTTTTTTATGTTCATGCATGTTTTTGGCAACTTATGTATCACAATTTAAGGGGAGGTTTTAGGAACCTTTAGGACTCTTGGGTATCCTTATGATACTCTTATCACAATTCTAGATTGTGTCCACAGGTGAGTATGAGTTAGTTTTACTAAATCATGAGGCACTGTAGCATGCAAAGTTGATATACTATGCATGCTGCCAAGACATTTTTGGCCTAGAATTGGTTGTGGTCTGTTGGGAGACTTGGGAATGATTTTATCATGGGTTTTACCTGGGAGTAACAAGGAATTTTATGAGTTAACTTAGTTGTTAAGAGTTTTGGTTAGCAAGGGACACTAGAGGACTGTTATGTCTATCTTGCATAAGCAAGTGTGCATAACTGGACAGTGCTTGCCGCCCTATAATAATTATCAACTTATAGGTTATCTTCTCTAGGATAAATTACTTTGTTAAGGTCCTTTTTCATTTTTAATATTTTTATTTTTGGACGCTGACAAGTATTTTTCCAAGCGTTGTTGTGACCAATTTAGACGCTGACATGGCTTTGGCACACATTGACAAGAATATAGTCGTTGGGCGTTGATGGGTTATTTTTGACCGTTGACATTCAATGGGACCTACCCAGTTGTTACTTTTTGACGAATTTTTGGGCCGTAATTTTGGGAGCAAATAACTTTCAATTAATGCATGAGATAAACTTATTTCTTTTCAATATTTTCATGATGGTATTTTGAAAATAGTTGCCTAATTTTTGACCAATCACATGCATATTTCTCTCCTATATATTTGGCTCCTATTTTAAAACAGGGCACCTATCTTTCTTGTCTAACAAAATTTTCTCCTATACATCATCTTTATCAATCATTCAAACAGCTTTCAACAATGGCACCAAAATTTAAACCAAGTGATTTGGAATTGGGGTTCAGGAGTCAACACAACATGATAACATATTTGGACGCTGATGATACTCTGTTTCCCAATACACACAGATGGTGGCATATTTGAATGCATCCCCTTTTAGGTATGCTCTTTCTCATGCTCCTCTCATCCCTGTCACACATATTAAGCAGTTTTGGAACAGTGTTAGTTCCTCAACAGTTAATAATGTGACCACATTATCATCTATTGTTCATGGGCGCACATGGGTGGTTACTGAAGCCTTGGTTCGCCAAGCTTTGCATCTTGATGATGCAGATGGTATAACCACCCTCCCCATTCATGAAATAGAACAAGGACTAAGGGCTTTGGGTTATCCTTTCCCCGATGAGGGAAATTTAAACAAATATCATAAACAGGAGTTTCCCCCAGCCTGGAAGTACCTAATACATGTCCTCTTGCAATGTTTGAGTCCCAAGTGTACTGCACATAATGAGATCAATAGATCTATTGCTAGTGCTATTGTGTACATTGCTACTGGGCAAAAGTTTAATTATTCTAAAATGATTTTTGAGGGCAGGTGTAAAAATAAAGGGAATAAAATGACTTTAGCTTATCCCAGATTTTTACAAATGGTTTTTGATGTCCAAAATTATTGCACAAGGGATCATGATGATTTTTATGAGATCCCTGTGTAAAAGAAAGCTATTTTTACAAAGATGAACTCACCTCCTCACCGTGACTTACCCCTCACCCCAGCTATGATTGTTCTCATTGAAGCAGCACAACCCCAACCAGACCCACAACCCCTGACCCAATACCTGAACCTTTACCTTCACCACAACACATGCAAATTGACCAAGAACCCTTCGACGCTGACACATTAAATGTTGGCGTTGACATGCCTAATCCAAACGTTGACACCAATCCTTCACAGAACCAAACACCCCTTAACCAACCCACATCCACCCAATCCACATCATCTTCTCCCCCACAAAAATATAGGTTGCAAAAACGACAAAGGACTACTAGAGTGTTCTCCTCTAGTGGTCCTAGCCATGTAGCAGAGAGAACCACCACCACCAGTGTGGTTGGTGCTATGGATGAGGCTGGGACTATTGGTTCTGGCTTAGATGCAGGCCAAGACAGTCCCAACATCATTAAGACCTCATTCATGACCCATGAATCTATCTTGGGAGGTCAAATACCCATTTTAGAGGAGGGAAGATTGGAACCAATGACATTAATGGAATTGACGGCTGTCTGCATTAGCTTGCAAAAGCAAAATGCAGACTTGGTATAAATTGTCAGTACACAAGGCCTTGAACTCAAGCAATTGAGGGAGAGGATTGTTATTTTGGAGAATGCTAGCATAAGGCGTAGGATGGAGGAATCTTCCAAAGGGGAGGATGAACAGATTAATGTGAGTGATAAGGGCTCACATGATGGTGAATCTTTCGGTGTTGCTGAAGCCCTAACTAGTTTGAAGAAGCAACCAGGTTTTGTTAGATCTTTGGTCACCCCTACAAATTTAGACTTGTCTTTTACAGCTATGTTGGAGCAAATTACAAGAGGCGCTGAGACATGTAATTTGGGCGTTGACAAGCAAAGTTTGAACGCTGACATGAGGATTTGGGCGTTGACACAAGCAAACTGAGCGTTGACAGACCTGCAGATGAGGTTGATGTATTCCAGTCATCATCCATCATCAAAGAAGTTTCTTCACAGGTATTACCATCTTCCTTACCCATAATTGATCCATTAGATAAGGGTAAGGGAATCATGGTAGAAGTAGATGTTCCAAAGAATGCAGCACAAGTTGAGTTTGATAGAAGGTTGGCTGCACAAATTGTGGAACAAGAAAGAAAGAAGGTTGGTGAATCACCTTTTGTTGTCACTTCAGAAGAACAAGAAGGAAGTGATGAAGCTAGTTCAGAATTAAGTGTAATGATTATAGAACAACCAGAAAGACTTGAGTATGGTGATGAGTTGGCAAAAGAGAAGTTGAATGAGTTGAAATTGCAAGTAGATTTTGACATGCCTGAAGTTGTTTAGATGTACCATGCTTGGGAAGATAGGTGTATGGAGAATCCAGATTTGACTATTTCAGACCAGATATGGGGTTTGGAGATTCTTCTAAGAGTACAAAAGGACTGCAAGGTAATTTCGAGACACAAAGCTAGCAATATTCTCTCATTGTTGAAAAGGGATAGAAGGGAGTTGTACTACATGCTACTCAGATGTCATGGAACAGGATGGACTTATAAGAAATTGATTAGATTGACATTTGAAGAGTTGGAGTTCAAAGCTTATCCCATTTGGGCAAGAGTGCAGGAAGAAAACACTCTAAGACTTCTTTCTGATGAAAGGAAAGAAGAACTTGCAGAAGAGATGGAGCTTAAGAAGGCAATGATTGTTCCCAAACCTTTAAAGAAGAGAGTCCCTCTTGAGTTTCCCAAAGATATGGATAGGTTGAATCCAAGTGAAGCTGTTATAAGAAGGAGTCTCAAGCTCTCACCATTGGAAGCTTCAGATATGGTACAAGTGTTACCTCTTGATTCTAGAAACCCTATTATAAGCTATGAAGAAGATGAATGTGGGTTTTGGAAAGTTGGCAGGTATGGGAAAGATGTTCATATTTTTACCACTCTTATATCTTTGTTTTCAATTTTTGATAGAGAAGATTTGGTAGACCTATGGAGGTTATTAGAGGCCAAGTATGTGACTGAAGCTCCTACTTCAGTCAATGGAATAAAACTATGGTCAACATTCAAGAGAATGTGTGGACCAAGAGATGAAGATCCTGCTGTTTGGAAGGATCTTGAAGATGACCTCAGTGGTCTTCAATGGTGTTTGTATTCAGTTGCTGGTGTATATTATTTGAGTTCTACAAAGTTTCCTGAGTATCTACTTGTAGATGGTCAGTATTCCATGTCCAAGGAAGTCTTGGAGAAGATGAAGACTACAGAGCTGGAAATTGATTATTCAAGTGACGTGGCCAAAGATTTGATCAGATATATTTATTACCAATATGATAAGTGTTGTAAGATTCCTCCTAGTTCTTAATGTTTATTCAGAAACTTGATTACTAGAGTAGATATCAAGTTTAGGAGAGGATTGTTGGGAATAAAATATAGCCAGTCTACTTGAGCGCTGACAAGAGTAAAACAAGCGTTGATAGGAAGAAACCAAACGCTGACAGATCAAGTGTTGACAAGAAGAAGTCAAGCGTTGATACATTGAAGATAAGCACTGATGGAAAGATTTAGTCTACGCGTATATTGTTTCTAGTTTGTTTCTAGTAAAGATAAGTTCAACATTGTATTTTCTATAATTATCTTTACCTAGAATAGTTGATACGTAGACTCTTGTACAAGGCTTTTTATGTCTATAAAAGAAGACCTTTAGGTTATTGTTCAATATAAGTTTTCATACGTTAAACACTTTCAGTGTAAGCAAGTTTGTTATCATTAATCAAGTGAAAGTTTGTTTACATCTTTGTGTGTTCTTGTTTAAGTGTTAATTCCGCATAACACTTAAATTACTTTATACATATACAAAGGTTTCTCTACGTGTATAACTTGATCTAATCTCGTATACATAAAGCTAAATCGATCTAAGTTTGGGATCAACAGGTTGTTATTCCGCAAACAACCGAGTATAATTCTTTGGTATAGCTATACTAATAATGAATTAGACGTTCAAATGTACAAGTTATGTTATTAGTAGTTAATTGGTCTAATCGTGTTTATAATACATGATAACGAGGACCCAACAAGTGATATCAGAGCGGGTGGATTATTCTTATGATCCAGATCCGTTCATATTAGCTGCTAATAACATTGTTTAAAAAATGTGTTCAAAAACTGCTAGTGAAGATACAGTTTTTGAGGGAGAGAATGGTCCATGTTTGAACAACAAACCCAGCTACCTAGCACAATAAAACAAAAAAACAAATACCTTATCCAAATCCACCGTCACAAAGATATTATCCAAATCCAAAAGCAAAACCACTGACTAAAAAAACAAACAAAAAAACAGATCGTACAAAAAAAACTTGTTTTCACATCATTCAAAACACAGATCCTACAAAAATCAACGACGCAAAGAACTCAAATCCATTCGAACAAGATCTTTTTCAACTCAATACCACATCAAAAAGATGAAACCCAGATTTGTTGTAATCACCCACCAGAAAAAATCTTATCCAGTACAATATCATCATCAATCACTCAATCACGTCGATTCCTAACAACATCATTCATTATAATCGAAACCCAGATAAATCAAACATCCAAATCACGATTTAGAAAACCCTTATCAAAAAATCTGATTCATGGATGCGAAGGAGGCTGTGATTGTGGATGCACTTAATAGGATTAGTCAATCCGGATATGTGATGGCTATGTTGTTGTTGGGATATAGATGGGATTCGATGAGGTTTCGTTGCTGGTTATAAACAATCAAGAAATCACAACACAAAAGTCGTCTTGATTGGTGGGGGGAAAAATGTTACTGATATGGTGGTGATTATAGTAGGAGATTCGATGATGGTGGTGGTTAATGAATCTATGGTGTTGGTGGATGTGGTGGTGTTTTAGATCGCTTATAAAGAAAAGCTGTTGAGGTGGTGGTGTTTGTATAAGCTGAAAAGTATGCATCAGCTTAAAAATAAACTGACGGTCATGGGTTGATCAGCAATGAAAAGTTAAAGAGCGGGTTTCGTTAGTTATGGAAACTGATGAAAAGTTATAGAGGGTTGATCAACAATGACGGTCATGGGTTAATCAGCAATGAAATTGTTGGGTCAATTTTTGACCCAATTGTTCCTCACAAGTATTTGAATATAAAATAGCAGCTGAAGACTTGAAGAATTGCTGAAGACATCTTCAGAATTTGCTGAAGACACATGACCACCAGGTCCAGCACCAGTCTTGCTGAAGACAGTTCAGCACCAGCACTTCCAGAGTACCTTGAAGACAAAGTCTTCACTTCAGTAGCTGATACGGATCAGCACCTGAAGGACAACGCCTGAATGAAGTTGCATGTAGTTCAGCTTGGAGTGACAAACTAATAAGTGTGAAAACACTAATCCTTTTACCACTTATTTCCAATAATAACAAGACCAAAACGTGTAATTTATGTCGTAAAAGTCGGAATTATGCGTGGTTTGTGTTTTTATTGTGTTTTAGGACCAAAAGATGAAAAAGGAAGAAAACACGGGCTTTCACGGGCTTTTATCGAAGAAAACGGGAAAACACGAAGTCAAAAGATCAAGAGTGCAAAAAGAACGAAAGTCCAAGACCTATTCTGAAGATTTATCGAAGAACAAGTCTAAAGACGGAAGTTTAATGAAGTCGAAGAACTCGAGTCTAAATAAATGAAGAAATGTGAAGACAAGTTTAATTAATCCCGAGACGACGTCGAGAAAAGACAAAGAATTTAATCGAGTCGAGAAGACGTGAAGAAAGAAAGAAAGAAGATGCAACACATGCACTCCTTCCACTTTTCCTATAAATACCCTCCTAATACACATTAGGAGGGTGGTTAGTTTTTAGTTTAAGTTTTCATTTTTTACTTTTCTTTCTAGTTTTAAAGAGAGAAAGTTCTAAACTTTCTCTCACTAAGTTTCATCTTTTCTTTTAATCTTTCAAGATTAAACATTTGTGTATTGCTTATTTCATTAATCAAGTCCTAGTTAAGCTTTTAATCCTTAATCTCATTCTACCTTTCTTTGATTTTTAGATTGATTTTGGTGCGAATCACATTAAATCCGTGTTGATCTTAATGGTTTTGTGCTTAAAAAGTTAATCTTTTTGTTCCTACGTAAGCTTTCATTTGATTAAGCTTTAAGATTCTTGTGCTTATTGGCTTATTTACATGATTAGTTTATTTACTTTTTAAAAGTTTTCTTTAAAAGTTCATATTTTTATGGTTTGATTTTAAAGTTTGTTTATTTTAAGTTGGATAAGTTGTGATTAGTGCTTATTTGATCCGTTTCATTATTGATTCGTTTTAGTTTTGGGTATTAGCTTATTCAATATAGCTTATTACCTAGCTTTTTACCGAATCCCATTTATATCGGAAAGGGTCTAAACCCCTTTCCGATCGTAGCATTCCGACCAGACACCCATCCCTTTATTCCGATTGTTTGATCGGATAAGGGTTTTGACCTTTCCGATTTGGCACCTATTATTCCGATCGTCTGATCGGATTAGGGTTTACTCATTCCGATTAGGCCCATTTTTATAACATTCCGATTGGTTTCGAATTTAGACATTCCGATTGTGGGTTTTGACATATTCCGATTGCCTCATTTTTCTATATTCCGATTAGGGATTTTGGGTATATTCCGATTGTGTGAATTTTTATGTATTTCGATCTGGGAGTATTTGTTGATATTCCGATTGAGGGTTTTGGCAACATTCCGATTAGTGGCTTCCTTAATATTCCGATTGCACCATTTCCAACATTCCGATCAGTAGACATTTATTACATTCCGATTAGTGCCTTTTCCCATCATTCCGATCACTCCTGTTTTCCAAGTATTCCGATTGGTGATCTTTTCTCAGATTCCGATCATTCTCTTTTGGCATATTCCGATTGGATGAGCTCATGTTTCTACAAAAGTTTCCAAGTGTTAGTTTTATTAAGTGTTTAAGTATTTTTCCTAATCTAGTCATTAAGTTTTCAAGCATTTAGTTTTAACTAGTCATTTTAGTATTAATCTTTAAACTTCTACTTTACTCAACGGCACTTACTTATTTGCTATTAGTTTAAATAGATAATCAACCAAACCATTCTCTTGTTCACCATAAGACAATTGGGTCGCACTTTAGATCAGTATTCAATTCGAAAAGACTTGGGACTACGAATTTTGAAACGTGGGGTAAAAGCCGGGTATTAAATGGCGCCGCTGCCGGCTCTTTTCGATACGATTAACGGTTTCTAGTGAGAGACGCATTGAATTTTGGGATCCGTTCTTTGAACGTTATTTTCCTTGCTTTAAAAATTTTCAAAAACCCTAAAAAATATAAAATTCTTCAAAAATACAAAAACATTGAAAAATCATAAAAGCAATTCTTTTCCAAAGGTTTGCACCAAAAAGATTATATAGATATTCTATGTGTATATTTTTCTTCTGCAGGAGTATGCGTAACTCGTGAAGATTTAGATATGGCTGGTGTTAATAACAACAATAATAACCCACCTCTACCCAATTTGAATAACAATAACAACAACAACAACAATGTCCCCCTACCTGATTTACGAACAATGGAGGACTTGTGTCAACCCACCATGAACGGACGCGGAGGCCCGATTGCGCCGATGCACGTCACGGCTCAGGAGTTTTTGAAGCATCACATGATCCAACAAGTGCAAACTAACCCATTTCGCGGAATTCCGGATGATGATGCCAACAAACACCTTGACACATTCATTACCATCACCCAAAGCATGAAGTCGCCTAGTGTTTCTATGGATGACCTTCGCCTTCAACTCTTTCCCCACTCGCTTTCTCACCATGCCGAAAAATGGTTTGACCGTCTCCCAAAGAATTCTATCCATACTTGGAATGACATGACTCAACGTTTTTTGTCGCGCTACTTCCCACCATCCATGGTCACAAGCCTTCGTAACCAAATTAGTGGATTCATGCAAGACAATGATGAATCGCTCTTTGATGCTTGGGAACGATACAATGATTTGATCGACCGCTGTACAAATCACAACATGCTCCCCGTCACTCTCATTGATAATTTCTACAATGGTCTCACTTTTTGTGATCGTGACACGATCAATGCCGCCGCCGGTGGTACTTTTATGAAAAGGAGACCGGAGGAGTGTAGAGAGTTGAGCAAAAACATGACTACTCACCACAAGAATTGGGATTCATCCGCATCCTCAAGATCTAACACGAGAGTCAATGTTTCTTCTACTACTTCCAATCCCGAGATGACTGAAATTTCTCGACAACTCGCTGAGATGAACAAGAATTTCATGACCATGGCCACAAACCACTTTCAACAAGCTAAAGCCGTTGCTATTTCTTGTGACACATGTGGTGGTCCTCATTCTTACAATGATTCTCCTTCTACCCAAGGCAATTTTTCTGAAAACGTTAACGCGACATACGGTACTTATCCCACGGGAGGCTATCAAGCTCGTCCTCAAGGAGACCGTAGCCTGCTAAGTTATCGTTCAAACCACTATCTTGCTCCACCCGGTTTCCCTCCTCCCAATCAAAACCAACAACAAAGCTATAACCGAAACAACCAATCCCAACCTTGTGCTAACAATCAATATCAATCCCAAAGAAACCCATACCCGACTCAAGGAAATTCTCAAGCTTACCAAGCTCCACCTCTCAATCAACCAATGGCATTGAATCAAGACGTCGAGACGTTCATGAAGACTAATAGAGAGATGGTGACGAATCTTCAGAGTCAATTTGTCAACTTGAAGAATGACATGGCGAAACAAGGGAGCGATATTCGAGCCGAGCTAAGGAATGACATGGCAAAACAAAGCAATGAAATTCGCGCAGACATCAGAGACTCTTTCAGCACTCAAGCGCTTAACATACGTGATATGATCGGTTCGCTCATCCAAGGTAATCAACCCTCTTCTTCGGGTACTCTTCTGAGTAACACCGTTGCAAATCCAAGAGGGGCGATGAAAGCAATCACCACTCGTAGTGGAAAAGGTTATACGGAACCCGAGCTTCCTACACCTCGACCCGTGATTGTGAACAAGGAAAAAGAGCAACTTTCCCCACCTCCTTTGCCTTCTATCCCCATTTCCCCACCACCCGTGGTTGTGAGTGATCCTACTCCCCTTAAGCCTTCTTCTTCATCCAATATACCTTATCCTTCAAGGTTGAGGAAAGAGAAGCAAAAGAGCAAGGATGATATTCAAGTTTCAAACTTTCTTAAAATGTTTAAACAATTGAATTTTAACATCTCCTTTGCCGAGGCTCTCGCTCACATGCCCAAATACGCGAAGATGTTTAAAGATCTTCTTAGTGACAAGGAGAAGCTTCTTGACATTGCTCAGACCCAACTTAATGAGAATTGCTCCGCCGTTCTCTTAAGGAAATTGCCCACCAAACTTGGTGATCCGGGTCGCTTCTTGATTCCTTGCAACTTACCGGGAGTAGAGAATTGCATGGCCCTAGCCGATCTAGGTGCCAGTATAAACTTAATGCCTTTAAGTGTTTGGAAGCAATTATCTCTCCCCGACCAAGTCCCCACCAAAATGACTTTGGAATTAGCTAACCGTACGGTTGCTTATCCAGTGGGGATAGCCGAAGATGTCTTTGTTGGCGTTGACAAATTCACCTTCCCGGCGGATTTTGTTGTCGTGGACTACGAGATGGACCCCCGTGTTCCATTAATCGTTGGAGGTCCCTTACTGAGGACCGGTCGCACTCTCATTGATGTAGCCGCGGGTGAAATAATCATGAGAGTTGGTGACGATAAAATTGTCTTCAACATGGGTAAGATTTCTAAGCAACCTTATTCATATGAGAGTGTTATTGCTATTGATGTTCTCGATAAGGCTTGTGAACAACATTTTCATGATGCTTGCAAAAGTACTCTCTCTTCTCTACCCAATGTTGAGACCGTTGCCTCAATTGCTCCGTCATTGACTCCTTTTGGAGAAAGTGACTTGGATGATTTCGACGCTAGCTTGGGTCCTCTCGATATTAAGTATGATAATTCGTCCACCGATTGGGATGAAGACATTCGTACTATTGAGAGACTTCTCAATGAAGACCCGTCTTCTCCTCCTTCTCCTAAAGAGGTGACTAATGATGATCCATCGTTAGTTTCACCATCTATTGAGGATCCTCCCACTCTTGAGCTTAAGGACCTACCTCCTCATCTAGAGTACGTTTTCCTTGAAGACACGAGAAGTTACCGGTCATCATCGCAAAGGACCTGAAAGAAGAAGAAAAATCCCGACTCATCGCCGTGTTGAAGAAGCATAAAAGATCTATCACTTGGAAAATCTCTGACATTCGCGTAATTGATCCTCACTTTTGCACACATAAAATTCTCATGGAGGACGACTTTAAGCCCACTATTCAAAGCCAACGAAGGGTGAATCCTAAAATCCATGAAGTCATCAAAAAAGAGGTTATCAAACTTCTTGATGCGGGTATGATTTACCCTATTTCGGATTCACCATGGGTTAGTCCAGTCCATTGTGTGCCTAAGAAAGGTGGAATCACCGTTGTGCCCAATGCCAACAACGAGTTAATTCCTACCCGTCTCG
This sequence comes from Glebionis coronaria, assembly GCA_025667525.1. Taxonomy (NCBI): domain Eukaryota; kingdom Viridiplantae; phylum Streptophyta; class Magnoliopsida; order Asterales; family Asteraceae; genus Glebionis; species Glebionis coronaria. The sequence goes on from JANFOE010001307.1 coordinate 280,507, forward strand.
TTACTGGGTGGAGAGTTTGTATAGACTACCGCAAACTCAATGATGCCACGAGAAAGGATCATTTCCCTCTACCTTTTATGGACCAAATGCTTGAACGTTTAGCGGGTAATGAATATTACTGCTTTCTTGATGGTTTCTCGGGTTATTTCCAAATACCCATCGATCCCCAAGATCAAGAGATGACAACATTCACTTGTCCCTATGGCACATTTGCTTACAAAAGAATGCCTTTTGGCTTATGCAATGCCCCCGGGACTTTCCAAAGGTGCATGTTGGCTATCTTCCATGACATGGTTGAGCAAACCATGAAAGTCTTCATGGATGATTTCTCGGTCTTCGGGGATTCCTTTTCTTCTTGCCTTGCCAATTTGGAACGTATGCTTAAACGGTGCGAAGACACTCGCCTTGTTCTGAATTGGGAAAAATGCCATTTTATGGTAAAAGAAGGCATTGTGCTAGGACACAAAATCTCTAAAGCCGGTCTTGAAGTCGACCGTGCTAAAGTAGATGTCATAGCCAAATTACCTCCACCTTCAACCGTGAAGGGTGTGAGAAGTTTTCTGGGTCATGCGGGCTTCTATCGTCGATTCATTCAGGATTTCTCTAAAATCGCTCGCCCGATGACCCACCTCTTGGAAAAATATACTCCTTTTATCTTTTCTAAAGAGTGTATCGAAGCCTTCAATCTTCTGAAGGATAAGCTAACTAAGGCACCGGTCTTGGTTACCCCTAATTGGGAGCTACCCTTTGAGTTGATGTGCGATGCTAGCGACTTTGCTATTGGTGCGGTTTTGGGCCAAAGAGTGAATAAACACTTCCAACCAATCCACTATGCTAGCAAAACAATGACGGGGGCTCAATTGCATTATACGACAACCGAAAAAGAGCTTTTAGCTGTTGTCTATGCTTTTGAAAAATTTCGCCCCTATCTTGTTTTATCCACCACCATCGTATACACGGACCATTCTGCGTTGAAGTACTTGATGACTAAGCACGACTCTAAGCCAAGACTTCTTCGTTGGGTTTTACTCCTTCAAGAATTCAACATTGAAATTCGTGACAAAAAGGGAGCCGAAAATCTAGCCGCGGATCATCTGAGTAGACTTGAGGATCCATATCAAGGGGATCATCCGAACAAAGAGATTAATGACTCTTTCCCCCTTGAGACCTTAATGTCTATAAATCTCAATCTTGATGACACCCCGTGGTTTGCCGAAATTGCAAACTACTTAGCGGGTGGTATTCTCATCAAAGGGTTAACATCCCAACAAAAGAAGAAGTTCTTGAATGATGTTAAGACTTACTATTGGGATGACCCTTTTCTATTCAAACAATATGCTGATCTGATCATTCGTCGATGTGTTGATGGATCGACAGCTTTGCAAATCCTTGCTGCTTGCCATAAAGGACCCACCGGTGGTCACTTTGGTCCTAACTACACCGCTAAGAAAGTGTTTGATTCTGGATTCTATTGGCCCACCATTTATCGTGACGCTCACGAAATGGTTAAGCATTGTGATGCTTGCCAATGCCAAGGCAAGATCACACATAAGGATGAGATGCCTCAAAATTTCATACAAGAATGTGAAATCTTTGACGTATGGGGCATCGACTTTATGGGGCCATTTCCATCCTCCAAAGGGAACAAATACATCCTCGTAGCCGTTGACTACGTTTCTAAATGGGTTGAAGCTAAGGCTCTCCCTACGAATGATGCGAGGGTGGTTGTGAACTTTTTAAAGCAGCTGTTTGCTCGATTCGGCGTTCCTCGTGCTATTATCAGTGACCGTGGGACTCATTTTTACAATGATCAATTTGCAAGAGTCATGGCTAAGTATGGTGTCAATCACCGTCTTTCCACCGCCTATCATCCCCAAACCAATGGGCAAGCCGAGATTTCCAACCGTGGATTGAAGCGAATTTTGGAGCGTACTGTGGGAGAGCATCGCGCCACGTGGGCCGATAAGTTAGATGATGCTCTGTGGGCTTTCCGTACTGCTTATAAGACCCCGATCGGTTGTACACCTTATCGTCTTGTATACGGGAAAGCATGCCACCTCCCCATCGAGCTGGAACATAAGGCGCACTGGGCCTTGAAGTGGGCTAACTTCGACATCAACAAAGCCGGTGATCATCGCAAGATTCAACTCAACGAGCTAAATGAACTGAGGAATGAAGCTTAGGAGAACTCGCTGATCTATAAGGAGAAGACCAAGATCATCCACGATGCAAGGATTAAGAACCAAGAGTTCCACGTTGGTGACCAAGTCTTACTTTTTAACTCTCGGTTGAAGATCTTCTCTGGCAAGTTGAAGAGCCGCTGGTCTGGTCCATTCACCGTCGCCAAAGTCTTTCCATATGGGACCATTGAGCTTTCTCAGCCAAATGGGCCCAATTTCAAGGTGAATGGCCAGCGTTTGAAGCTATACTTTGGTGAGAACATCTCTCATGAGATGATTCCATCGCTCACCACGTTCCCCATGAACTAAATTTGGGTCGAGTCAGGCTCGTGACTCGGTTATAAAAAACAAGCGCTTCTCGGGAGGCAACCCGTGATCTATCCTTTACTGCTTTCATAATAAGTGTAGGGGGAGCCCCGTATGTGTTTGTTGTCTTGTTTCTTGTGCTGTGCAGGGATTAAAGCTTCAAAGATCCACCTTGATGACTTTTGACGAACCATGATACCGTGTTCCCATCTTCCCGGTTCTATCCTAAACTCTAGTGATTCAATATTTCATATCTTATATGTTCACATTGAATTAAATTTATTTTTCCTTTCCTTAGCAAGATTTAAACAAAGTGCACAATGTCCTAAGTGTAGGGGAGTTTACTCCCACATGCTTAAACATTGAGGACAATGTTTATATCAAGTGTAGGGGGACTTCTATCGAAGTAAGTGGTCTTTTCCATGAATATGCCCTCATTTTAACCGGAAAACGTGATTTTTCGACATTTTTCAAAATTTTTAATCTATTTTGGCCTAGTTGTATAGTTGTATTTTCCTTTGTTATGGTTATTTTCTATCCTTGCTAGAATAAATTTTCAAATAAGTGGTTTTAAAATTTTCTTAGTCGTGAACATTTTGACATAACCCAAGTTTACTTATCTAAGTTTACTCTAGCTAGTATCCTTAACGTGTTTTAGTCAAGTTTTGCTAGGCTTTTATATTGGGATCTATAAAACACGAAGGTCTTAACTCTCGCGGGTTAAGAACAAGAACTTTTCGCAAGTTCCTATAATTGATCCTAGAGAGTCGTTTATCAAGGGAACTTTAAAATGCGATTTCTAAACTTGAAAAAGTCTAAGAATTTGCAAGATCCTATAGGCGGCTCGAAAACCCAAAACTTTGATTTAATAGGCTAAGCATCCACGAGTCTCATTTCTTGAGATTTTAAACTGTGGAGAACAAGAGATGATAGAGTTAATTATAAGTTCGGTATTCTTTCGTGAATTTATGTGAGTTAATTATAAGCCTATTCTCCCTTCACTTGTTAATAAATATATCTGCAATAAATAAGGTTGTACGATTTAAAAGGTTACTTAGCTTCTAGCCCAAGATCATTTAAAAGTTGCTCGGTACGGATTAGAGTTCATAGCCAAGGCATAACTTATTGAAACGGGATGCGAAGATTGGCCAGTCCGAAAAGGCCCTAACAAGGCATGAGGGCTACATTTTGTTGCTAAAGATCCAAAAGTGATGTGAAGAATCATTTATCAAAAATCAATATGAAGGATCGAGACACACGACGAAAAGCAAATACTCCCCTAAAGATCATGGAGAAGTCTATCCAAAAAGGCCCTAACAAGGTATGAGGATAAATAGATCCAAGTCCTAAAAGGAGGCGGATCGTTGTATATCAAAGTACAAAATAAAGATTGGAGAAAAATGAAGAAGTCATGGTCCAAATATGAAGAATCTCTCAAAATTTCAAGTGAAGAAATTCCTATTATGAAGAGAAGACCATTATTTCATGAACTTCTCACAAGATTCGAAGTATGAAGTCGCTGCCAAATATCAGTCCGAGAAAGGTCTCAAATCATGAAGCGAGTTATGCCAAGATATGAACTTTATGAGGTCCGAGAAGCAGTTTTAAAAGATTTTCTCCATTAGCTAACTATTGATTAAATCGTTCACTTTATTTTCGGCCTAAATAACTATCGAAATAAGTCAAACAATGCATCCTCGTGATCATTCAAGACAAAAATAAAATACAAGAGATACACCTAGGAATAAGGGAGTCTAAGTGAATAATTAGCCCACATGAATTCGTGTTAGTTTGCTAACTTATAATAACAATGATCTCATTTTTAAGCTTGGTATGGGGAACGTGAAACTTGAGGATGATAAACGTTCATGGCAGCCAAAACCCAATGTAAGTTTTTAATTTCTTTACTTGTTTCTATCATTTTATTTTTCTTAGATGTTTAGTATTTAATAAAGGCCAAGATGGGTTATTTATGATAGAAAATGTAAACCGTGCTTTAAAATTAATGCATTGCATGAGGGCATTGCAATGGTCAAGTGTAGGGGATTTAATAAGTGTGAAAACACTTATCCTTTTACCACTTATTTCCAATAATAACAAGACCAAAACGTGTAATTTATGTCATAAAAGTCGGAATTATGCGTGGTTTGTGTTTTTATTGTGTTTTAGGACCAAAAGATGAAAAAGGAAGAAAACACGGGCTTTCACGGGCTTTTATCGAAGAAAACGGGAAAAGACGAAGTCAAAAGATCAAGAGTGTAAAAAGAACGGAAGTCCAAGACCTATTCTAAAGATCTATCGAAGAACAAGTCTAAAGACGGAAGTTTAATGAAGTCGAAGAACTCGAGTCTAAATAAATGAAGAAATGTGAAGACAAGTTTAATTAATCATGAGACGACGTCGAGAAAAGACAAAGAATTTAATCGAGTCGAGAAGACGTGAAGAAAGAAAGAAAGAAGATGCAACACATGCACTCCTTCCACTTTTCCTATAAATACCCTCCTAATACACATTAGGAGGGTGGTTAGTTTTTAGTTTAAGTTTTCATTTTTTACTTTTCTTTCTAGTTTTAGAGAGAGAAAGTTCTAAACTTTCTCTCACTAAGTTTCATCTTTTCTTTTAATCCTTCAAGATTAAACATTTGTGTATTGCTTATTTCATTAATCAAGTCCTAGTTAAGCTTTTAATCCTTAATCTCATTCTACCTTTCTTTGATTTTTAGATTGATTTTGGTGCGAATGACATTAAATCCGTGTTGATCTTAATGGTTTTGTGCTTAAAAAGTTAATCTTTTTGTTCCTACATAAGCTTTCATTTGATTAAGCTTTAAGATTCTTGTGCTTATTGGCTTATTTACATGATTAGTTTATTTACTTTTTAAAAGTTTTCTTTAAAAGTTCATAATTTTATGGTTTGATTTTAAAGTTTGTTTATTTTAAGTTGGATAAGTTGTGATTAGTGCTTATTTGATCCGTTTCATTATTGATTCGTTTTAGTTTTTGGTATTAGCTTATTCAATATAGCTTATTACCTAACTTTTTACCGAATCCCATTTATATCGGAAAGGGTCTAAACCCCTTTCCGATCGTAGCATTCCGACCAGACACCCATCCCTTTATTCTGATTGTTTGATCGAATAAGGGTTTTGACCTTTCCGATTTGGCACCTATTATTCCGATCGTCTGATCGGATTAGGGTTTAGTCATTCCGATTAGGCCCATTTTTATAACATTCCGATTGGTTTCGAATTTAGACATTCCGATTGTGGGTTTTGACATATTCCGATTGCCTCATTTTTCTATATTCCGATTAGGGATTTTAGGTATATTCCGATTGTGTGAATTTTTATGTATTCTGATCTGGGAGTATTTGTTGATATTCCGATTGAGGGTTTTGGCAACATTCCGATTAGTGGCTTCCTTAATATTCCGATTGCACCATTTCCAACATTCCGATCAGTAGACATTTATTACATTCCGATTAGTGCCTTTTCCCATCATTCCGATCACTCCTGTTTTCCAAGTATTCCGATTGGTGATCTTTTCTCATATTCCAATCATTCTCTTTTGGCTTATTCCGATTGGATGAGCTCATGTTTCTACAAAAGTTTCCAAGTGTTAGTTTTATTAAGTGTTTAAGTATTTTTCCTAATCTAGTCTTTAAGTTTTCAAGCATTTAGTTTTAACTAGTCATTTTAGTATTAATCTTTAAACTTCTACTTTACTCAACGGCACTTACTTATTTGCTATTAGTTTAAATAGATAATCAACCAAACCATTCTCTTGTTCACCAAAAGACAATTGAGTCGCACTTTAGATCGGTATTCAATTCGAAAAGACTTGGGACTATGAATTTTGATACGTGGGGTAAAAGTCGGGTATTACAAACCAAACTGAACCGATGTTCATCTAACTCTCGAATTACAACCAGAAGATATTGGCGGGAACTTCTTAGAAAACAAGAGTACAAGAGTGGTTACTTGTACAGCCAATAAGAAAGTCAAAAGTAATTTTGTACTTTAATGGGAAAGAAAGCATGGGAGCACATGGGCTTCACTTTAGTGAAAGCTTCTTTTGGAAGCTTTAGTTTTTCTTTCCCTGTATATAGATAGGTTGTTAGTAGAGTTAGATAAGTTTTCCATTTCACAAATACACACAAGATGTATAGATATGGATTCTTCCTCTCTTGTTCATCAAGAGAGAAACTTGTCATTCAATCCCAGTTGTTATTCTGCAAACAACCGGGTATAATTATTTGGTATAGCTATACTAATAATGAATTAGACGTTGAAAAGTACAATTTATTTTCTTAGTAGTTAATTGGTCTAATCTTGTTTATAATACATGATAACGAGGACCCAACACCTTTCCTAATAGTTACGATGTCAACAAATTAAGTCACCAAATAAGATTCGATAAACATGGTTTTTTACCAGTTTTGAACATTCGACTTATTACCATGAATTTTATTACCCGTCTCATCATCGGTGGCTTTGATTATCATGGTTTACTTCCATCTTTTATTCAATTCCACCTTGGAGCTTTTATTATGACCTTGGTCTTGCCTTGTCTTTTATTTATCCTCGCCATGAGGCATGTATTATGATGAAGACGTATATCCTCACGCTGAAATGAATTTTAGATCTTTAAATCTTCAACAAAATAGGCATGAAAAGGGCAAACATAATTGCAACAATAAGAGGAAAAAAAACCAATACGAACACCATATCAATCTCATATCAATCTGAATAAAAAACGAAAACACAAACATCTAAATAAAAATTCAAAAGAAAGGGCAAAAATTACCTGAAATAACAATAGTCAACAACAATCTTTGCTATTCCTAAATATATTCAAAAATAAATCAGACATAGAAATCATAACAAAAGAAGAGGAAAAAATTAGTCCAAACAATTATGACATTCAAGAATTGAAAAAAATAGATAAAAAAGGGGAAAACTAACCTAATTTGTTTCGCCGGATCTGAAAATTTAAAAAAGAAGCAGTAAGAGTATGATATAAAACCACAGAAAAACAACATATGCGTTCTTAAACCTGCATGGAAGACAACACATCGGAAGAACGATATGAGCCCAAGAAAGTGGAGGATGCATTAATGGCAAAGTTTCCCGCCCAAACCATAGGATAATAATAAAAACATTGCTACTGTTCACAATATGAGACGACACAATTACACAGATAATAGTTATAATGCCTTTAAATTTTAACCACAATGTAAAAAACAAGCTTTATATTTTATAAAATAGTTTGAAAGAAAGGAAAACTATAAGAATTTTTCGTAAGTTATAAACATACCGATAAAATCTTCTAAACAATCAAATATGAAAACTAGGTAATCCCGCAAAACACTCAAATTTGGTGCCCCTGAATAATGATTGGGTCATATTTCCCTCTCGAAATTGAAATTTTGAAAGTTGCTTGGATAAAGAAAAGCACCATGGGTGTCACGTAGGAAAGTTGCTAATGTTTTTATCTTTTTACTTATTTACAGACGTATAATATATAATTTACGGGTGTATATTTAAACAGACAAGCACACATAAAAAAGAGTGTTCATAAATAAACAAATTATGATATGTGTATTTGATCATACTTTTGATTGATGAAAGTCATTTTTACTCTTTAAGTGAATACTATATAAATTAGAAATGATTAATTAATGCATGCTTTGATTATACTAAGTAAAAGAAAATAACTAGTCATACTTAATATCCAAAAAGTGAAAACTTTACATTTTTTTGGAAAATATAAAAATAGTTAGGTAGACACTTGTTCAAAACGAGAAGAGTAGTATTTTATATACGTACTTTTATTCTCGTTCGTTTAATCTCTTAATGAAAAAATATAAGCGAGCAAAACAACCTCTCAGTAAATAATCAAACATGGACAATAAAAGACAGTTATTTATCGTATCAATTTATTTGTTTGGTTCAAATTAATTGAACGAGCGAAACATAGCTTTGTCCGTGTTCATTCTGCTTACAAACCTACAAGACATACTTATTTTTTTATTATTATATTTTTTTCTCAAAAACCATTATTGAGATTCATATCGGTATTAATACAAGAATTTTGACACCCCGTATAAAAATTAAAGTTCTTGTTCTCGATATCTTAACGAATTGATTATTGGCTTAAAGTACGACTCAGTTGATTTTGGTGAAACAAAAGTTGTGTCGTTGATTTTAAAATAAAATGTGCAAAGACTTAAAAGTAAATGACGTTAAAGTAAAATGAGCGTTATATTAAAACTAAGGCTAATTAAACGAAAAAGGAGTGCAATATTTAAAAACGTGACAGAAAGTAAAATAATTAAATGACTTAAAATTTAAAGCGTGACGGAAATTAAAATTAGACAAGAATTAAAATGAGAATGTAAAAATTAAACAAGACAAAACATGAAAAATAACCCAGATCGCAATATATTCCGATCAGAATCTGATCGGAATGTACCTCGTCGGAATATGCACAACCTGCCCAATCGGAATGTTGAATTACCTACCTTGATCGGAATGTAGATCGGAAACCTCTGATCGGAATATGAACCTAACTCTGGTCGGAATACCAATCGGAATATGTCACCTTTTCACTGATCGGAATAACCAAGCTAGAACCCAGATCAGAATGTAACTTACCTATTGATCGGAATGTATAGTAGAGTCCAGATCGGAATACAGAGTGAATTACCAATCGGAATGCTGTCACTAGTCCAGATCGGAATACCTCTAATGCCTCTGATCGGAATGTACACAATCCCTCCAATCGTAATATTACTAAACCATCCAATCGGAATACCAAACTACCTCCAATCGGAATGTTGTTAGGAAAGTTAAAACCCTTTTCCGACCAAGCCAAAGAGCTGGTCGGAATATGAAACCCTATTCCGATTTGTCAGATCGGAATACGGAGGAAAGAACACAAAATAAGCTAGAAAAATAAGCTATAACTCTAATAAGCACACGTCCAAAATTCTAATCAAACAAGTATAATAAAAAGCTACTAAACTGAAATTTAAAGACTTTTAAAACACGAAATGAATAAGCTTTACGAAAAACAACTTTTATATAAAAATAACTTTTATAAAAACTTTAAAAACTTAAAGATAAACACAATAAGCTATAAAAATAAATGATCTAAAACAATCACAAGCATAAAAACACAATCTTTAATCAAATAAGCAAGATAATAAACATGTAATCCTAAAGATCAAGCAAGAAAGAAAGATAGAATGAGAGATCAAACAAGTAAAGTAAAGGTGCAATAAAGAGAAAATTAACTTACTTGAAAATTAAAGTGCAAGACAAGGTAATTAAAGGTGCAAGTAATTAAAGGTGCAAGGTAAATAAAAGTGGAAGACTAATTGTCACCTTAGCCAACAAAAAACTAATGAAATGAAAATGAAGGCTATATATAGGAGATTAGGAAGGTGTTTAGAGGAAGCTTCCTCCACTCCTTCCTTTCTTCTTAATTGCAAGATCAAGTCCTTAAGCTTCTTTAATCTTCTTAAATCTTCTTAATACTTGGACTTTGTTTTGGGATTTATTCGAACTCGTCTTTTAATTCTTCAATAAATAAGACTCGAGTTCTTCGGCTTTAAGTAAAGGTTCCGTCTTTTGACTTTTTCTTCGATAAATCTTCAGAATTGGTCTTGGACTTCCGTTCTTTTCGCACTCTTGACTTCTCGACCTCATATTTCGTCTTTTTCTTCAATATTAGCCCGTAAATGCCGTGTTTTCTCCACTTTTCACAATTTCGTCCTAAATCACAACAAAAACACAAACCACGCATAATTCCGACATAAAAGACATAAAATACACGTTTTGGCTCGGTTATTATTGTAATTAAGTGGTAGAAAAGATGGGTGTTTTCACACCTATCAGGTATCTGTGGTTTGTGTGATAGATACATCCAGCTAGAGTTGGCAAAACGGACGGGTCGGGCGGGTCCGAGCAAAGATCAAATTGATCATGGACAAAACGAGCACGTACCAAACGGGCGTGGGTAAAATGGACACGGGTCAAATGGACGTAAATCAAGCGAAAAACAAAACATATAAGTGTGATTAAAAAACTTGAAAATCGTTAAAAATTAAATGAATAAAAAAAAAGAAAACATACAAAAATCGAAAAACATACAAAAATACTATAAAATATAATACCCATTTGATTCTGTTGGTCCCTTGTAATTCGTTATTACTTATCAACCTTAAGTAATAACTAATTAGCAAGACTCAAGTGTGTTGTTTTAACAATTAATAAGAAATAAGAACAATTAAAATAACAATACCAATATAACACTTCAATGTATAGACTTTAATTAGAATCAAATAAAGAATTTATAACCTACTTTGTTTGCGGAAGAACAAAGTGGTTGAATAACAATGGGTGGTGATCTCCTCTACATAAACATATAACCAAAGTTAATAGTCTAAGCTCTAATCTAAACGTTCATATGCTTCTTGGCTATATGGTTTAGTTGGAGTTGAGAGAGAAAGGTTTTCCAGAGTTTCTACTCTTGTATTGGTTAATCTTTTCCCTCTCAATGTGCACTCCATATATAGTCAGTACAAAACTAGGGTTTGCATTTTGCATGTTTCTATGCATGGGTTTATCCAGTGGGTGGTTGATGCCCATGCTGGATAAACAGTACAAAGTATATATTAAACTATTCTAGAAAAGATAAAGGTTGTACTTATAGCTAACTATACAAGCAACCTACTTTGACTTAAAGTAATCTTTTCCCACCTAATGCAAACCATCAGAATACTGAAGTATCTTTAGTATCCTAGAGGAGATCGACATCATTATGTTTGGTATTGTCAGACCAAACTGAGCTGAAAGCTCTTCTTCAGTACTTGTTCTTCAGCAACTAGACCGCCTAGTATTTGAAGCAAAGACTCCTTTGTATTCTAAGTATACTGGAAGAAGAAAGCTAAACATCCTTCAGCAACATAGTCTTCAGTAGGAACTTTGTTCCTCTGGTCATGCTTCAACAGACTGGCCTTACTGGTGAACATAAAACACTTAGGGGGATTTTATATTCAAATCCTAGAGTTGCTTCAGGGTCAGTAAATACTGACCCAACAATCTCCCTCTATTTGGATATACAAATAGTCTAAGTCTAATGTCAGTATTGAGTGAGCATAACAACTTCTTCTTACTTGCACTGAACAATAAAATACTTATAAACATCAGATACTCATTTATTCATAAACATTACAAATTACAACAAAGACATTACAAATGATTATTCAAGCTTCCTTAGGCCTAAGTCCTTCAATGATGGGAGTCTGAATTGATGGATCTGAGTTTATGTGGTCCAATATAGCAAGCAAGCACATGCTGAAGGTTCTAGCTGCATCAGTACGTCCTGGACCTTCATACTGAGAGTAAAAGATCCTTTGAACATTCGAGAGAAGTTCATTGTTCATTTCATCAAGGTCACTGATGCCAACAAAGTCTTGACGTTCACGATTAGTGATGAGACTGCTATTATACATGGTCTCATCATCCAAAACGGATTTTAAATGCTAACAAATGTCATAAAATACCATATTATATGCTTGTGTTTGTTACTTTTTTGTTTTAGGTATGGATATTGTGAAAAATACAAAGATCACAAGAAACAAGCAAAAACGAACACGAGAAACGAAGCCGCATAATGAACCGGGCCCAAGTTATGAATTTTCCAAGAAAAGTCCTTGAAGAATTGAAGATGTACAAGAAAGGTCCTTCATTATTAAAGAAATGACACTTTATACCCTTGTATAATCATAATTACAAGTTTGGTCCCTAAAGTTTGTCAAAAGTATAAAAAGGTCCCTTGAGTTTGAAGATTTGGCAAGATTAGTCCCTCAAAATTATCAATTTGTCACTTTTAGTCCTCCTCAAAGTCAACCACACAAGAATAGATCTTCAAGAATCAAGAAAAGCCAAGACAAGCCCTTCAAGATTTAAGAAATTACAAAAGAAGTCCTTAAAAATACTTTGGAAAAGTATTTGTGGCCAAAGTGTGAAAACTGAAACTTGTTTAACAAAGGAAGTCGTTTTTAAGGATGAATAAACTTGTTTTAAAAAGAACGCCAAAGACCAAGGACCAAAACTGCCACACCAAACATTCAAATCTCATTTTTGCGCCAAACACTTTGCCATCCCACAAAAAATAGATCAAACTTTGTTACTATTCACCTTCCACTCCCAGATTTTACTTTCACCCATCAAAGGGTAAAACCCAATTGACACATCCCACGTGTGATTCCCCTTCACACGCATCTATCCGATGCCCCACATCACACATCCCTTCACCCATGGACCCTACCCATCAACCTCGTCCACCTATCACATCACTCCTTAACCTCCAAGGCATCCTACGTGGACAAATCAACAACCCATAATCACTACTTGGTCCCTAAGGCTAAATGAACGATTTGGATCAATTTTGACAGCTCATTCACATCAAATGCACTTAAGGGTATTCGTGGAACTATATAGCTAGGGTTTATAATTTTTAGCACCTAGAATGTTCTCATTAGCACTATATAATGAGGCATCAACCTGTGATGACCCCTTGTTCCAGTTTTTGCTTTCCCTATTGTAATTCCTTTTAAATTAATAAAAGTTGGTATTTTCTAAAAACTTGAATCGATTCCTTTTTGTTGTTTGAAGTTTGTAAGGAGAAGCAAAGGCTGAGTTCCAATAGTTATTTTATAAGTGTTTTGGTGGTTTGTGTAAGCCACGGATTGTGTTGGTTTAGTTTTCAAGTTTTTCAAAGTTTGGAAAAAGTTTTCTGTCAAGGTTTTGATAGGCTTCATAGATCCTTGTTCTTCAAGGATTTTTGGATCCAAAGGCTTGAATATGTTCCTTTCCATCTCAAGTTATCCATACTTGTTGTGTGAGGGTAGATCTCAAGTGTTGTTTCATTTTCAAGGTTTCAAAAAAGGTTTTTGGATCCCCCTGCTAAGGTTGATCCCCTACTTGGATTTATTTGCTATTAATCTGTTACTAACCCCAACCAAAGACCATAAGCTTTCACAAGCTTGTTCATACCAATCTTGTTGAGGGATTTTGAGGTTTGGTTTGCATGTTTGTTCTTTGTGTTAGAAGATCTCATCATAGAAGGTCTAGGTTCAGCTGTTGAACCATCAACAGACCTTCACTCTTGTCCAAGTACCCTAGGTGTGTTCTAGCTGTTGAATCACACTCTAGGGAGCATTGTTGACCTTCCCTAGGAAGTAAAGGGAAGGAGGTTCACACTCTCTCACTTTCCTCTCTTAAGAATTTTAGTTAAAAATCTATTTGTTTAAGTTGATATGTGAATATGTGCTTAAGTGTTTTATGTTGTGGTTTTGGTTTACTTCTGTTTAGTGTCACCTAGTTGAGCTAATTAGGGTATAAAATTAGTAGGTTGTTTGTAGAAATAAAAAGTTTCTTTGAAAAGTGATAAAACAAGTCTGGTTGGAAATTTTGGGATCAAAAGGCCTTGTGGCCTTGGTTCTTAGGGTTGGTTTTCACTCAACTAGTGTTTTTAAGAAAGGTTTGGTCACTAGATAAGTTTCACAAGGTGTAGAAAAGTTTTTGCAAGTTTTCATAAAATCTGCCTAAGTATTTTGGATTTGGTCAAACACATCAGAAGGGATTAAACTTTTGTTTGTTTGAATTAGAATTTGTAACTTGGTTTGATTATATTCCTTGTTGGTGTGCATCTGTGCAATATTTGGTTGAGTCATTTGGTGGCTTATTCAGTGAGTTATGTTGATCCCAAACTTAGATCGATTTAGCTTTATGTATACGAGATTAGATCAAGTAATACACTTAGAGAAACCGTTGTATATGTTTATGACAATCTAAGTGTTATGCGGAATTAACACTTAAACAAGAACACAATGATATAAACAAACTTTCACTTTGATTAATGATATCAAACTTGCTTACAATGAAAGTAGTTTACGAATGAAAACTTATATGAAACATTAACCTAAAGGTCTTCTTTTATATACATAAGAAGCCTTGTACAATAATCTACGTATCAGCTATTCTAGGTAAAGATAAATATAGAAAATACATTGTTGTTCCTATCTTTACTAGAAGTAATCTAGAATACAATAAACACGTAGAGTATATCTTCCCATCAGTGCTTGTCTTCAATGTATCAACGCTTGACTTTATCTTGTCAACGTTTGTGCTGTCAGCGTTTGATTTACTCCTGTCAACGCTTGTTTTACTCTTGTCAGCGCTCAAGTAGATTGGCTATAATTTATTCCCAACAATCCTCCCCTAAACTTGATATCCACTCTTATGATCAAGTTTCTGAATAAACATTAAGGACTAGGAGGAATCTTACAAACCTTCTCATATTGGTAATAAATAAATTTGATCAAGTCTTTTGCCACATCACTTGAATAATCAATTTCCAGCTTAGTGTTCTTCATCTTCTCCAAGATATCCTTGGATATAAAATACTGACCATCCACAAGTAGATACTCAGCAAACTTTATAGAACTCAAATGATAAACACCAGCAGCTGAATACAATCTCCATTGAAGACCACTGAGGTCATCTTCAAGATCCTTCCAAACAGCAGGATCCTCATCTTTTGGTCCACACATTCTCTTGAATGTGGACCACAGTTTTATTCCATTTGCTGAAGTTGGTGCTTCAGCCTCATACTTGGTCTCTAACAATCTCCATAGATCTACCAAGTCTTCTCTATCACAACTTGCAAACAAAGATATAAGAGTGGTAAAAGTGTGAACCTCTTTGCCATACCTGCCAATCTTCCAAAATCCACATTCATCTTCTTCATAGATCACAATTGGATTTCTGGAATCTAGTGGTAACACTTGTACCATATCTGAAGCTTCTAATGGTGAGAGCTTGAGGCTCTTTCTTATGACAGCTTCACTTGGATATAATGGATCCATATCTTTGGGAAACTTAAGAGAAACTCCCTTTTTCACTGGTCTAGGAACAAACATTGCCTTCTTGAGCTCCATTTCCTCTTCAAGTTCTTCCTTTCTTTCATCCGAAAGAAGTCTGAGAGTGTTTGCTTCCTGCACTCTAACCCAGATGGGATAAGCTTTGCATTCCAACTCATCAAATGTCAATGCCCTCAATTTCTGATAAGTCCATCCTACTCCATGACATCTGAGCAACATGCAGTATAGCTCCCTTCTATCCCTTTTCAATTCTGAGAGAATATTGCTTGCCTTGTGTTTCAAAATAACCTGGCAATCTTTTTGTACTCTGAGGAGAATCTCCAAACCCCATATCTGATCTGAAATGGTCAAGTGTGGATTCTCCATACATCTTTATTCCCAAGCATGATACATTTGAACCACCTCTGGCATATCAAAGTCAACCTGCAACTTCAACTCTCTCAACTTCTCCTTGGCCAACTCATCTCCATACTCAAGTCTTTCTGGCTGTTCTATGATCATAACACTTGAGTCTGAGCTAGCTTCATCACTTCCTTCTTTCTCTTCTGAAGTGACAACAAATGGTGACTCTTTCACCTCCTTTCTATCTTGTTCCATGATTTGTGCAACCAACCTTCTATCAAACTCAATTTGAGCTGCATTCTTTGGAACAACCTCTTCCACCATAATGCCCTTACCCTTATCTAATGGATCAATTGTTGGTAAGGTAGATGGTGATACCTGTGAAGAAACTTCCTTGATGATGGATGATGACTGGGATACATCACCCTCATTTGCAGGTCTGTCAACGCCCAATTTTGCTGTGTCAGCGCCCAAAATATTTCTGTCAGCGTCTAAATTCTCCTTGTCAACACCCAAATTTCCTGCCTCAGCACCTTTTGCAATTTCCTCCAACATGGCTGTAAATGATAAATTTAAGTTTGTAGGAGAAACTAAGGACGTATCAAAACCTGTCTGTTTCTTCAGACTTGTAAGGGCCTCAGCAATATCCAAAGATTGACCATCATGGCTGCCCTTGTCACTCACATTTATTGGATCTTCCTCCCCTTTGGAAGATTCCTCCATCCCTCTCCTTGCACTAGCAGTCTCCAAAATAACAATCCTCTCCCTCAATTGCTTGAGTTCAAGGCCTTGCGTGCTGACAACTTGTACCAAGTCTGCATTTTGCTTTTGCAAGCTCATGCAGACAGCCGTCAATTCAAGTAGGGTCATTGGTTCCAATCTGCCCTCTTCTAAAATGGGTATTTGACCTCCCAAATCAGATTCATTGGGCATGGATGAGGACTTAATGATGGTGGGACTGCCTTGGCCAGCATCTAAGCCCGAACCAATAGTCCCACCCTCATCCATAGCACCAGCCACACTTGTGGTGGTGGTTCTCTCTGCTACATGGCTAGGACCACCAGAGGAGAACACTCCAGTAGTCCTTTGGCGTTTAATCAACCTATATTAAGGGGGTGTAAAAGATGATGTGGATTGGGTGGATGTGGGTTGGTTAAGGGGTGTTTGGGTTTGTGAAGGTTGTGTGCCAACGTTGGAAATAGGCACATCAACGCCAACATTTAACGTGTCAGCGTCGAAGGGTTCTTGGTCAACTTGCATATGTTCAGGTGAAGGTAATGGTTCAGGTATTGGGTCAATTTGGGGTTGGGGGTCTGGTTGGGGTTGAGCTGCTGCAATGACAGCAAGCATAGCTTGGGTTAAAGGTAGGTCACGATGTGGGGGTGAGTTCATCTTCATAAAAATAGCTTTCTTTTGCACAGGGATCTCATAAAAATCATTATGATCCCTTGTGCAGTATCCTTGAACATCAAAAACCATTTGTAAAAATCGGGGATAAGCTAAAGTCATTTTGTTCCCCTTATTTTTACACATGCCCTCAAAAATCATATTAGAATAATTAAATTTTTGCCCAGTTGCAATACACACAATAGCACTTGCAATAGATCTATTGATCTCATTGTGTGCAGTGCATTTGGGACTCAAACATTGTAGGAGGACATGTATGAGGTACTTCCAGGCTGGGGGAAACTCCTGTTTATGATATTTGTTTAAAGTTCCTTCATCAGGAAAAGGATAACCCAAAGCCCTTAGTCCTTGTTCTATTTCACTAATGGGAAGGGTGGTTATACCATCAGCATCATCAAGATGCAAGGCTTGGCGTACCAAAGCCTCAGTAACCACCCAAGGTCTCCCATGAACAATAGAAGTTAATGTAGTCACTCTATTAACTGTTGAGGAACTTACATTGTTCCAAAACTGTTTAATATGTGTGACAGGAATGAGTGGTGCATGAGAAAGAGCATACCTAATAGGAGATGCGTTCAAATACGCCACCATTTGTGTGTATTGAGGAAACAGAGCATCATCAGCTTCAAGATACGCGATCATGTTATGTTGACTTCTGAACCCCAATTCCAATTCTGATGGTTTAAACTTTGGTGCCATTGTTGAAAGCTGTTTAAATTTGATTGATGAAGATGAAGTTGATAAGAGAAAATTGTGTTAGACAAGAATTATAGGTACCCTATTTAAAAATAGGAGCCAAATTTATAGGAGAAGAAAATGCATGTGATTGGCCCAAAAATAGGCAAGTATTTTCAAAATGTAATCATGAAAATATTAAAAAATAATAATTTTATCTCAAAAATGAAAGCTATCAACTCCTAAAATTACAGCCTAAAAATATGTCAAAAAGTAACAACTGGGTAGGACCCATTGAGTGTCAACGGTCAAAAATAACCTATCAATGCCCAACGGCTATAATCTTGTCAACGTTTGCCAATAGCCATGTCAGCGTCTAAATTGGTCACAACAACGCTTGGAAATATACTTGTCAGCGTCCAAAAATAAAAATTTTAAAAATGAAAAATGACCTTAACAAAGTAATTTATCCTAGAGAAGATAACCAAAAAGTTGATAATTATTATAGGGCGGCAAGCACTGTCTAGTTATGCACACTTGCTTATACAAGATAGACATAACAGTCCTCTAGTGTCCCTTGCTAACCAAAACTCTTAACAACTAAGTTACCTTATAAAATTCCTTGTTACTCCCAGGTAAATCCCATAACAAAATTATTCCCAAGTCTCCCAACAGACCACAACCAATTCTAGGCCAAAAATGTCTTGGCAGTATGCATAGTATATCAACTTTGCATGCTATAGTGCCTCATGATTAAGTAAAACTAACTCATACTCACCTGTGGACACAATCTAGAATTGTGATAAGAGTATCATATGGATACCCAAACAACCTAAAGGTTCCTAAAACCTCCCCTTAAACTATGATACATAAGTTGCTAAAAATGTGCATGAACATAAAAATTTATGTCAAGATAGAAATTAAAATTTCCAACCATCATCCATAAATAAAAACTTGTCCAAATGCTTCTCCAATGATCCATAAGCAACTCTGTATCCAATGGTATACTGCTAACACCACCTGCACATTTAGATTGAAAACCACAAAACTAACATTGTTGCTGACAACGCCCCGATAACACATGACAGCGTTGAGGGAAGCTTTGTCAGCGTTAGACAATTATATTGCTGACAACGTTACAAAAACACTTATCAGCGTTCAAGCAACCTTTGTCAGTGTTAGAAAAATCTAGTGGAAAATCTAAATCATCAATAAGACTAATAACAATGCATCATCCTGTACATACTTTTACAAAAAGACTCCAAAACACATATTATGTGAGATTGATCATTCCAATACTTGTTACCAAGTATTGAAACCTCCCAGCATCAAAAGGTTTAGTTAGTAAATCTGACACATTTTCTTCTGTGTCAACCCTATCTGGTTGTATTAAACCCTTTTCAAAACAATCTCTTATAAAATGGTGTCTAATTTCTATGTGTTTAGTTTTAGAATGATGTACAAGATTCTTAATGATGCATAAAGTGTTCTTATTGTCAACAAATATCTTGGTATGCATGAAATTATACCCATAGTCCAACAAGACTCCAAAACAAATATCTTGTTGATCCCAAACTTAGATCGATTTAGCTTTATGTATACGAGATTAGATCAAGTAATACACTTAGAAAAACCTTTGTATATGTTTATGACAATCTAAGTGTTATGCGGAATTAACACTTAAACAAGAACACAATGATATAAACAAACTTTCACTTTGATTAATGATATCAAACTTGCTTACAATGAAAGTAGTTTACGAATGAAAACTTATATGAAACATTAACCTAAAGGTCTTCTTTTATAGACATAAGAAGCCTTGTACAATAATCTACGTATCAGCTATTCTAGGTAAAGATAAATATAGAAAATATATTGTTGTTCCTGTCTTTACTAGAAGTAATCTAGAATACAATAAACACGTAGAGTATATCTTCCCATCAGTGCTTCTCTTCAATGTATCAACGCTTGACTTTATCTTGTCAACGTTTGTGTTGTCAGCGTTTGATTTACTCCTGTCAACGCTTGTTTTACTCTTGTCAGCGCTCAAGTAGATTGGCTATAATTTATTCCCAACAATCCTCCCCTAAACTTGATATCCACTCTTATGATCAAGTTTCTGAATAAACATTAAGGACTAGGAGTAATCTTACAAACCTTCTCATATTGGTAATAAATAAATCTGATCAAGTCTTTTGCCACATCACTTGAATAATCAATTTCCAGCTGAGTGTTCTTCATCTTCTCCAAGATATCCTTGGATATAAAATACTGACCATCCACAAAACTTGTCTACAACAAGCAGCTGCAGCCACATACTCAGCTTCAGTTGTAGAATTAGCCACCACTGTTTGTTTCTTGCATTGCCAAGATATCAACCTGCTCCCAAGAAACTGACATCCACCAGTTGTGGATTTCCTATCAAATTTATCACCTCCATAGTCACTATCTGAATATGCAATAAGCTCCAATGGTGAATCCTTTGGGTACCACAAACCAAGACTAGGATAGCATCTTAAGTACCTAAAGATCCTCTTCACAGCATAAAGGTGACATTCTTTGGGAGTCACTTGATGGCGTGCACAAGCACACACAGCAAACATGATGTCAGGTCTGGAGGCTGTAAGATACATCAAGGATCCAATCATGGATCTATAGTGCCTGACATCAACATCTTTCCCATCTCCAATCTTTCCCCAAGGGTGTTCTCTATCCATAGGAGTGGTAGCCCTCTTTTCATGTGGAGAAAAGCCAAACTTCTTTAAGATCTCAGCCACATATTTATCCTAGGAGATGAAGATACCATCTTATTTCTGCTGAACTTATAAACCAAGAAAGAAGTTCATCTCCCCCATAGCACTCATCTTGAATTTGTCTGTCATAAGCTTGGAGAAATCCTCACTCATCTTTGGATCAGTAGACCCAAAAATGATGTCATCAACATAGACCTGAACAAGCAACACATCCTTACCTTTCTTCTTTGTAAATAGTGTCTGATCTATGGTGCCCCTTTTGTATCCACTAAGTAAGTAGACAAAGTACCATACCATGCTCTTGGGGCTTGATGAAGTCCATACATAGCCTTCTTGACTCTATACACTTTGTATGGATTCTCTGGATCCTCAAAACCAGGAGGTTGCATCACATATACCTCCTCAACAATAGTTCCATAGAGGAAGGCACTCTTGACATCCATTTGATAGACAGTGAAGCCCATGCAGGATACATAGGCTAAAAAGATCCTTATAGCTTCAATCCTTGCAACTGGTGCAAAGACTTCCTCATAGTTTATCCCCTTCTCTTGTGTATATCCCTGAGCCCTAACCTTGCCTTGTTTCTGACCACTATGCCTCTTTCATCTCTCTTGTTTCTTAGAACCCATCTTGTCCCTATAGGTCTGACATATCTGGGACAATCAACCAGCTCCCAAACATCCTGAATTGCAAATTGGTGAAGCTCATCCTGCATTGCTTCCACCCAACTTGGTTCCTTGAGAGCATCAAATATTTTCTTGGGTTCCTGTTGTGACAGAAAATAGGTAAACAAACATGCTTGCACAAGAGGGGTATCAACCTTCTTGTGAATATTGGCAATAAACCCACCAAGACCTTGATGAGATCTTCTAGTCTGAACTGGAGTCATAATATCACCAATGATTTGAGAAGTAGGGTGATTCTTCATAGTGGAAGTGAGAACTCCTCCTTCAAAAAGTCTGGTGTCCTCAACCTCATTCTCCATGTTCCCAATATCTTCTTCATCAGACTCTCTTTCATCAATATGAGGATGAACCTCTTCATATAAGTTGGAAGGTTCTCTTGTTCAAAAATGGAAGAGAAAAGATGTGCAGAAGTGTTGTCAACGCCTGAACCTTGTTTGTCAGCGCTTGGGCTAACAACGCTTGAACTGTTGTTGTCAATGTCTGAGCCATCAACGTCTGAATTGGTCTGGTCAGCGCTAGATTTGCCTTTGTTAGCGCCTGAAGGACCATGCATGTTTGTATCTGGTGGTACTTGGGGACCACCATTATCTTTACCAGCAGGAGCAGCAGCAGGAAAGGCATCTGTCCAAATGGGAATTGTAACATATTATTAGATAGGAGATGACTTCTCTGCTTGTGATCCAACCTTTTCATGAACCTGTGTACCTGAAACATCAACAACTTGTTCCTCCACAACATTTGAAGTTACCTTTACAATGTCTGGATTAGTGACAGGCATATAATTTAAAGCTCTAGATAAGGTTCCATGTCAAACAACCAATTAGGACCACTTTCAGGATCACTAGGTTTATTCTCTAAAAACCTAACATGTACCTTTTCAAGTATACGTTTTTCCTCTTTAAGATAAACCCTATATCCCTTGCTCTGCACTGAATACCCCATGAAGTAGCCTTCATCACCTTTTGCACTAAATTTACCTAAGGCATCACTAGTGTCTAAAACTACTACATGACAACCAAAAGGTCTGAGAAAACCAATATTAGTTTTTCTTCCCCAAAGTAACTCATAAGGTGTTTTGTTCTGAATTTTGTTAACCAATGCTCTATTTTGAACATAACAAGCTGTATTAACAGCCTCAGCCCAAAAGGCTATTGGGAAATAAGCATCAGCCAACATGGTTCTAGCTGCTTCAATTAGGGTTCTATTTTTCCTCTCAGCAACCCCATTTTGCTGTGGGGTTCTTGCAATACTATATTGCCTAGTAATTCCTTTACTGGCACAGAAATCATCTAGCTTCTTATTCCTAAATTCACCACCATTATCACTCCTAAGCATTTTAACTTCATTGCCAGACTTCTTCTCAATCTGAGTGATAAAATCAATTAGAATATCAGTTGTGTCACTCTTCATAGCTAGAAAGAATGTCCAAGTAAACCTAGAAAAGTCATCTATGATAACAAAGCAATATGACTTACCATTCAAACTTTCTATATTGGTTGGACCAAAGAGGTCATATGAAGCAAATGAAGAGGTCTAGAACTCGAATGCACCTGTTTGGACTTAAATGAGACCTTGTGTTGCTTGCCTTTAAGACATGCAACACAAGAGTGGTCATTGTGGAAGGCCATCTCAGGGAAACCATCAACCAGGCCAAGTCTCACAAGCCTGTTTATATTCTTAAAATTTATGTACCCTAGTCTCCTGTGCCACAAATTACTCTCCTCTACTGAAGCTTTAGCATAAAAACAAGACATATTGTTATTCATTCTAATCCCATTCAGATTCACATTGTATATGTCCTTATGCCTAGGTGTTCTATACTCAATATATTTCTCATCAGGGATCTTATAATCCTTGCTTAACACCAAACACTCAGTATCAGTAAACAGAACTTTATTTTTGGTATCACAAACTTGTGATACACTAAAAAGATTGTAATCAAGTTCTTTTACCAAAAATACGTTTTCAAAACGTAAGTTCTTGGTGAGAAGAGTTCCTTTGCCTGTGATAGTACCATATCCGCCTCCAAAGTAAACCTTATCACCATCTTTAATGGGAGTGAAGTTCGTTAGATAGTCTTCCTTCCCAGTCATGTGCCTTGAGCATCCACTATCCCAATATCCATAATCATTGACCTGTTTTTGAATGCCCTGCACATCAAGAAAACAAATTAGTTTTCTTTGGGAACCCAAGCCTTAGAAGACTTGGATTCATTTGGTTGTTCAATAAGAACAGACTTAGTTCTCACAACAACCCCATTTTCATCCTTCTTAGTATGAAATACCCAGTTAACCCCAATAGGTTTTGTAATGACCTTTGAAATGTAATTAAATCTGTTGCAGGTCATTGAAATCCCATTATCATTAGGGTTTTGATCTTTCTTGGGTCTCCATGTTAAGCTTGAAGAAGCTTTCGACCCCTTACCCTGTGGTTGCAAATATTTAGGTCTGGTCACGTTTCTGTCAGCGTTGGAATTGGTCTTGTCAACGCTGCAATTACCCTTGTCAGCGTTGAATCTAGGGTTTGCTACAGAAACCCATTGCCTATTAGACCAAGTATTTGTCTTTTGAAATGGTCTTTGTCCATGAGTGTTATACCCTCTAGTAAAGAATGGGGCAGGTCTAATCACTTGTGGACTTTGCTGCACACAAGGTTTGGGTCTGACAATGTTTGACTTCCTAACAACGTTGACTTTGTTCCTGTCAGCGCTGAAATTGTTCCTGTCAGCGCTGGCTTTGGGAGCGTTGACACACTTATATGCCAAGTGTGAAAAGCTACCACAAGTGTAACAAGCTTTTCTAGACACAACCCTAGGTCTAAAAGAGAAGAAGCTTGTTCCATCATTGCTAACCTGGCTCTTAGGTGACCTAGTATTCCTATACATTTCTGCATACTTAATGCTAGGTTTTCTAACAGTGTTTGAGCCTAGGTTAAAAGTTTTACCAGTGATTGGGTTAGTAACCTTAATGGGAGTTGACTCATTGGGACTTTCATATAGCAAGCCACCCTTAACAAATAATGTAGGGTTAGCTTTCTTCCATTCATTCAGGTTAGTCAACTTTTGTTGATACTCTTCAACTGGGGTGACAACTCTTGGTGGAGGAATGAATTCCTCCTCTTGGAGTTCTGGCAAACCAGTCCAAGATAGGTCCTTTTGTTGGACACCATAGAAGTCACCAGCTGGTGGTGGAACCACAGAGAAGTCTTTCATCCTAATCCCAGTCATGTCCTTAGGATCCCTTTGTTTACCCACACAATCTCCTAGGGTTTGAGTGGCTCTATCAAATCATTGAATTTTAAGGCCAACATTGTCTTTATTATTAATGGCCTCATCTAATTTAGCATGTAACTCACCATTAACCCTTTCCATAATGTTTCTAATATCCATACTAGCATTTAACTCATGTTTTAAGATATTTATCATCTCTTTTAAGTCAAATTCCATAAATTCCATTTTCTTGTATTCAGAAACTGTCTTCTCAGTTTGAGTGAGAGCTAGTCGGTAATTAGACAGTTTGCACTTTTCAGTACTCACATCACTTAATAATCTTAACACCTCTTTGTTAAGTTTCTCAGTGTTTAACCTACAACCTTTACTACAAAAAGCATCATTGTATACCTCATTATCAGATGAAGAGGAGGAGTGTGCCATGAGAGCATATTCAACATGATCTTCTTCTTCAATTTCAGCAACCAAAGCTTTATCCTCTTCCACATCCTTAGCCAGATAGCTCCAATCCCATCCCATACCATCAATTCCTTGAACTGCAACCATGGCTTTAGGATCCTGAGCTTTAACAATTTGACTTGAGGGTTTACCAGAATCAGATCTTCTAGGAGATCTGCATTCCCTCATGAAGTTCCCCATACGATGACAGTTGTAGCATTCAACTTTTGATTTGTCAAATCCAGTTGTGTCTTTGGCATTGAAGGTCATCTTCTTCTTAAACCTTCTATTCCATCTGTTTGCTCTTATACTAGCAAGAGCCATGTTCCACTTAATGTCCATCTCTTCCAAGTTGTAAAACCCGCATGCTTTTACCATGAATAGTGCCCTTAAGATCGTACGTCCTAGATTAAAACTTACCTTATTTAGTATTGATCACATTCATGTGCAAATAGTCAAGCAAGTGCATACGTGTATGACATGATAAGTATCGATTACGTACGAACTCATGATAAACAGTTAATAAATATGTCACGTGAACATAATTAAATCATGATCACCATTTAAAATACGAACTAAAATAATTACGTAAATACATATAATATAATTACGAGCGTTAAGATTACGATAAACTACATGATAAAATAAACAGAAACACTTTAAACACGAACACGTTTAACCACGAACAAACACGAAACATCGGGACACGAGAAAAGGTACGGGTATCCCATGTGGGGCCCCATACCCACGACACACTAACCAAAATGGGCTTAGCCCATTGACCTTTACAAGAAAGGGGGGGGTTATGGTAAATATGCTTTTCATTTTTACATTTCAAGCAAAATAGCATTTTAACCTAAAAAGTTTTCTCTCCTCCTCCTTGCCCTCTCTTTGTGCCGCCACCTTAAGGACCACCATAGGTGGTTGTTGATTGATTTTGATCTTGAAAATCATTGCTATAAACCATGTTTGTTCATCCTCTTTCAAGCTACGTATTGGTATATCATTCTAAACCTTTCTTTTTAATTCTTTTAAATCTTTGATTATTTTCATGAACATGTTATTAATATTCTTATTAAAACATGATAATTAAACATTGATCTAACATGTTTTGGGGTAAATTAAAATCAAAGGATGATATAAGAGGGTGTTTGTTTTTGGCCGCCTAGTATAACCAACCCGAGGGGGGGTTCGGTTTGCTTTTAGCCGCCACCACCAAGACCATTTTTTGGTCTTGGTTGGTGCATGTGGGACCCACGGCACCAAGGGGGCACAAGTACCCCGAGTTTGGCTTGGGGTACGGTGTCGAGTTCATGCCCGATTCATAGTTCGTTGGTTAAATCATGATTTATGCTACATGTTAATTTTATGAATTATGAACTTAGGATATAAATTAATTAATAACATGAGATATTAATTAAACCATGACTTAGGTTATTTTAATTATTAATTTAGCATGATATTAATTTAACCTAAGTATTTTATGTTATAAGTTATAATTAATTAATTATTTAAAACATGCTTATAATTAATTAATTTAGACACGACTTAGGTTATGTTATTAATACATAATAATACACATTTTGACCTAAGTATTTTATTCCATTTTAATTAAAACATGTTATACTTTAATTAAAATGCTTAACCTATAGTTTAATTAAAATACATGAAATAATAATTTAACTATACACTATATCATATGACTTAAGAAATAAGCTTATAAACACTTAGACTTATATGTTAGCTTATGTAACCAGCTTAATTCTAATTATGGAAACTTCTATTTATAGAAACTTAATTAAATAAGGCAACTAATCTATTAATGGAGACCTTCTATATATGGAAATCTATCTATTTCAGGCAGCTAATCTAATTATGGAAACCTTCTATATATGGAAACTTATTTAATTAAGGCAGCTGATCTATTTTTGGAAACTTTCTATTTTTAGAAACTAATCTATTTTAAGCAGTAAAATCTATTTTAGGAAACTTTCTATTTTTGGAAACTTTCTATTTTTGGAAACTTTCTATTTTTGGAAACTTTCTATTTTTGGAAACTTTCTATTTTTGGTAACTTTCTATTTTTGGAAACTTTCTATTTTTGGAAACTTTCTATTTTTGGAAACTTTCTATTTTTGGAAACCTGCTATTTTTGGAAAGTTACTTATTATTACACAGTAAGTATAATAATACATGAAATACCAGTAATACTTAATCAGATTAATCAGAATACAAGATAAACACAGTTTAAGGCTTTAAAAAGTAAACCATGACCTAAAACACACAAAGTAAGCTAAGATGAGACATAAAACCCAGTACGTAATCAGTGATTCGATACTTATACACGTGTGTATTCATGTAGCGTTAGTGATCCAGAAGTAGGAGTCTTTCTTCCGTTCATTCACTGGACTTGAGGTACGGATTCCCGTCCTTTCAGTATGGACATTCTTTCCTTATTAGGATTTCCCCGTATGCAGCCAACTGTTTTCCCCAGTATTTGTTTTATTGTTTTGAACTGCTTATGTTTAATTAGCATAATCTATAGCCATATACAAGCATGACCAGTTTCACCTAGTTATGGAGGTACCATAACCATAACATTGGAGGCACCAATGTTATGACTTCCCCACGGCGGAGTGATTGCTCGTGGCGTCCCTTTCAGTTTTGGCCATATTATTATATCATGTGGGGCGTATGGGTGCATCCTAGTTACATGTTTTATTCAGTATTTCATGGTGAATGTGGTGTGTGCCTTGCATCCTTCACAAGGAGTTGATCCCTCCTACCCAAACCAGTATATTAATTAGAGGCATCCCCTCTAATCAGCATGATGAGGTCACCCCTCCAATTATTCATGCACGTGACCTTTTCATGACCTATATGGGCTATGGTATATTTATGTTAAAACAGTTTTCATAAGATAAACATAAGGCTTTTCAAACTATAAAACCAGTTTTCTTAATACTTAACCAGTTTACTCAGAACTTAGTCTTCCGCTGTTATATGTTACATGCTTATCCTATTTCATGCTATATTGTACATCCGTGCACTAAGCGTCTTGCTCAGCCGTTTTCCTTTCCATGTTCCCAAAACGGCAGGTACTCAGGGACGCTCGTAGATCTCAAACGTAAGTGCATATGGACTGGAAGCTTTACTGTCTTTCTTTACTTTATGCATTTCCTTTACTTTAATACAGTTTGCTATGGACATTGTTTCGTCCTTTCCTTTTACAGTATTTATGTTTGTGTGTGATGAGCTCTACTTTGGGGTTACCGATGTTTGATTCCGGTATTTCCCTTTTATGGTCAAATAATGCTTAGACATTTATCCTTGTATGCTTTGATGACACGCCATGATTATGCGTAAGATTCCATTTCCAAAATGGGGTGTTACAATTATGGTATCAGAGCCCAAGGTTTCGACCTGTAGGCTCGCAAATATGACCTGTGATTAGTGGGTAGTCACTACGGTCTTCCTAGAACTGACAGTTGTTTTCATGCATTCATCATTTTTAAGCATACATATACATGTCATTGTTACAGGGTTTTTGACTAAGTAATGGTTGGTACAGGACTGGCCCTATTTAGTCGCATGTGTTTTATCGAAACTTTTAGATTTGGGACCGACCCATAGGCGTCCCCTCGATATGTCTTTTGTTTTGAGTGAACTGACCAGAGGCGTTCACTCTCGAGCATCAAAAGTTTTCATAAAACTGCATCATGCATTCATACAAAAATTTTCTTGCATAAAATTTTTCTCGTGAAATTATTGGTATAAATTTTTTTTTCATGTATATATATATAATTTATATTTTATGTTTTGAACTGTTAATCATATGTTCTATGTTATACTGTCAGATGGTTCTCACACGCGAGCAAGAGCAGCTCAATGCTGCAATTCAGACTGCCATGCAAGCCTTGCTTCCTCAACTGAGGAATGACATCCGTGCTGAAGTCCAAGCTGCCAACAATCAGCAGCAGCAGAATCAGGCACCTCCTCCTCCTCCTCCTCCCCCAGTGACACTAGCAGTGTGGCTGGAAAGATTCAACAAGCTCCGTCCTAGAGCTTTTGAAAAGACTGATAGCCCCAGCGATGCTGAAAGCTGGTTGACTCATATCAAGAAGATTTTCAATGCTATAGGATGTGACCCCGCATTCAAGGCGAGATTGGCATGCTACCGGTTTGAAGGCGATGTACTCAACTGGTGGCTAGCCTTGACGCAGTCGGAAGGAGGTGATGATTGGGTCGCTGGTTTGACATGGGCCCAATTCAAGGAGAGAGTGATGGAGCAGTTCTTTCCCAAGGCAGAGCAGGACAAGCTCAAGCGAGAGTACCATGGGATACGTCAGAGAGCAGGCGAGAATAGCAACAAATTCATGCAGCGCTTTCTTCGCTTAGCTGGTTTCCTGGGAGCAGCAGCTGGTACTCCTGAGGAGCAGGCACACCACTTTAGGTGGGCACTTCGCACCTCGGTCGCGAACAATCTGGTGTGTGCTACGTTCAATACAGTAGCACAAGTGGCCAACGCAGCAAGGAAGCTAGAGATGTTGCAGGAACGAGATGAGTTCGGGGAAGCTGAAAGACCCGACAAGAGGTAAACATTTCGTGTTCTATCGATAACCAAACCGCATCCTATCATTATATGTTCTGTAATCATCTCTTAAACTGTATCTTCCAGGCAGAAAACTGGGGACCGGTCTCAGCCGGCTACTCAGCAGCAGCCTCATCAGCCCAAAGGAAACGGTCACACTAACGACCGTTCTGTTGTGGAAAGGCGTAGCGGTAATGATAATTACAGTAATAACGCTGGACACTCCAACAACAGCAGGTCCTACTATTTACGCATCTTCTTATGATTTCATGTTATATCTCTCATGCTGACACTATATTAATCTCTACCAGGAACCACGGTAACGGGAAGGACCAGAACCACAGGGGTTCTCAGCCTAACCGTTCAGCTAACACTGGTGAACATCTTATGACGCATATGTCTTATACTCGTGCATATACTTTATTTTAACACATTTTGTCATCAGCAGGCCCTCAGCAAGCAAGGACTCCTGCTGGAGGATTCACTCATCCTCTTTGTAGTACTTGCCATCGCAGACACCCTGGCCCATGTCGTCGTGATTCCGACGCGTGCTACAAGTGCGGCCTCCCTGGCCATCGTATGAGAGATTGCCGTAAGGGTGAAATGGAGGGTACCTCAGGTCATGCTGATACTAAGCCGCCTCCTACCACTGGGCGTGTCTACACGACATCTCGTGATCAGGCAAACAAATCTACAGGTACCATTACTGGAATTTTGTATATGTTCGGCCAAGCTGCATGTGTTCTTTTCGACACGGGTGCCACTCACTCAGTTATTTCCACTACTTATGCCAAGAACATCAGGACACTTCCCTTGCCATTAGAAAATAGGCTTACCATTTCCACGCCTTTGAGGGACTCTGTATTAATAACTCATGTATACAAGAGTCTTCCTCTAGAGTTTGACGATAAAGTGCGTGCAGTAGATGCACTTCCCCTAGACATGATTGAGTTTGATATGATTCTCGGCATGGACTGGCTATCCAAGCACCATGCTACCATAGACTGCCACTCATATCGGGTGATCTTCGGCGACATTAATGCACCAGAGTACATTCATAACGGGTTCATACCCGGACGGTCTGTACAAGTCATATCTACCTTGCAAGCACGTGCATTACTGTCACATGGCTGTGAGGGTTATCTAGCTACGGTTCACGACATGGATGCTGAATCCCCATCGATTCAGGATCAACCAGTAGTTTTGGAATTTCAAGACGTCTTCCCAGCTGAACTTCCAGGCATACCACCTGCACGAGAAGTGGAGTTCAACATCGACCTTGTTCCAGGAGCTGAACCAATCTCTAAGGCTCCGTATCGTATGGCTCCCATAGAGCTAAAAGAACTGAAGAACCAACTGCAGGAACTTCTTGAACGAGGGTTCATTAGACCAAGCGCATCTCCATGGGGCGCACCGGTCTTGTTCGTTAAGAAGAAGGACGGCAGCATGCGACTTTGCATTGACTACCGTGAACTTAATAAGATTACCATCCGCAATAGATATCCACTGCCACGTATAGATGATCTGTTTGACCAACTTCAAGGAGCCAAACACTTCTCAAAGATCGATCTAAGGTCAGGCTACCATCAGCTAAGGGTTAAAGAGCAGGATATTGCCAAGACTGCTTTTCGTACCCGCTATGGCCATTATGAGTTTGTAGTCATGCCATTCGGCCTGACTAATGCTCCAGCAGTATTCATGGATCTGATGAACAGAATCTTCCACGAATTCCTTGATAAGTTTGTCATTGTATTCATCGATGACATCCTAATTTTCTCAAAGTCCACGGAGGAACACGAAGACCATCTACGTACGGTACTACAGATTCTTCGTCAGAAGCAGCTGTATGCGAAATTCTCCAAGTGTGAGTTCTGGTTAAACAAGGTGGCATTCTTAGGTCACATTGTATCAGCAGAAGGGATTACTATGGATCCAGCGAAGGTTGAGGCTATCACTAAATGGCCAAGACCAACGTCAGCGACTGAAGTCCGCAGTTTCTTAGGCTTAGCTGGATATTATCGCAGATTCGTGGAGAACTTTTCCCGCGTGGCACTACCTCTCACCAAACTGATGCGAAAAGGAGAGAAATTCGTCTGGACGGAAGAACGAGAGAAGAGCTTCGAAGACCTAAAGCAGAAGTTAATATCTGCACCTATTCTTACTCTTCCATCTGGTACAGGTGGATTTCAGATCTATAGCGATGCATCGGGGAAGGGACTGGGCTGTGTTCTCATGCAACATGGGAAAGTGATCGTGTATGCTTCACGACAGCTTAAGCCCTATGAAGAAAACTATCCTACGCATGACCTGGAACTTGCTGCAGTGGTGTTCGCATTGAAAATATGGAGGCATTACTTATACGGAGAATCATGCGACATTTTCACGGATCACAAGAGCTTGAAGTATATCTTCACTCAACGAGAATTGAACATGAGACAAAGGAGATGGTTGGAACTGTTGAAGGATTATGATATTAACCTACAGTATCATCCCGGGAAGGCTAATGTAGTAGCAGATGCACTCAGCAGAAAGTCGGGAATGATCAACGGCATTGAAATCAAGGAACAAAACATAAGAGACTTGGAGCGGCTAGACATCGAAATCATGGTACGTGGGCAGCACGGATACTGGGCGAATCTTAGAGTAGAACCCGAGTTACTGTCTAGGATCAAGGAAGAGCAGAAGGATGATGGAGAAATTTGGGCGATAATTCAGAATTTGGAGAAGCAGACAGAATTCAGAATGGACGCAGACGGTATCGTTTGGCAGGGCACGAGACTTTGTGTTCCTGACAATCAAGAACTCCGGGAAGCATTGTTAGCTGAAGCTCACAGCTCCCCATTTTCTATACATCCTGGGTCGACAAAAATGTACCATGACATCAGACAGCACTTTTGGTGGAGTGGTATGAAACAGGATGTAGCCACTTATGTTTCCAAATGTCTTACCTGCCAGCAGGTTAAGATTGAGCATCAGCGATCGGGCGGTCTCCTTCAACCGTTGGATATTCCAGAGTGGAAGTGGGACAAAATCACCATGGATTTTGTTACCGGTCTTCCGCCTACCAAGAAGAAGCACGATGCTATTTGGGTCATTGTTGATCGACTCACCAAATCAGCTCATTTCTTACCGATACGCAAGGAAGATCCAGTAAGTAAACTCGCAGATACTTATAGAAGGGAGATCATGAGACTTCACGGTACTCCCTCCAGCATCGTCTCAGACAGAGATCCTCGTTTCACGTCGCGATTCTGGAAAGGTCTGCAAAAAGCTTGGGGTACACAACTTAAGCTGAGTACGGCCTTTCATCCTCAAACGGACGGACAGTCGGAGCGAACAATTCAGACATTGGAAGATATGTTAAGGTCGTGTGCGTTGGAATGGACAGGTGATTGGGACGATTACATCTATTTGGTCGAGTTTGCATACAACAACAGCTGGCACGCAAGTATCAAATGTGCTCCTTTCGAAATGTTGTATGGCAGGAAGTGTCGCGCTCCAATCTGCTGGGATCAAGTGGGAGAGCGATCACTCGAAGGACCAGAGATTATAGAAATGACCAATGAGAAGATCGAAGTAGCTAAACCGAAGCTGCAGGAAGCACGGTCACGTCAGAAGAGTTACGCCGATAAGCATCGTAGGGACATACATTTTAAGGTGGGAGATCACGTCTTCCTCAAGGTTTCGCCGGCACGTGGTGTTAAACGCTTCGGGATCAAAGGGAAACTCAGTCCTCGTTTGATCGGACCATTTGATATCATTGAACGAATCGGTGAAGTATCTTACCGATTGGCGTTACCTCCTCAGCTTACGCACATGCATAACATGTTCCATGTGTCCTTACTCAGAGGGTACAAGTATCATCCCCTTCACATGGTTCAGTATCCACTGGAACAAATACGTGAAGATCTCACTTTTATAGAGGAACCCGAACGAGTTCTTGACAGGCAAGAACGAGTCATGAGAAGGAAGACGATTCCATTCGTCAAAATTCTTTGGAGGGACCATACCGAGCGGGAAGCCACTTGGGAAACAGAGGAGTCTATCCGGGCTTCTTACCCTCACTTCATATTTTGAGTTCGGGTATGTTACTTCTTTCCAGTTTGCTTTATCTATAATTCGGGGACGAATTATTCTTTTTAGGGGGGAAGAATTGTAAAACCCGCATGCTTTTACCATGAATAGTGCCCTTAAGATCGTACGTCCTAGATTAAAACTTACCTTATTTAGTATTGATCACATTCATGTGCAAATAGTCAAGCAAGTGCATACGTGTATGACATGATAAGTATCGATTACGTACGAACTCATGATAAACAGTTAATAAATATGTCACGTGAACATAATTAAATCATGATCACCATTTAAAATACGAACTAAAATAATTACGTAAATACATATAATATAATTACGAGCGTTAAGATTACGATAAACTACATGATAAAATAAACAGAAACACTTTAAACACGAACACGTTTAACCACGAACGAACACGAAACATCGGGACACGAGAAAAGGTACGGGTACCCCATGTGGGGCCCCATACCCACGGCAAACTAACCAAAATGGGCTTAGCCCATTGACTTTTACAAGAAAGGGGGGGTTATGGTAAATATGCTTTTCATTTTTACATTTCAAGCAAAATAGCATTTTAACCTAAAAAGTTTTCTCTCCTCCTCATTGCCCTCTCTTTGTGCCGCCACCTTAAGGACCACCATAGGTGGTTGTTGATTGATTTTGATCTTGAAAATCATTGCTATAAACCGTGTTTGTTCATCCTCTTTCAAGCTACGTATTGGTATATCATTCTAAACCTTTCTTTTTAATTCTTTTAAATCTTTGATTTTTTTCATGAACATGTTATTAATATTCTTATTAAAACATGATAATTAAACATTGATCTAACATGTTTTGGGGTAAATTAAAATCAAAGGATGATATAAGAGGGTGTTTGTTTTTGGCCGCCTAGTATAACCAACCCGAGGGGGGGTTCGGTTTGCTTTTAGCCGCCACCACCAAGACCATTTTTTGGTCTTGGTTGGTGCATGTGGGACCCACGGCAGCAAGGGGGCACAAGTACCCCGAGTTTGGCTCGGGGTACGGTGTCGAGTTCATGCCCGATTCATGGTTCGTTGGTTAAATCATGATTTATGCTACATGTTAATTTTATGAATTATGAACTTAGGATATAAATTAATTAATAACATGAGATATTAATTAAACCATGACTTAGGTTATTTTAATTATTAATTTAGCATGATATTAATTTAACCTAAGTATTTTATGTTATAAGTTATAATTAATTAATTATTTAAAACATGCTTATAATTAATTAATTTAGACACGACTTAGGTTATGTTATTAATACATAATAATACACATTTTAACCTAAGTATTTTATTCCATTTTAATTAAAACATGTTATACTTTAATTAAAATGCTTAACCTATAGTTTAATTAAAATACATGAAATAATAATTAAACTATACACTATATCATATGACTTAAGAAATAAGCTTATAAACACTTAGACTTATATGTTAGCTTATGTAACCAGCTTAATTCTAATTATGGAAACTTCTATTTATAGAAACTTAATTAAATAAGGCAACTAATCTATTAATGGAGACCTTCTATATATAGAAATCTATCTATTTCAGGCAGCTAATCTAATCATGGAAACCTTCTATATATGGAAACTTATTTAATTAAGGCAGCTGATCTATTTTTGGAAACTTTCTATTTTTAGAAACTAATCTATTTTAAGCAGTAAATTCTATTTTAGGAAAGTTTCTATTTTTGGAAACTTTCTATTTTTGGAAACTTTCTATTTTTGGAAACTTTCTATTTTTGGAAACTTTCTATTTTTGGTAACTTTCTATTTTTGGAAACTTTCTATTTTTGGAAACTTTCTATTTTTGGAAACTTTCTATTTTTGGAAACCTGCTATTTTTGGAAAGTTACTTATTATTACACAGTAAGTATAATAATACATGAAATACCAGTAATACTTAATCAGATTAATCAGAATACAAGATAAACATAGTTTAAGGCTTTAAACAGTAAACCATGACCTAAAACACACAAAGTAAGCTAAGATGAGACATAAAACCCAGTACGTAATCAGTGATTCGATACTTATACACGTGTGTATTCATGTAGCGTTAGTGATCCAGAAGTAGGAGTCTTTCTTCCGTTCATTCACTGGACTTGAGGTACGGATTCCCGTCCTTTCAGTATGGACATTCTTTCCTTATTAGGATTTCCCCGTATGCAGCCAACTGTTTTCCCCAGTATTTGTTTTATTGTTTTGAACTGCTTATGTTTAATTAGCATAATCTATAGCCATATACAAGCATGACCAGTTTCACCTAGTTATGGAGGTACCATAACCATAACATTGGAGGCACCAATGTTATGACTTCCCCACGGCGGAGTGATTGCTCGTGGCGTCCCTTACAGTTTTGGCCATATTATTATATCATGTGGGGCGTATGGGTGCATCCTAGTTACATGTTTTATTCAGTATTTCATGGTGAATGTGGTGTGTGCCTTGCATCCTTCACAAGGAGTTGATCCCTCCTACCCAAACCAGTATATTAATTAGAGGCATCCCCTCTAATCAGCATGATGAGGTCACCCCTCCAAGTATTCATGCACGTGACCTTTTCATGACCTATATGGGCTATGGTATATTTATGTTAAAACAGTTTTCATAAGATAAACATAAGGCTTTTCAAACTATAAAACCAGTTTTCTTAATACTTAACCAGTTTACTCAGAACTTAGTCTTCCGCTGTTATATGTTACATGCTTATCCTATTTCATGCTATATTGTACATCCGTGCACTGAGCGTCTTGCTCAGCCGTTTTCCTTTCCATGTTCCCAAAACGGCAGGTACTCAGGGACGCTCGTAGATCTCAAACGTACGTGCATATGGACTGGAAGCTTTACTGTCTTTCTTTACTTTATGCATTTCCTTTACTTTAATACAGTTTGATATGGACATTGTTTCGTCCTTTCCTTTTACAGTATTTATGTTTGTGTGTGATGAGCTCTACTTTGGGGTTACCGATGTTTGATTCCGGTATTTCCCTTTTATGGTCAAATAATGCTTAGACATTTATCCTTGTATGCTTTGATGACACGCCATGATTATGCGTAAGATTCAATTTCCAAAATGGGGTGTTACACAAGTGCTCATCACTTATCTGCTCAAGGTCCTCAAATGTAATCACTGAACCATTGGGCAAAGAAGCAATATAAGCACATATAGTATCCAAATCCAAACCAGCAGGTTTAACTCTTGGGGAGTCACTTTTGAATGTGTCAGCGTCTGAAAAGGAGACGTTGATAGGACTTGTTCCAGCGCTGACACATGATGATCCAGTAACTAGATGCATGTAAGAGTCC
Organism: Glebionis coronaria; assembly: GCA_025667525.1. Taxonomy (NCBI): domain Eukaryota; kingdom Viridiplantae; phylum Streptophyta; class Magnoliopsida; order Asterales; family Asteraceae; genus Glebionis; species Glebionis coronaria. The sequence continues at coordinate 317,482 of JANFOE010001307.1, forward strand.
TTCTGATTGAATTGACCTTCACTATGAGAGAAGAAGGCCATGTTACTGTTGGTAGACTTGCTTCCATGCTCTGAAAGAGTTTCATCTTCCAACAGCCTCAGTTTGTTGGAAATGTCATCAAACGTGGAACTTTTGTAGGTATTATTGGCAAGAATAGATCTTGCCTCAATCTTCCATGCCTCACCAAGACTTTTAAGAAAGGTAGCATTAATGTCAACATCACCAAGTTGTGTCCCCATGAAGGACAATTTGCTTGTAATGTCAAGCAATCTGCTTCTCACACTACTCAGCTTCTCATTGGGTTGAGCTTTGAAAACAGCATAATCATGCATGAGTTGTTTCTTCTTTTCTTCCCTGGTATCTGCATTGCCACCATATGCAACTTCAAGAGCTGCCCAAAGGTCTTTAGCAGAATCATAACCTCTGTATTTATACTGGTTCTCTTGTCCCAAAGAGACTTTCAGAATATTTAGGGTTTTCATGTCAACCCTTTTCTTTGCTATGTCTTCAGCAGACACAGCTCTATCGTCTTCAGGTTTTTCTTTCTTATCTTCTTCAGAACATCCAGCAACAGCTGATCTTTGAGTAATAGCATCAGCAATCTTTTGGGCTTTATCGAATGTGTTTCCATATTCAATTATCTCCCAGAGTGTGTAGTCATAGATCCCTAGATATTGCTCAAAGTTAAATTTCCACAACTCAAAGTTGGTTGCATCAAGCATGGGAATCTTGATGTTTGGTAAAGGTGAGGAGGAGGAGGAGGTTATTTCAGACATGATGTTGTTAGGGTTTTGGTGATTTTTAGGGTTCTTGTGTTCTTTAAGATCAAAAGTTCCTCAACAAGCTCTGATGCCACTTGTTGATCCCAAACTTAGATCGATTTAGCTTTATGTATACGAGATTAGATCAAGTAATACACTTAGAGAAACCTTTGTATATGTTTATGACAATCTAAGTGTTATGCGGAATTAACACTTAAACAAGAACACAATGATATAAACAAACTTTCACTTTGATTAATGATATCAAACTTGCTTACAATGAAAGTAGTTTACGAATGAAGACTTATATGAAACATTAACCTAAAGGTCTTCTTTTATAGACATAAGAAGCCTTGTACAATAATCTACGTATCAGCTATTCTAGGTAAAGATAAATATAGAAAATACATTGTTGTTCCTATCTTTACTAGAAGTAATCTAGAATACAATAAACACGTAGAGTATATCTTCCCATCAGTGCTTGTCTTTAGTGTATCAACGCTTGACTTTATCTTGTCAACGTTTGTGCTGTCAGCGTTTGATTTACTCCTGTCAACGCTTGTTTTACTCTTGTCAGCGCTCAAGTAGATTGGCTATAATTTATTCCCAACAAGTTACAGCTTATTGAAAGTCTCTAAGGTGGTCATTTGCATCAACAAAGTGACCACTTGTGTTTAGGGTTGCATTTGAACATCTAGTGCTTGCCCTGCTATTTTGTTGGTTGATATTTGTAAAACCCGTATTTTGTATAATAATATTAAATACGCAGTTTTGGTTTTTAAATAAACTATATACGTATTATTAGCTTACAGAAATAAAAAAAACGCGAGAATTAAATACAAGCATATGTTTACGTTTAAAAAAAATGAAAGTATATATACTTTATAAGGTAGCCGGTTTGTTTTAAAAAAAAACAAGAAAAGAAAGTTTTGGGCCAGTTTGGTTTATAGTAAAAAGAAAGAAAAAGAAATTGGGCTAAGCCCATTTATTGCAAAAAAAAATAAGCGGGGCTTACCCCTTGTGTGAATGTCAGACGCAGCAAAAAAAAAAAAAAAAAAAAAAAGAGAGAACTAGGGTTTGAGAAAAAAGGGCCGCCGGCTGAAAACCATAGAAAGGAGGGCCTCACTTCGTCTTGTGATGTTGATTTGTGGTAATCGTATTCGTTCCTAATCATGTAAAGGTATTACACCTATCATTTGTTTTCAATAATCACATCCTACTAGTTTTAAATCAAGAGCAGTAGAAGACCTATAAAGAAAATTATATGAACATATAATCTATATAAACATGATGTGATGGCGGTTGTGGTGTTGTTTGTCACGAAGACCGAGACAAGGGTGTCTCGATGTTGCTGTTTTGACCCAGCCGCGACCCAAGGGGATACGGTGGTGTGTTCGTGTGTAAAACTGCAGCCATAAAAACCCCAAGCGGGGTGTATACTGTCCAATCAAGGGGCGTTTGGATTGGTAAACAGTAGGTAAACAATAAGGGTGCGTTTGGCTTTTAATGTAGTAAATAGTGGGAACTAAATCAAAGAAACAGTGGGAACTCATATAGAAAGCAGTGGGAAATTTAGACAGAAATAATAGTAAGTTTTAAAATGAAATTAGTGACAGTTTTGTGACAGAACTTTCTGTCGCAGGACTGTTTATTGACAGTTTTGAATTTCAGCTTTTATTGACAGTTTTTAGCGACAGTTTTTCTGTCGCAGATTCAAATAGACAGATTATATACACTTTGTTGATTTGTTTAGTGCGACCGAGAAGGGGTATCTCGGTAGGCTCGAGACATAATTATAATAAATAAGATGAAGATTTTTATATTATACCTTTTATTACTTATATTTTATAAATGCTTAAATTTCATTTTAAAAAGGAATTAAATTAAAATAATTTGTAATATTTAAAAAGGGTATGATTCTATTATAGAAAATTAAAAGATTTTGAAAACTTACTAATTTAGAAAACCTTATATTAATTACGGGTCACTTATTATAGTATTAATATCACGTCAGAATACGTTCGTATCGTAATTATTAGTAGGCCGTTAATATATTAAAAGAATTATTATAAGTTCAGATTCATCAGTTAAAATACGTACAGATTTCCAGAATAAAATAAATAAATGAGAAAGCCAATAAGAACAGTAAATTCAATAAAATCAGATAACTTATTCGCGTCTATTATTATTGTAGCTTTCGTGAAGCCCGAGTAGTATTTCGTTCAGTCTTCCATTCAGTCAATTACTGGACTAGAGGTACGGATTTTCCGTCCTTTCAGCAAGGACTTCCTTTCTATGCATGATTAGGATTCCCCGTCTTCAGCCAAATGTTTTCCCCAGTATATGTTTAAGTTTATCAGTAATCATGTTAATAACTAAATAAATTGCCTGAGCATTATATACAAGCACGACCAGTTCATGTACTAGTTACGGAGGTACCGTAACCACGACACTAGAGGCACCGGTGTCGTGACTCACATGCAGGAGAGTGATATCTTGCATCGTCCCACTCAGCTCAGCTTGGCCATTTTATCAGTATTATTAGTGGGGCGTATGGATGCATCCTAGGCTTATATGTGTTACAAGTTATCAGGGTGAATGTGGTGTATGCTTTACATCCTTCACATTGGAGCTGATCCCTCCACCCAGCACAGTTATTTAGAGGTCACCCCTCTACAGCATGACGAGGTCACCCCTCCAGTTATTCATGCACGGTTGTTACAGCACGTGACCTATATAAGCTCTGGCAAATAAAATACAGTAAATGCATGTTTTTAGAATTAATAATTATATTTCAGTATCAGTATATATGTACCAGGTTTCTCAGAATTTTATGCAGAGTTCTACCACATGTTACATATCAGTCTTACAGCTTCAGTATTCTATCGCCTGTTTCCTTCAGTATTTTACTTTTCATGTTTTGGGCTTATGTTTGGATTACCGATGTTTGATTCCGGTATTCCTTTACGGTCAGTTAATGTTTTAGGACATTTACCTTATGCTTTGATGACACGCCATAAATACACGTAACGGTCCACTTATCCAAGTGGGGTGTTACAATTATGGTATCAGAGCACAAGGTTCGACCTGTAGGCTCTAAAACTTGACCAGTGACTAGTGGGTAGTTACCAGGAACTTCCCAGATCTTGGCGTTGTTTTGTTTCATGTGTCTCATGCATTTATTAGTCAGTTTTCTTCAATTATCAATCATTTTCTTAAATTTTTTGACTAAGTAAAAGGTTGGTACAGGACTGGCCATATTTAGTCGCATGTGCTTTTCTGCGAATTTTTGTTTTGGTGAACCGACCCATAGGCGTTCACCCTTGATCGTTCAGATTTTTGTATTGGTGAACCGACCCAACGGCGTTCATCCTTACTCTTGACAGATTCATGTTTTCAGTCGAATATTACTTGGTGAACCAGCCCATATACGTTCACCAATGTTCAGATCAAATTTCATGTTTTTCAGTTTAGTGTTGTTTTATGAACCGATCTATAGTTATTCACCTTTGTGATATCATGACGTTTCATAAAATCTTGACAAATTTGAATTGGACTACAACCAACCACATTTAGTCCCAGATTGTACATTTCTATTCATGACAGTTCTCAGAAAATTTTGACAAGTATGGATCGAAACATAATCGCCCATACCTAGTCACATGCTTCCTACTTTGAATACTGTGGATTAAAACATAACTATCCACATCAGTTGATGTTAAACCTCAGTTGATTATTCTCCTATGTTATTTGTATCAGTCAAGTTTATACTTTCACGTGAATGTCGTTTTCATGCTGACTTAGTTCATGTCTCCTTATGAGGATTATGTTTTCAGCAGGGTGATAATGTTTTTATCCTAACATACAGAAGGATTTCAGTATCATCCTATTTCATGATAAATCATGTTTGGTCTTCATCAGTCGTGTCCTTATGCTGACCATTATTGAAAGTCCATTTAATCATATTATTGAACCTCTATACAACCAGCATTAAGTCTACGCAGGAATTACCAGGCTATCATGTTACTCATTTTAGTTCAGTTACTACCCTTTAAATCAAATTATTTGCTTGATCATGTCAGACAAGCGACACCAGTACGATCATCCCATAAAATTTCCGCCAGTGCCATGTAGAGTATTCCATATGTACCCCATGTACAGTGTCTCAGTTATACTCCATGTACAGTATTTCATGTGTACTCTATGTACAGTGTCTCAGATATGCTCCATGTGCATTATTCATTTTGTACTTCATGTACAATAGTCCATGTGTACACCAGGTACCCTACCACATGGATATTGCTAATCGATCCTCAGTCATCTCAGGCGTTTCCACTTGTCGATATTCTACTAGGTGTTGATGCTACTCGGGAGTTGAAGATTTTACTAGATGCTGATGTTGCGAACACTTTGAAGACCTCACAATTACTGATGCTGCTGATGCTTTGGAGATTTCTCAAGATGCTGATACTGATGTTGTTATACTATAAAGACACTGCAGAACAAGGACGAAAACTAAAAATTCTAAATTGCTGACAAGAATATATTTTAACCAACAGACACAACCATTCCATTCCATACTTTTACCTTCTCAGTTAGATGTCACACTTCACTCAGCTAACCGTTTATTCAGAAGAGTGGGAACCGGAACTCAGCCGGTCACTCAGCAGAATAGTTACATGAATCACGGTCATGATAATGACCGTCATAAATTGACAGACAAAGCAGTAGTGACTACCACCGTGATTATAATTAACCAGTCAGTAACCATCGAAACTCCGGAACGGACGTGACCAGAAATACAGAGGTCAGTAGTCTAATCGGTCCGCCAATCCTAGTAGTTACCAATATTTTCAGCCTTGTCCAGATTCGCCCACTAGAACCTATATCAAAACATCAGTCAAGACATGGGTCTCAGGTATCATTTCGGAAGACACACATCATGACACCAGTCATGGTACACGTCATAAGAATATCTGCTCAAAGTACGAGTCAGAACTCATAACTCCGTATGTTTGCTAAACCATGCCTTCAGAAATTCAGTGTATCCTCTAAGGGAGTTTACCCTATTTTGTCATGCCATGCATAAATCAGACCATTAAAAATTCAGCTACCACCACTGGAGTACTATTCAGGTTAGACGCGCAATATTCATTCGGTGAGGTTACAGAAGAACACATTCAGTGAAAGTCGCCACAGTACCACCATGTTTATTAAGTTCTCCTTTCAGTTAACGACGAGATCCGTCTTACTAAATTCCATATATATTCATTATATTTTGCCAGAAAAATCAGTACAAATTGTTTCTGCCTTACAAGCGCGTGACTTATTAGTCCATAGCTGCGAAGATTTTCTAGCCACTAGTTATAATCCACCTCTGAAGTTCCTTGAATTTATGATCAGCGGATTTTATTCTACAGTTCCAGAAATTCCTTCCTAACCACAAGACAGGGTTTAACATAGGGATTGTCTCAAGTACAGAACATGTTTCAAACTCTTTATTTTAGGGCTTCAGTGGAGTTAAAAGAGTTACAGCATTTGCTGCAAAAATTACCGACACGAGGCTTTATTCGTCCTAGCGCACCACCAGGAAGTGCATCGTTTCCGTCTATCAGGAAGAAGGCTGGTAACATGAGATCATATATCGATCACCGAAAATTTTACAAGATCACTATTCATAATCGATGTTCATCTCATGTATGGAAGGTTTCTCTGATCTGCTATGATGTCTTAAACATTTCTAGAACAATTCCTGATTATGCCACCAGCAATGGTGAGAGAAAGAATATGAGAATTTTTTTTCTTTTTAGACTGTTGTGCACACATTATAGTCTCCCTAATACTCCAGCTATAGTATGAAATTATGAATAATTTTTTTTCATGGTTTCTCAGACAAAATCGTCAGTATATTCATTGATAACATTCTGATCTGCTAAATTCTTAGAGAAGTACATGAGGATCATCTTTTCACGATCCTGCAGATTCTCCGATAGGAGGAAATTATATAAGCAGCTTTCCAAATGTGAATTTCAGTTGAACGAAGTGGCATTTCTGAACCACCCTATTTCAGCAGAAAGAAATTTCAGACAATCCTGCGAAGGTGAAGGCCATCACCTGATGATCCCGACCGACGCCTGTGAACGAAGTACGAAAATTTTCTAGAACTCAATTAACTGCTACCGCAGAAATTGCTGACACTTCTCACTAAAAATTCTTCCATGACTATTCAACCAGATTTCCACCAGATTGTTCCATAATTCCAGGCAGAATTTTGATAGAAGCAATATCACACATTTATGAAATTATGTTCATATCTGGACGCCTGACATACTGCAGGTTCAAGATAGAACGCCGTCATGATATTGAGTTACTACAATCCCTAGAAATTCCTGAGCAGAAATGACACGAGATTCCATGAAATTGTTATCAGTTATCGCAGACTCAGAAAATTATGATACTATCTAAGTTATCTTCAACCATGTAGTCAGCCTGCACATTTTTTTCATCCGGAAGGATTACGCAGTAGCGAACCTGCAGAAAATTCAGCAGTAAATCGTATGATTTCTAGGCATTCCATCAAACATCTTATCAGATAGAAATTCATGCTCACGAGCACGGTTACCTTCACATTCACGTTCACATTTATTCTCATGTTCACGTTTATGTTCACATTCGTGTTTATATCTCACGTTCACATTAAGATGTTATCTCAATCCATAGTTTATGTTATCTCGTGATTTAAGTTCACGTCCGCATTCATGACATTGTTCATGTTCAGGTTCGTGTGTCAGCTTGCGATACGCATTTCGCAGATGGTTATTAAAGATAGTTACGGAAAGCTTAAGAAACCAGACTCAAATTTAGCTCAGCTTTTCCATACTCAGGCAGACGTTTCACATCTCAGGCCGTACCGTTTGACAATCTTTCCCTAGTCAGTATACGATCATGATACGTCCTAGATCACGTTCACAGTATGTTTTGAGTATCACATTCACAGCATATTTCATGCACATTGTTCCTCTTATGATCACGAACCATGTTCACAATTGCTCACTCAGCACGTTCACAATTGTTCACGTAGTTCGTCCCTATATTTCAGCAGCTTACCCAGAGATATAAATATTATCTTTTCTGGATATTTGTACGTACCGTTTCATGTACCCTACATGCTACAGCTTATTCATTCTATCAGATTCAGAAAAATCCATCTTAAGTATGGAACCAGAAATTTTTCAGCATTCATCAGGACAGGGTCAACAGGACCAAGATTTTTATCATGTTTAGATCTTTTAAAGGAATCGTTTCGAGCGGGAGGCCACTCGAAACGGAGGAGTCCATCAGGACCTCTCATCATTTTCCTTCAATAATTCAGTAAAGTCCTTTCAGTCATATTACGTTCCATGTCCTCTTTAGTCACGTCACGTTACATGTTCACTTCAGTCATGTCATGTTTATACTTTTCAGCAGCATTATGTCTTAATTGGAAGACGAAATATCCTTTCAGCTCATAGACCTTTCTAGCTTTCATGTTCTTTCAGTATATGTGTTCCTTCAGCTTATACGTCTTTCAGCTTACGTATACTTCCAGCTTTTACCCCCGTCAGCCTAAATACCTTATAATCCGAGGACGAATTTTCCTTTTAGAGAGGGAGAATTGTAAAACCCAGTATGGTCGTATCATTAATTCGGGGACGAATTATTCTTTTTAGAGGGGAAGAACTGTAAAACCCGTATTTTGTATAATAATATTAAATACGCAGTTTTGGTTTTTAAATAAACTATATACGTATTATTAGCTTACAGAAATAAAAAAAACGCGAGAATTAAATACAAGCATATGTTTACGTTTAAAAAAAATGAAAGTATATATACTTTATAAGGTAACCGGTTTGTTTTAAAAAAAACAAGAAAAGAAAGTTTTGGGCCAGTTTGGTTTATAGTAAAAAGAAAGAAAAAGAAATTGGGCTAAGCCCATTTAGTGCAAAAAAAATAAGCGGGGCTTACCCCTTGTGTGAATGTCAGACGCAGCAAAAAAAAGAAAAGAGAACTAGGGTTTGAGAAAAAAGGGTCGCCGGCTGAAAACCATAGAAAGGAGGGCCTCACTTCGTCTTGTGATGTTGATTTGTAGTAATCGTATTCGTTCCTAATCATGTAAAGGTATTACACCTATCATTTGTTTTCAATAATCACATCCTACTAGTTTTAAATCAAGAGCAGTAGAAGACTTATAAAGAAAATTATATGAACATATAATCTGTATAAACATGATGTGATGTCGGTTGTGGTGTTGTTTGTCACGAAGACCGAGACAAGGGTGTCTCGATGTTGCTGTTTTGACCCTGTCTCGACCCAAGGGGATACGGTGGTGTGTTCGTGTGTAAAACTGCAGCCATAAAAACCCCAAGCGGGGTGTATACTGTCCAATCAAGGGGCGTTTGGATTGGTAAACAGTAGGTAAACAATAAGGGTGCGTTTGGCTTTTAATGTAGTAAATAGTGGGAACTAAATCAAAGAAACAGTGGGAACTCATATAGAAAGCAGTGGGAAGTTTAGACAGAAATAATAGTAAGTTTTAAAATGAAATTAGTGACAGTTTTGCGACAGAACTTTCTGTCGCAGGACTGTTTATTGACAGTTTTGAATTTCAGCTTTTATTGATAGTTTTTAGCGACAGTTTTTCTGTCGCAGATTCAATTAGACAGATTATATATACTTTGTTGATTTGTTTAATGCGACCGAGAAGGGGTATCTCGGTAGGCTCGAGACATAATTATAATAAATAAGATGAAGATTTTTATATTATACCTTTTATTACTTATATTTTATAAATGTTTAAATTTCATTTTAAAAAGGAATTAAATTAAAATAATTTGTAATATTTAAAAAGGGTATGATTCTATTATAGAAAATTAAAAGATTTTGAAAACTTACTAATTTAGAAAACCTTATATTAATTACGGGTCACTTATTATAGTATTAATATCACGTCAGAATACGTTCGTATCGTAATTATTAGTAGGCCGTTAATATATTAAAAGAATTATTATAAGTTCAGATTCATCAGTTAAAATACGTACAGATTTCCAGAATAAAATAAATAAATGAGAAAGCCAATAAGAACAGTAAATTCAATACAATCAGATAACTTATTCGCGTCTGTTATTATTGTAGCTTTCGTGAAGCCCGAGTAGTATTTCGTTCAGTCTTCCATTCTGTCAGTTACTGGACTAGAGGTATGGATTTTCTGTCCTTTCAGCAAGGACTTCCTTTCTATGCATGATTAGGATTCCCCGTCTTCAGCCAAATGTTTTCCCAGTATATGTTTAAGTTTATCAGTAATCATGTTAATAACTAAATAAATTGCCTGAGCATTATATACAAGCACGACCAGTTTATGTACTAGTTACGGAGGTACCAAATGTTTTCCCGGTGTCGTGACTCACATGCAGGAGAGTGATATCTTGCATCGTCCCACTCAGCTCAGCTTGTCCATTTTATCAGTATTATTAGTGGGGCGTATGGATGCATCCTAGGCTTATATGTGTTACAAGTTATCAGGGTGAATATGGTGTGTGCTTTACATCCTTCACATTGGAGCTGATCCCTCCACCCAGCACAGTTATTTAGAGGTCACCCCTCTACAGCATGACGAGGTCACCCCTCCAGTTATTCATGCACGGTTGTTACAGCACGTGACCTATATAAGCTCTGGCAAATAAAATACAGTAAATGCATGTTTTCAGAATTAATAATTATATTTCAGTATCAGTATATATGTACAAGGTTTCTCAGAATTTTATGCAGAGTTCTACCACATGTTACATATCAGTCTTACAGCTTCAGTATTCTATCGCCCGTTTCCTTCAGTATTTTACTTTTCATGTTTTGGGCTTATGTTTGGATTACCGATGTTTGATTCCGGTATTCCTTTACGGTCAGTTAATGTTTTAGGACATTTACCTTATGCTTTGATGACACGCCATAAATACACGTAACGGTCCACTTATCCAAGTGGGGTGTTACAATATTGATTATTTGGCAGCTTGTGGTTCTATTTTGAGTGTTATATTCTATTTGGAAGGCTGATAAGCTAACTGGCTTATTGACCAATTTTGACCAAAATCAAGGTCAAGTTAGGTAACTGCCTAGCTTGATTCATTGGACTTGGACTCAAGTCTTCATCCATAAGATCTCAAAACAAGCTCATAATCATTCCCCTAACAAGTTTGAAGCATAAAAACAGGTTTTGACTTATTTGGAAAACAGCTTTTTGCTTAATCATAGGCCTAATTCAAATTGGTGCAATCCACCTTAACAACTTGGTCATTTTATTGTTTAGACTTGTTCCCCACTTCTCCCTAAGTGAGGGGTTGCTTTTGGTTTGAAATTTCATCAAGTTTTGAGCTAGATATAAGCTCCTTTCAGTCTCTGTAATAATCAGTGGCAAGGGTTTTTCCCACTGCTTTGTCCCAGTTTTCCCCCTACTTGATTATTTTGTGCTTATTGCTTATTCCAGCTTATTGGTTCATGCAACAAATTTGTTTTTGTAATAGATCTTATTTTTCTTAGCTTATTATCAAGTCTGGAAGGTTTCAGCCTTTGGGATTAAGCTTTTACTAGAAATCCAACTTATTGAACTTATTCAGAGTGCTTACTTGCTTCTACAGCTTATTCTACTTGGCTTTTTTGGGATTTTTCTTGTTGATTATTCTTAATTAAGCTATTTGTGAGCTTTGGCAAAAAGAATCAGCTTTTAAAACCCCCTAGAACTCCAAGTCGACTATTTTGTCTTTTAGTGAATAAGTTCTTTTTAAAAGTTTGAGCTTATTTCTTGGTCTCTTTCAGAATTTCTATTTGCAGATAAGCTTAAATATCCAATAGAAGGTAGTGTGTTTAATTAGAGCTTATGGCATCAGCTTATTGCTTAATGGGCTCAATGGCCTATTAAGACAAGCTTATTGACTATTAAGTTGTGATAAGCTCACTTTCAGTTTTTGGGCCTTTAGACTTTTGTGTTTAAAATTAGATTTTGAGTTGGACTGGGCTTTTTTAGAGTTTTTGGTTAACTTTTTGCTTATTGGGCCAAAAAGCCCATTCCTTTTGGGCTGTTTTTTATTTTAAGCCCATTTGGGGCCCAATAGGGGTAATTTGGTAATTTCACTTTCATTTTCTGATTATTTAGATTAAAATACATTAGTTTCAAGTTTTTAGAATTTTTTCATAATTTTTTATTTTTATTATTATTTTAATATTTTATTTTATTTTAAATTGAATTTAAATAGATTTAATAGGTTTTTAAATTTGGAAAAATACTTTTTAACTTTATTAAGATACTTTTAAGGTTTACAAGTAGAAAAATCTTTGTTTGGGCTTTTTGTTAATTTATTTGATTTTTAGGGCTTTAATTAGCATTAAAAAATCAAATATTAATTAAATTAAAAAGTTTCAAGAAGTTTTAATAATTTGTAAACCTTAGTCATATTTTTAGGTATTTTTTATAATTTTTTAGAAATTTTTAGAGCAAGTTTTTTTGGTCATTTTTTACAATTTTACGTTTTTACGTCTTAGTTTAATTCAATCGTAACCGTCATTTTCCTTTCTTCCCTTTTTCTTTCTAATCAATATTAATGCAAAACTTACAAGTTTTTCACACACAATCAACCTCCTTGGGAAACGAACTTATCTTGGGTCATTAGTGGTTGATTTTCCTAAATCATCACTTAATACTTACCGCTTTTACGTTCTTTTTCCTAAAAGACGTAAACATACCCCAATAAATGATTGAACATTATCATTCCCAATTCTGGTTCGTCTACTAATGGCCAGGGAGATGATTTTGAAACTGAACAAAGCCTTTGTATTTCTTTGTGGTGACAAAAATGTCACCCACACCAAGTTTGATCAGATTGGCTCTTTTGTTCAGCTCTAGTATAGGATCTTGATCCTCTAGAGAAACTTGAGTGCTGATGTTCAGAATCTCACCCAATTTTTCATGATTTCTCATAAAGTGCTCAATTCTGGTGCGAACTTCGTCCCATCTCTTGGATTTTCTTTTCTCAATTATCACACTCATTTCAATCCGTTCGGTGTAAGAAAGCTCTTTTCCTTAGAAGTTTCCTAGGATCTCATCAGTCCCATCGCCCCAATAGAACTTGAGATGAATATCACCTCTGCTAGACAGCATATCAACATTGGTGATCAGTGAGAGATTTATTCTGTTCAGTCTAGTTATACAACAATTTTCATATAACATCCTCTTCTTGAAAAGACTTTCAACTTCAGCTTTCCCTATTTTTTCATACAAGCTCAGCTTTAGATCTCTTAGCTTTTCTTCTTCCTGAAGCTTGTACAATTTGTCAATTTCTTCTTGAGTGGCCATCCCAGCTTTGATCAATCGATCATTCAATGTAATATCTCCTTTGTTCTTGGGTTTGATGAGAGGTGAACCATTATCAGTTGTATCCCCACGGGTGGTGAGGTCATCAACATGATCATCCTTGGCTGAAGACTCCCCCTTAGCCTTAGATGGACTCTTCTCAATAAATGGTGACTCATAAACAGCAGGTTGTTTTTTAGCCTTCTTTTGTGCATGTTTTTGAAAGAGCTGCTGGATAGTGTTTATCTCCCCCTCAACAGAAGATTGCCCAACAACTTCTAATTAACCCCCAGCAAGCATAAAGGCACACAAAGAATCTAAGGTGGAGGATACATTGGCCAGCATTGCTGGAACATTAGCAAGTGCATCCATTTTCTGCTAAACTTCATCAAATAAGTTCTTCTTTTGTTGTTCCAGCAAACCCACCCTATCTTTGATTTTGAACACCGAGTCACATAATTCGTTTAGCTGACCTACGACTAGTTTGAACTCTGGTGGGAACTCCAATGAAGCACTAGTGATGGAGTCCAGGAGTGCTGACTTTTCTTGCTTCAGAGAAGGGGTAGCGACCACATTTTTGACCATGGGCTTCATAACGGCAATGATGACATCTTTGATTTGGTCAGCAATGGGGGGGAGTTGGCCTTGCTTTTAATGTGGTAAGTTCAGCATCAACAATAGCCTTTTCTTCTTTGAGCTTGGCCACTTGTGAATGAAGAACTAACACTTGATTGGTCAGCTCTTTTACCTGAATGGTTCTGGGGGATGGTGGTTTGGATGTTGGATCAGCATTGTCATCCTCGGGTTCACTGTCATCAAGGTTGACTGGTACTTGTTCACTGAACCCAAGCTCCTTCTCCAAATCATCACCAGACATGCTGAAAACAAATGAAGGTAAGTGTCCCACATTGACGCCAGTGGTGAGATGCACTCCCTCTGATGTCTGTTGAGCATCACCTCTAGTGTGAGGATCAGTTTCAGATCCTTCACCACCAGGGTTGGTTTTACCTGATGGATCTTGAGAAAGAGTCCCTGATAAGTTAAGATCAACGATAATATTTTTGGTTCCTTCAGTAGGACCCTGTTTTGGGGCGACTACATCATTAGAAATAGATAGGCCAGGGTCAGCGTCAGCTGTTGTATTTACTGACGCCTCATTCCCCGATGCAGATTCAGACTGACAAATGATAGAAATTGGTAATGAAATAGGAATTGTATTCAGATTTAAATTACTTACCAATGCTGAGTCCACACTACTGAGCTGAGGGTGCGCTCCATCTTCACCATTCTCTCCTAAAGAAGTTGAGAGAGGGGTTGCCTTATGGGCCTCTTTATGCATGTCACCTCGAGTAGAGACTGAAGGAGACGGCTGGCTTGGGTTTTTGTCCTTGGAGAGGACTTACGTTTCTTCATAACTTGGCCTTGGGGATCATCAGCAACCTTCTTTAAGGAAGATTGTGTGAGGGCTCTCCTCTTTTTGGACTCACGTCTGACCTTCTCAGTAGATGTTTGCTTCTGATGAGGTCCAGAGGAAGCTCCAGGCTTTTTTCCCTTCAGATCCCCTTCTCTAGTTGGAGAAGTGTCTTGTGGAGCTTTGTACACTACTAGAGCATCTGTTGAGCAGATGTCCAGCATGGTTTGTGTAAGAGGAGGATCAATGGTGCTGACTGGAATGTTCCAGCGTGTAGGATCAAAGGGTCGAAAAATTAGTTTATCTCTATGGATTTTAGAAAAGTCATCACCAAGATGGTCAGCAAAGATGAGAGATATAAATCTGGTGTAAACAACGTGTTTCTCCCTTGTCTTTTTCTCGAGTTTCCCATGGAGATCTTCAAAGATGAGCCTCCCAAAAATCAGCTTTTATTCCCTTGGCCAGACAGTATAAAACTATAGCATCCTTTTGGTTTATCTGGTCGAGGCCTCCAGTTCCCCCCCCCCCCCCCCCCAAACACTCAATGAGAATAGTCATCAGTAATTTCCACCTTGGTGGAAAACAACTCCTTTTTAAACCCCCCTTCTCAGTGATCTCTTCAGTATACCCAATTTCTTTAAAGAAATTTTTAACACTCATAAAATCATTAGGTATAGCTTCATAGTCACTAGGGTTTTCTAAATAATTTAGGCCTAAAACCCTTCTAAATAATTTTCAACCGATTTTACCATGAATCCCAGCAGTAGTACAATCAAAATCTATTGATTTCTTATTGTTAGAAGCTTGTGTCGTGAACCAAAATTCTTTTAAAACATTTTGGAACATCGTTCCAGGATCTTTAAACAATGCATCACGTAAAACACTTTCTGATAAGTAAGTCATTACTTAATCCCCAGGAACAGATTTAATGGTGTCTGGTTTGATGAGGGTGATGTTGTTGGTCTTGAAGAAGATATCTTTAATGGGAAAGGTGACATGAATGGATGGGTTAAGAGTGGTTTCTGCAACATTTTGGGAAGAAGATTCAGCTATTGTTGTGTTTTGTGTTTTTGAAAGAAGGAGAGAGAGTTTGTGTGTGTCTTTGATGAAAAGATTTGTAAGCATGGAATGAAATCCAAATGTAAGGGATTATATAAAAACTTAGACTGATTTGTAAAACGTTTTTAAAACCATTTGAAAAATTTATAAATCTTTTAGGGTTTCTTTTGAACATATGGCACAAACTCACTCATTAATGTTCTACAAAAAGGTATGACTTTCTGTTGCTTTGAACAGTGAAACGCCTCATGCGTCAGGACGTTGTTGACTGTGGATGAGGATGTTTGAAATTTCCTTAATTAAAAAATGACACCTTTTGAAAGAATGTTTTGTATTTATTGTTAAGAAATTAAAGGCCATTTACTTCTTTTAAACACCTGATTGATTTGTTTTAAAAGTTGTTGGCTAGATATGCTGAACCTGATGGTAATACTTGTGAGCTTTAGTGCATCAGATGAGGCGACAAAACCTCATATACATGTTCACATAAGTGACAAGACATATGACGTTGCACGCTCCTCTACTCAGGCCTAGCTACTCATTTGTATTAAACTTTTTGTTCAGAATGCTGAAGAAAAAAAATACTAATGACTTGTGATTTTTGTTCAGCTTCAGTGCATCAGATAAGGCGACAAAACACCATGTACACAATCACATTTGTGATATAGACACGTGACATTGCACACACTCCTTTACTCAGATACTGCTACCTTACATCAATCAAAAACTTTTAAGAAATGTTGAACCTTTAAGCTTCTTCAGTGAATGCTGAAGGTTCAGGTTTTGTATCATCAATGTTCAGCATACCAAGCTCCACTATCAATCTTTTGAAAGTTGGTCCATCCAGTGGTTTGGTGAAGATATCAGCCAATTGGTAATGAGTGGGGATGAAATGTAATTCAATGTCCCCTTTCACAATGTGATCTCTGATAAAGTGATATCTGATATCAATGTGTTTTGTTCTTGAGTGGAGGACTGGATTATTTGATATTGCAATAGCACTAGTGTTATCACAAAAAATGGGTACCTTTTCATATTCTATGTCATAATCAGCCAATTGGCTTTTCATCCAAAGAACATTGGCACAACCTCCAATAGCTGCCACATATTTAGCTTCTGTTGAAGACATGGCAACTGTTTGTTGCTTTTTAGCACTCCAACACACAAGTTTACCACCCAGCAATTGGCAAGCACCAGAAGTGCTTTTTCTGTCCATATTGCATCTAGCATAGTCAGAATCTGAATACCCCTTTAGATCAAACCTGAGGATTTAGGGTACCAAAGACCTAGACTTGGTGTACCTTTTAGGTATCTAAAGATTCTCTTTACAGCAGTAAGGTGTGATTCCTTTGGATCTGCTTGGTATCTTGCACAAAGGCATGTAGAGAATTGAATGTCAAGTCTACTTACTGTTAAGTACACGAGTGACCCAAAAATACCTCTATACTGAGTCTCATTCACTGATTGTCCATTGAGATCAGGTCCTAAGTTGTTAGGGGGTACCATTGGTGTTTTTACTGAAGCACAATTGATATCATACTTCTTCAGCAGATCCTTGAGATATTTTTCTTGATTGATGGAGATGCCTTGGT
Organism: Glebionis coronaria; assembly: GCA_025667525.1. Lineage (NCBI taxonomy): Eukaryota > Viridiplantae > Streptophyta > Magnoliopsida > Asterales > Asteraceae > Glebionis > Glebionis coronaria. Next base: position 334,681 of record JANFOE010001307.1, read on the forward strand.
CAGATTGTTTAATCTGGAGATAAAGGAAGTATGTGAGTTCTCCCATCATACTCATCTCAAACTTGCTGGTCATAGGCTTGGCAAATTGTTTGCATAGTTTCAAGCTTGTTGAACCAAAGATGATGTCATCTACATAAATTTGTACCAGAATGGTCTCAGTTTTAGATTTATAGATAAACAAGGTGCTATCTATTTTTCCTCTGACAAACTTATGTTTAATGAGAAAAGTTGAGAGAGTTTCATACCATGCCCTTTAGGCTTGCTTTAGTCCATACAAAGCTTTGTAAAGCTTGTAGACATGACTTGGGTATTTACTACTCTCAAAGCCAGGAGGTTGTGTAACATAAACTTCTTCTTTTAGGTCACCATTTAGGAATTCACTTTTGACATCCATTTGGTATATGGTAAAGTTCATGTAGGTGGCATAAACAAGGAATATTCGTATGTCTTCCATACGTGCAACTGGAGCAAAGGTTTGATGAAAATCAACACCAGGCTCTTGATTGAATCCTTGGGCCACCAACCTAGCTTTGTTTTTGGTCACCACATTAGTTTCATCTCTTTTGAGTTTGTAAACCCATTTGGTGCCAGTAGTTGATTTACCATACGGAAGAGGAACCAATTTCCAGACTTTGTTTCTTTCAAATTGATTTAGTTCCTCTTGCATGGCATCCACCCATCCAGGGTGAGTGAGTGCTTCAGAAACCTTTGTAGGTTGAATTTCGGAAAGAAAGTTTGCATAGAGGCATTCTCCAGGTGAAGCAGCAGTCAGTTTCTTTGCCATAGATCTAGTAACTCTACCTTCACCAGGATTGCCTATTATGTTCATCAGCTGTATGTGACTATTATTAGTCCAAGATTTTTGTGAAGCTGGAGAATAAGCATTGGTATTGTGATTAGAGCTAGAACTTGGAAGTCTATGACATGGACTTGAAATTGGATTATCTCTAGTGTCTGGTGAAGGATATTCAATAGACAAAGGTTCAATCAATGGAGGGCTTACTTCTTGATCAGAAGCAACACATCCAAGACCTAATTCCCTAGAGATAGTTGGAGAACTTTGAGCAGAAGGCTCAGATTTTACATCGGTAGCTTCATTGGATTGATCATTTTGATCATGTGTGTCAGCATGCTGATTGTTTTGAAACTGACCATTTTGGTCATTTGTGTTGTCTTGCTGATCATTTTGATCATTTTGAGACTGATCATTTTGATTATTTGATTGACAACTATCAGTATTTGATACTGAATGATTTCCTTTTGTAGGACTTGTCAGATCTTCAAATGGATCAATATGAGGAATTGATTTGCTAGTTTGATATCTTTGAGAAGGCTCATAATGTTGAAATTCATCAGATGGATAGTTGTGAGATTCATGAATATGAAGTTCATCATCTGATGGATTTGTAAACTTGATAGCTTCAGAACTTTCATTAAAAGTGATGTGATAAATTTCTTCAATACATTGTCTTCTTGTGTTGAAGACTCTATTTGCTTTAGATAGAGAGTATCCAAGGAAGTAACCATCATCAGATTTTTCATCAAACTTTCCAAGGTGATCCTTGTGATTGTGAATGAATAATGGACACCCAAACACATGTAAGAATGAAATGTTTGGAATTCTCCCCATGAATACTTCATAGGGAGTCTTCATGTGTCTCTTCACAATAATGGATATATTTTGAGTGTAGCAAGCAGTGGCTATAGCATCAGTCCAAAAATGCTTTGAGAGAGCGGATCCAGCAAGCATTGTCCTTTCTGCTTCAATCAAAGTTTTGTTCCTTCTTTCAGCCACACCATTTTGTTCAGGTGTGTAAGGAGATGAGAAATTTTGGGAAATTCCTTTGTCATCACAGAATTTGATCATTGTGTGATTTCTAAATTCAGTGCCATTGTCAGTTCTGAGTTGCTTGACATGAGTGTCATTTTCTTTTTCAACTCTTTTGATGAAGGACATGATGGCATCTAGTGCATGGCTTTTCTTTGTCAGAAAATATACCCAGGTGTACCTAGAGTACTCATCAACAATGACAAGTGTATATTTTTCAAGACAAATGGCCCTAGGTAGTACTGGGCCAAATAAGTCCATGTGAAGCAAGTGAAGACTTTCTTTGATTGAGAAAGTTTGCTTTGTTTTGAAACTGGCCCTATGGTGCTTTCCTTTTTCACATGCTGAGCATGGTTTGTCTTTGGAGTAGACAAGTGATGGAAGACCAACAACAAGATTTTGTTTTGCCAGTAGAGTTATTGTTTTGAAATTTAGATGTGAGAGCCTCTTATGCCAAAGCCAGTTAGTAATGTTGGAAGCTTTAGCAAAGAAACACGTCTCCTGAGTAGAGTTCATGTTCATGACATAAACATCTTTGACTCTGGGAGCAATCATAATAATTTCATGATTGGAGTTGAAGATTGTACCTTTTGTCATCAAACAGAACTAGATACTTTGCATCACAAAGGTGACTGATGTTGATGAGGTTGTGCTTCAATCCATTGACATATGTTACCCTTGTGAAAACTATACCATTGCATTTCACTAAACCAAATCCTTCAGTAGTAGCTGATGAGTTATCACCAAAAAAACATTAGGACCTTGTGCTGGAACAACAAAAGCTGAATTTATCTGATGAAGTTCAGTAGAAACTGGATGCACTTGCTAATGTTCCAGCAATGTTGGCCAAGGTATCCTCCACCTTAGATTCTTTGTGTGCCTTTATGCCTGATGGGGGTTCATCAGAAGTTGCTGGGCAATCTTCTGCTAAGGGGGAGAAAAACACTATCCAACAGCTCTTTCAAAAACATGCACAAAAGAAGGCTAAAAACAACCTGTTATTTCTGAGTCACCATTTATTGAGAAGAGTCCATCTAAGGCTAAGGGGGAGTCTTCAACCAAGGATGAAAAGGTTAACCAATACAAGAGTAGAAACTCTGGAAAACATTTTCCCTCTCAATGTGCACTCCTTATATAGGCAGTGCAAAACTAGGGTTTGCATTTTGCATGTTTCTATGCATGGGTTTATCTCGTGGGTGGTTGATGCCCATGCTAGATAAACATTACAAAGTACATAATAAACTATTCTAGAAAAGATAAAGGTTGTACTTATAGCTAACTATACAAGCAACCTACTTTGACATAAAGTAATCTTTTCCCGCCTAATTCAAACCATCAGAATACTGAAGTATCTTCAGTATCCTAGAGGAGATCGACATCATTCAGTTTGGTATTGTTAGACCAAACTGACTGGAAGCTCTTCTTTAGTACTTGTTCTTCAGCAACTAGACCGCCTAGTATATGAAGCAAAGACTGCTTTGTCTTCTAAGTATACTGGAAGAGGAAAGTTGAACAACCTTCAACAACATAATCTTCAGTAGGAACTTTTTCTTCTGGTAATGCTTCAGCAGACTGGCCTTATTGCTGAAGATGAAACACTTAGGGAGATTTTATATTCAAATCTTAGAGTTGGTTGAGGGTCAGTAAATAATGACCCAACAAGTTCATTTATTAATATCTATTGTTATTTTTGACCATTTTAATATATTTATGTTGTCAAAATAGACCAATCACTTCTAAAAAATGACTCATTCTACCCATATTTATTCAAATGAACACCAATTGCCGGTATTACATCTACCAAACGGAAAGCATGCCATATAAGTTTTTCTTGGCAACAAACAAAAAATATGATGGAAACCTCTAAAACATAAGTTGAAAAATGGAAGGTAAAACACATTGGGAGAGGTGAAATTACAATTAGTAGACAAAAAACCTAGATCCGAGCTAATTGACTGACATTGGTAAATCCACAAGGCATTGGACCCTATGTGGAAGGAAACAACACAACTGGCTTCCAAATTTACTATTGTTTGATATATTTTTTATAAGAATTGATTTGCACATTCATGAAATTGATCGAGACATTCAACATTATGTATTACATAATTGTACTATGTTTTATAATATGTTTTATCTATTTATACTGTGAATATTTCAATAAGTTTTATAAGTGTGTAAATTATCTTCCATTTTCTATACATGGTGTCTATTAAAGCACCTTTATAAGGATCTATCGCACATGATGAACACGAAGCAAGTCGATTTGGACCCAAAAACCAAACCATAGAAATTTCAGCCCAATAGCATAAAACTAACATAACATAATACCCAACAAGTATTTTGAAAAAAAAGAGCATATGGCCCAGTCAGAACATAAAATATCGCCTAGTCAAATACGTAGTATTTTTTATAAAAAAGAAAAAAAAACAAATATGTAGTATTTTGTTAAAACTAATTGGGATCATTTTTATATCATATTAGGCAGAGGGAGGAGGACACGGTGAACACGTGCTTTTTACCCAAAGTGCAACTATTGAATGCACAATGTACAATGATTTTTAAACATGATTGGGTATTTTTGAAATTGATTTTAAAAGTAGGGTGAAATATGAAATTGCCCCTTTGTAAACGAAACTATCACTGTTTAATTCTAACTGTACCTTAAAACATTTACTATCCAAATCCGATAGAGTTAATCAAGGCAGAGTCAGAAATTTATGGTCGAGCTTTGATGAAAAGAAAATTAGACTACACTATAAAATCAAATATTTAGATGGGGCAAATTACAAAAGAGGCAATTTCATATTTCACCCTACTTTTAAAATAAATTTCATAAATACCCAATCATGTATAAAATATTAAGATATGCGATCGTTTAGCCATCGGTAAATGCATGAGCCTATCGGGGGCACACACTCAATACGGAGAACACACGTTTATTTACGTTTTATTATTTATAATTAAACGTATAATAAAAACTTCACGTTTTATTTAATTAACGGTGGTTTAATTAATTAACGGGTTATAATTAATTAAATGCGAGTGCGTTATTTAAATATGGAAACAAATCGATTTCTAGAACCCCCTAGGCCAATCGGCCGATTATTATCAATGGGGTGTTCTAGAAGATTTTTTTGTTATTTGTTTGGTAAGTGAATATCTCCTAATATTTGATTTGGAGAATAATTACTTAATTTAGGTGTTGGGTTGGGCCTTAAAGATTTTGAGGAGGTGCAAGGGATTAGTATAAATACAATCCCATACCCCTCTCAAATTTTTGTCTCTCCCTCTTTGTTCTTGCGTCCGATCGACCTAAACCCCACACCCAAACCAAACGAATTTTTCCTTTAACCTAAAATCACACATAAAGGTTTAAACTTTATAAGATCGATCCTTCTTGGTGGTTTTCTTATAAAGATTTAAGCTTTATAGCTAAACCCTAGATCTCATAATCTAGGTTTTAGTTTTCCTTTGTGGTCCGATTTATTGTAAACCCTAATTAGGGTTTATTGGAGATTTTTCAAGTATCTTGTTACTATCTATAAACCGTATCCTTACGCAATCCCAATTAGGGATTTGGATATTAAGGTTTCTAGTTGCAAGATAATCGAAGTGAAGTTACCACTAGCATCGTGGTGTGTTCGTTTGACGTGCCGTGTGAGCAATCATTAGAGGACGGTTACTTTACCGTTATAGCTTCAAGATCAAGATCAATTAATTGATTTATTCAATTAATTAAAAGGTTGGTTTTATTATTGTTTTTATTATGTGTTAATCATATTTGTTATACTAGATCCATTCCGTTGCGTACTCGTAGTTAATGGTTTAACTAGTTCTAAATTCCAACAGTGGCATCACGAGTCAAATCGTATGGCATTCATGGGTTACACATAGAATAAAACACGCTTGCTTCGCTTTAAAATCTCTTTTATTTATGTTTTTATGACAATTACATGCATACTTGTCATAAAGTTTTAATCTTGATCTAGATCTATTAAAATTGGGTAGGTTAAAATTGAACTGGTTAATAATTACTTTTGTTTTTTATTATCCGTCAAAGACCTTTGCATCTCACTTTTGTGATACTTTGCACGTCATCAAGTACTTTGCTCGAAAACTTGACGAGGGTCTTTGGTCCTCAATTTGGGGAAGACTCATTCGAGACTTGGATCTTATATGATTTACCGCTTTCATATAGAGTTTGTCTTCTGCTTCTACCCCCTTCTGTCTGTTTTTATGTGCTTATTTGTTTTCCATTATGAATTGCAAAACGTAATAATTCAAGATTCTATGAATCATAAAAACGGATTGTAGTTATATCGAAACTAGCTTTAAAACTATGTCATATTAATACACCATATTTTCCTTGCGAATCGGCTATGTGTTATTTGTTAAAATCTTGATTTTTGAACAAATCTTAATATTGACATAAGAACTATGAAACTTGGTTTTATTGCATTCTAATTGTTTTGCGAAATCATATTGTCACTCGAGTTGGGCTTACATACCGTAATGATGGCTTATAAACTATCTTCTCAACGACGTGATTTGCAAAATTAATTAGTTTACAATACTTTAAATTACAACACCGTTTTGTGTCTTTACTAATGATGGACTTGCTATTGCACTTCGTTCTCTAGTCGATCTATCTAAGGTTTGAGGGATCTTTAATCTTCTCACGTGTTCCATAGGTGCTTCGGCACTTATGGGATAATTATCCCAAGCACTTGCACCTTCGGGTGCATGAAGAGTAGGATATAGGGTTTGATGTCTCTTTAATCTTCTCCCGTGGTAAAACACACCTAAACCAAAAAGTTAATAAATTGTTTTCTTAACTTGTGCTAAAAGAATAAATTGCATGCATTCTTTTACACACTTTGACATTTGTTTTTCTAAAACTTTTGTGATACCTATTTGAAATTTTTTAAGTCTATGCCATCCAAATTAGAAGCACTTGTAGTTGTTTTTCGTCATCTGGTCAGACCTAGGGCGAATTACATACCCGAGGCGATCTTTGTCACTGGTCAGACCTTTGCCAATAATTACATGCTTCAAATTGGTACGACTTAAAGTCGAGTTCCCGGTCAGATTTGGAACCCGAGGCATAAAGATGAGATGAAACATACTCATGACTTTATTACATGTAGAACAAGTTTGTTCGAGATGTTCAAAGGTGCTCGAAAGAGATGAGAGAACATCCCATCCAAACACTATACAACAAATAAACTTCATGAATCGTCTCATAAAATCTAAGAGTTGCACTTGTAATGCAATTAACGCCCGTCTCTTACCTCTTGCCCTACTTGATATTAGACGGTCGGACCTCTAATATTAAGTGGGAGTGCAAGCAAGGATCTTAGTCTCAACATGATTAATTGGGTAGTTAATTCTTTGAGAATGTAATTATCGAAAATACTAATCGTTGAACTTTTATTTTGTAGATGAATAATCAAAACTCTTGCTTAAACAGCACGATTGTTAAGTCATTACTTGAAAAGATGAAGTTGACTGAGAATAACTTTTTTGATTGGTATCGTGCTCTTCGGATAGCGCTCGAAACTGGTGACTTGGTTCAATACCTTGAGCAACCAATTCCTGATCAACCTGAAATTCTGCCTCATGGCCACGAAGGCCCAGAGCAAGACCCGGATTTACATCCAACATGGGTCAAAAGGTCTAGAGAAATCGCTGGCCTTATGCTGATGACTATGTCCCCTGAACTCCAAGAACTTTTGGAGGGTCATGGCGCATGGTCAATGATGGAAGAATTGAAAACCATGTTCACCGAACAAGCTGATCAAGAACTCCTTGATGTTGTACGTGCCTTTCATGCGTGTAAACATGAGGATGGACAATCTGTGAGCTCCTATGTTTTGAAGATGAAGGGATACATAGAGAATTTGGAACGTTTGGGTCACCCCATGTCCTTGAAACTTTCGGTTAGCCTAATTTTATCCTCACTGAATAAGGACTATGATAGGTTCGTGCAAGACTACAATATGCATGGCCTGGGGAAGACAATACCTGAATTTCCTGCCATGCTAAAGCTACATGAGAAAACGTTGCCAAAGAAGGTTGCACCTGCTACTCCTAATACCATTAATGCTATTAGGGCAGGAAAGGTTCAAAATCCTAACAAGGCTAAACCGTCTAATGCTGCGAAGGGTAAGAATCGTGGGAAAGGGAAGAAAGTAGCTAACTTTACTCCCCAAGCCAAGATTCCCCCTCCACCAAGAAGAGAGAATCCTGCTAAGGATGCCATTTATCACCAATGCGGTGACATTGGTCATTGGAAGAGAAACTGTCCAGAGTATCTCGCTGAGTTGTGGAAGAAAAAGAAGTCCTCTCAAGGAGCTAGCACTTCAGGTATCTTCACTATAGAACTCTTTACTTTTCCTAATAAATCTTGGGTTTATGACACTGGTTGTGGTACTCACATCTGTAATACTACTCAGGGTCTAAGGATAAGTAAGGAGCTGAAGCCAGGAGCTTTGAATCTGTACGTGGGCAATGGTCATCGTGCAGCTGTTGAAGCCATTGGTGTTTTTCAATTATTTCTCCCTAGTGGACTAGTTGTTATGTTGAATAATTGTCATTACGCACCTTCTATTTCTAGAGGGATTGTTTTAGTTTCATGTTTGTATGACGATGGATTTGTTAATCGTTTTGAGAATAATGCAAGTATTTCGGTTTCGAAAAATAATATGTTTTATTTTAGTGCTATTCCTAGTAATGGTATTTATGAAATTGATATGTGTGATTCTAATGCAAACAATAGTTATATGTATGCTATAGGCAACAAAAGGGCCAAATCTAATTTGGACTCTACATTGCTATGGCATTGTCGCCTTGGCCACATAAGCAAAAAGCGCATTAAGCAATTACAATCTGATGGATTGCTTAAGTCAAACGATGATGACTCCTTTGACAAATGTGTTTCATGTTTATCTGGAAAGATGGTACGTAAACCTTATTCACATCAAGTGGAGAGGGCTAAAGATCTACTTTGACTAATCCACACCGACGTATGTGGTCCATTTAGAATCGTGTCAAGACAAGGTGCAAGTTTCTTCGTCACTTTCACTGACGACTTTAGTCGTTATGGTTATGTTTACTTGCTAAAGCATAAACATGAAGTGTTTGAAACATTTAAGGTGTTTCAAAAGGAAGTAGAAAATTAACACGATAAAACCATAAAGGCACTACGTTCGGATCGTGGAGGTGAATTTATAAGTTATGAATTTCTGGAGCATCTTAAGGAACATGGAATAGTTTCCCAAAGAACTCCTCCATATACGCCACAACACAATGGTGTGTCTGAGAGGAGAAATAGAACCCTACTTGATATGGTTCGTTCCATGATGGCCCAAACAACTCTTCCAAAATCCTTTTGGGATTATGCTCTTGAGTCTTTTGCTCGCATACTCAATATGGTTCCAACTAAGAAGGTTGAAAAGACTCCATACGAAGTATGGTATGGGCAAGCCCCTAAGTTGTCTTACTTAAAGGTCTGGGGATGTGAGGATCTTGTTAAGTGTGACACGCTTATCAAACCGGAAAAACTAGAGCCCCGATCTGTTAAGTGTATATTTGTAGGTTACCCAAAGGAAACGATGGGTTACTCCTTCTACTACCCACTCAAGAACAAAGTTTTTGTTGCTCGTAATGCTGAATTCCTAGAGAGCAATCTTATGAATCAAGAAGTAAGTGGGAGTATAGAGGATCTTGAAGTAATTCAAGATGAAGATATACATCCTTCTGAAAACACTAGCAATCATGAAGAGGATGATCAAGAAATTGATGAACCTATAAGTGATATACCTCCCATTCGAAAGTATGCAAGGACTAGGCGTGCTCCTGACCGTATGTGTTTATACATTGACGCTGAGGAACATGAGTTAGGGGATCATAGTGAACCCACTAACTACAAAGCTGCATTGGCAGATCCTGAATCTGACAAATGGCTGGATGCTATGAATGTGGAGATGCAATCCATGAAAGACAATGATGTCTGGATCTTAGAGGATTTTCCCCCTAACGCTAGAACTGTTAGTGGCAAGTGGTTGTAAAAGAAGAAGACCGACATGGATGGCAATGTACTGTTGGAAATACGTTTTACGTATTAAGAAGGATCGGTCACTCCATTAATAGTCCATGTAATAGCTCGTAGTTTAGTTAACTTTCTTTAATTATTTAACAAAAACAAGCCTAGCCTACAACATGTGTAGGCCGGCCCAAAATGTAAGCCCAAGCCCATGACAAGGGCTTGGGTATATAAACCCTCTCCTTTGATGGAGAGGGGTGTGGTTTCATATTTTTCACATAGTAAACATTTCTTTCTCTAAGTGTGTGTGTAATCCACCATCTCTCTATCTCTTTCTCTCTCTAAAAACATAAGCATAGATTTAAAAATCTACAGATGGTATCAAGAGCTTGGGATGAAATATAGGTTTGTTTTTGTGTTGAGTATTGTGTTCTAAACAATTCGTAGAGTACAAATTGGTTTTTGCCAAAATCTTCAAAAAATTTTTGGTTTGATCGTAGTATTAAGTAGTGTAACATAGGGATTTGTGCTTAAAAGTGTTCTTGGTATCTTGTTTTTCATTGAAACATCAGTTTTCTTGGATCAAAAGTGCAAAAAAGGTTGTGTTCTTCATTCCGAAATTCTAGCAGAAACATCCATCGGAAAGTACAAATTGTACTTGGGCTTCCATCGCAATAACCTTACCATCGGAAAGGGTTTGGTTCTACATTGCGATCGTGGGTTTTATTACTTATTCCGATCTGGGCATTCCGATCGTGCTTTGCGATCTGGGATTCAGACGGGTATAAGGAAGTATTTTAAGTCGTTACTGTGCTTGAATTTTGTCAGCCACTTTGCGATCTGAATCATTCCGATGGGCTTTGCGATCTGAACATTCCGATAGGGCTTTGCGATCTGAACATTCCGATAGGGCTTTGCGATCTGAACATTCCGATAGGACTTTGCGATCTGAATTATTTCGACAGCTTTGCATTGCGATCTATGCATTTCGATACCAACAACATTTCGACAGGGCTATATTCCGATCTGGTATTACGATCTGACATTCCGATCTGGCATTCCGATCTAGACATTCCGACAAATCGTGTGTAATTTTGACTTGGAATTTTTGGTTTATCGAGAACATATTTTAGGGGATTTTAACATTATTTCTCGATTTTAACTCACAACAACACAAAAATACTTAACCTTATTTCATTGTTCGATCAACTTTGTAAATCTTAACTTATTGAAATGGAGTACACATCTCTTACGGATAAGTCCATCCTCTCGGGTACGGATAATCGTCCACCAATGTTGGTGAAGACTATGTATGAGGAATGGGCTTCCCGAACGGAACTTTATACGTTGAACAAGGAGAATGGACATCTAATTTGGGCATCGGTGCTCAATGGACCATTAGATTATGGTACTGTGACGGAAGGTACGACCACTCGTCCTCGCACAACGGGTGAGTTGACTGGAGATATGAAGATTCAAGATAAATGTGATAAGTATGCTACAAACATCATTCTCCAAGCTCTTCCTCCAGATGTTTACAAACTCGTCAGCAAACATAAAGTTGCCAAAGAGTTATGGGATAGAATTCGTGTTCTAATGCAAGGCACCTCGTTAACTAAACAAGAACGAGAGTGTAAGCTTTATGATACTTTTGATAAGTTTGCCTATGTGCCAGGGGAGACTCTCAATGATTACTATCTGAGATTTACCCTATTGTTGAATGAGCTTAATATCTATGGCATGGAAATCCCTACCTTTCAATTGAACACCAAGTATTTGAACACTCTTCCTCCAGAATGGAAAAAATACGTGACGGATGTTAAATTGGCTAAGGACTTGCATAACACCAATGTGGATCAACTTCAAGCTTTTCTTCAACAACACGAATGCCATGTGATCGAGGCTCGGTTGTCTACACCTCAAGTTCATGATCCACTTGCAATGTATGCTTCTCAACAAAACATGGCTTATACTTATCAACAACCATCATACTTGCAGCAGCCACCACCACACATCTATCAGCAACCAAAGCAACCATCTTATCAACCACCAATGATGCCACAGCAAGAATATCAACAAAGTGTTCATCAACAATCTTTTCAACAGCAACCACCATATCAAACATCACCATCACAAGCCAACACTTCTCCAATGGGCTATACTCCTCAGCAAGGATATTTTCCTATTGAAGCACAACCAGCACAAGCCTTCTACTCTAATGAACTTCCACCAATCCAAGCACCGGTCTTTACTCCAAATGATACGCCAGCTGATGTACTAAACCATCTCACTGCCTACTTGTCGAAACTTGTTGCAACTAGAGGAATTCCACCAACAAACAATCAGCTCCGCACCTCATCAAATCCTCGACAACAAGCCACTGTTCAAGATGGTCAAGTGACGGTGCAACCTATTCAGGGAAGGCAAAATTCATATGGACATCCTACAAGGACTGGGAACAATCAAGCTGTGAATTCTCAAGCTAGTGGAAATGGGAGTCCTATTGGTCCTAAGAAGGTTGTGACTTGCTACAATTGCCGAGGACAAGGTCATATGGCAAGGGAATGCACTCAGCCGAAAAGGAGGAGGGATGATGCATGGTTTCATGAGAAGATGTATTTGGTTGATGCTCAGTCTAAGGGCAAGATTTTGGATTCAGAGGAGTTGGCATTTCTGGCAGACCCAGGGCAGCAGATACTGAAGGCATTGCAGTTGTTTCCACTTCTAATGCAGCTTATCAAGCGGACGATCTTGATGCATACGATTCGGATTGTGATGACATTCACTCTGCCCAAGCTGCTCTCGTTGCTAATCTCTCTCACTACGGTTCTGATGTCATCAGTGAGGTACCAACCACATCTAATAATATTGATGATAACCAACATCAAGTTGGGCATGAAAATGACAACCTCGAACAGCATTCGGGGACTAGTAACTCAAATGATGTGGTACCCAACCCAACACATTTGAGTGAACCTCAACCAAATGCTACGACGGGTATGGAATCTTATGCTCAACATGATTTGGTCATGGTGCCTAAACATATTATTGATCAAATGCATATGGCCCTCAGACAATCCGTAGATACGAATTCCACCCTAACTGCTGAGATTGCGTTGCATAAAGAAAAGGTCAAAACATTTGAAATGGTCCCTCAAGAAGAGAAAATAACATGTTCTGAATTTGACCAATTTCGTTTTGAAAAGATTGAACACTTGAAAGAAATAGAATCATTAAAAGCTAATCTTTCTAATGAATTAAAAGAAAAGGAGTCGGTTGTCAATGATTTTCAGAAACTTAAAATGGATTTCGAAACTCTCGAGTCTAAAAAGGTTGAATCAGAAATTAATGCTACCAAACTTCTTAAATTCAAAGAACAACAGCTTTTAAAACAATACGCTTCCACAGAAAAGGTTCATCTTTTAACTAAATCATTTAAAGAATTCGAACTTAAGCGTCTTCAAGATTTACCACCTAATCCTGGTTATGCAAAACAAGCTCAGGAATATATTCCCGGCCTTTATGATATGACCATAATTGGCAAATCGAAAGAAGCACCTTTTGTTCGTAGTACTGACGAGACACAATCACTTGGGGATGAAACTCATTCTAAAATGCTTTCAAAATTCCATACAATTGATTATGATCAACATAACAAAGATCAATTTTCGAAAAAGACACGCATTCGCTTACAAAAGGAATTAGCAGAATTAACAGTTCTTGTGCCCCAAAGTTTGTCAAATGAAAACCTTCCTAGTACGTCTCCTACACTCGTCAAAAAGGATTTAACGAAGTTAATTCCACCGGTAAGTAAAGCGTCCGTTAACTTAAATACGGTTCACCAACACTTAGCCGATTTTGACAAGGTCATTTTGGAACGTACGACGGCCACGGCCAACGGAAGGTTAATGGAACTTTGAGCACACTAGAGCTGCGTTTAGAGATGAAATTGTTCCGTTTGTAAACAATGTTAAAGCTTGTCTTCGTAATATTGATCAAGATTTGTTTTTGGAAATAGAAGAAGTTAGACGTGTTTTCAATGAAATGGAAGATGCTTATGAAAACAGTTTACTTGAAATAGAACGAGTTTCACGCCATAATGATCTGCTTCTGAATCAAGTGATGTCTCATGATATAGTTACTGTCTGTGTGAATACAAGTGTTGATAATGATTCTATTGTGCATAATGTTGAATCTGTGGATACTGTGGTAGATAGTACTTGTCACGAATCTGACGCTGAATTTTTAAAGCTTCAAGATTCATATTCTTCGCTTTCAAAACGTTTTGATGAGATTCAAACACATTGTATTTCGCTTGAATGCAAGCAACAATTTATTCAAGAAATCTTTGAAACGTTATTCGAAGGTGTTAATATCGATGATGCAAATTTTGAAAAGAATTTTCGATTGAATTTACAATCAAAACAGCGTCAGCCAAGTGACAAAGTTGCTAACTTTTCGCCGATAGAAATAGAGAAATCTAAGGAGCTTAACTGTGTGAACGTACTTGAGGCCGCTGAGAATCTTAAACTGGATCTAGATAATCGAGTTTCCAAGATTTTTTTGAAAGTTGATAACTTAAAACAGAAAAATACACGACTCTTCGATTCAGTACAACACGCATGTGTTGATACCACTGCACAGAATCAATCATTGATTGAACAATTGAATCGAAAGTCGATGGAAATATCTGATTTGAGGGAACAAATTTGTGATAAGAACCTGGTCTTAGCTGAGTTAAAGAAAACACTTCGTACTTTAAAAGGTAAGAATGTTGTGGATAACGCAGCCACTATCTCAGCATCGTCCTCTAGTGCAATCAAAAGAACCCTTATTGCCGTCACACCACTTAACAAGGGCCCTAGGACTAAACCATCTCAAACTTTGGTCACTAAAGATAAGGCGGAATCAAAACCAGCTTCTAATATTCCCGTGTTGCCTTCTACAGGAGTAAGCACCACTACTAAGGCTCAAAGATCTAAGCTTAAAAGAAACAAGAAGAATGATAGGATCTTGCCCCCATCTAGTAGTCAAGTGAAGAAGAAAGTAGAAGCCCATCCTAGGAATGTTATTTCTGTTTTGAATAAAAAGAATCATGTAGCTAAACCTAAAGGCTCTGCGGTTGTGCAGCGTTCTAAGCCTACTGTGAATTCTAATTTAAAATGTTGTAATTGCAATGAATGTATGTTTTCTAGTCGTCATGATTCTTGGCTTATTGACCATGTGAATGAGATGCATGCCCGAAAAAATGGATTAGAATGGAAACCGACTGGGAAAGTGTTAACCCAAGTTGGTTGGATGTGGCGCCCCACTGGTAGAACTTTTACTATAGTAGGAAATATGTGCCCTTTAACTAGGATCACTCCCACTGAAGTGAAGAAAGCGTGCCCTTTAACTAGGAGTACCAAGGCTACCAAAACACAAGCGTGTCCTTTAACTAGGAACACTGACACTACTGTAGGAACCAAGTGCCCTTTAAATAGGTCTACTCCCACTGTAGTGCCCGCAAATAATCCAAAACCAAAGAAAGTTGGAACAGTAAAACCTGTTAGTGCTAAAACTCACATTAGAAAACGCAGGAAATCTAAGGGTCTCAAAAATGTTAGCAATTCTGATAATTCTATATCTGTATCTGCTAACACTCCGGAACCAATAGTTTCCAATGCATTGTCTACTGTTGTTATTGAAAACAGGTGGTCCAAATTGTTCTCTGGTATTTGGACTCTGGTTGCTCCAAGCATATGACCGGAGATCGCTCTCAGCTCAGAAATTTCGTCAGCAAGTTTCTTGGTACGGTTCGATTTGGAAATGATCATATTGCAAAGATAATGGGTTATGGTGAATATCATATTGGGAATGTTATAATTTCAAGAGTGTATTACGTGGAAGGTCTCGGTCACAACTTATTTTCTGTGGGACAATTTTGTGATGCAAACCTAGAAGTTGCTTTTCGAGAGCATACCTGCTTCATTCGTAATTTGGAAGGGGTTGATTTATTGAAAGGTACTCGAGGGAATAATTTGTATACTTTGTCTCTACACGACATGATGGCGGCTTCTCCCGTATGTCTTCTCTCCAAAGCATCGAAGACTAAGTCATGGTTATGGCATCGACGGTTATCTCATCTTAACTTTGACGCTATTAATCACTTGGCGAAAAACGAACTTGTTCGTGGTCTTCCTAAACGATCATTTCACAAGAATCATTTGTGTTCCGCGTGTACAATGGGGAAAAGCACTAAGAAGTCTTACAAACCCAAGACTGAAGACACCAACCAAGAGAAACTTTATTTGTTGCATATGGATCTTTGTGGGCCAATGCGTGTTGAAAGTCTTAGTGGCAAAAAGTACATCCTCGTCATTGTCGATGATTACTCTCGGTTTACATGGGTGAAATTTCTTAAAGCAAAAAATGAAGCACCTAAATTCATCATCAGATTTCTCAAGATGATTCAAGTGCGTCTCAACACTACTGTCCGACGCATTCGTACAGATAATGGAACCGAATTTGTGAATCAAATTTTGCGTGATTATTATGAAGAAGTTGGCATATCTCATGAAACATCCGTTGCACGCACTCCACAACAAAACGGTGTCGTTGAAAGGCGAAATCGCACACTTATGGAAGCTGCTCGAACGATGTTAATTTACGCAAAGGCTCCATTGTTTTTATGGGCAGAAGCAGTATCTACAGCAGTGTACACCCAAAACCGGTCACTAATTCGTAAACGCCATGGTAAAACACCTTATGAGCTTCTCCATGGAAAAGTACCGGATTTATCATATCTTCATGTATTTGGTTCTCTTTGCTATCCAAATAATGATGGTGACAATTTGGGAAAACTTCAACCAAAGGCTGATATTGTTATTTTCATTGGTTATGCACCCGCAAAGAAGGCATACCGAATCTACAATCGTAACTCTCGCAAGATCCTCGAAACTATGAATGTTGATTTTGATTAGTTCTGGTCTTGTCCCAAACAACCCTACTTCATCATTTATACCACCTACTAGGAATGAATGGGATACGTTGTTTCAACCGTTCTTTGATGAATTCTTTACTCCTCCAACTATTGTTGCTCCAGAACCTGAGGTAATAGCTCCGGTAACCGAAGTTGTCGCTCCAGTAACCGAAGCACAATCAGATACATCTGCACCTACAATTGGTCAAGATATACCATCCACAAGTAATTCTCAACCAACACATGTTTCAACTACCCATGTCATGCCTATTGATGATGAAGAGGATGATGATGATCACGATTTGGAATTCTCTCAAATGCGTGAACTTCCATTCTTTGGTGTATCTATTCCCGACCCTAATCAAGCCGGGTCGTCCACCTCAGAGGAAGCTCCTTCTACAGTTTACTCCAATCCACGGATTCGTGAACATGACAGCAAGTGGACAAAGGATCATCCTATAGATTCTATTATTGGTGACCCTAATCGTCCGGTATCCACACGAAGTCAGTTACAAGAAATTGCATTGTTTTGTCACTTTGATGCTTTTCTCACTGAAGTTGAACCTAAGACATGGCAACAAGCTTTTATTCAATCCTGTTGGATAGAAGCTATGCAAGAAGAACTTAACGAATTCATACGTCTTGATGTTTGGGAACTTGTCCCATGCCCGGATCAAGTGCAGTTACTCACTTTGAAATGGGTTTACAAGGTGAAACTCGATGAGTTGGGCGGAATATTGAAGAACAAAGCTCGACTCGTAGCTCGTGGATACAAGCAATTATTGGGCATCGACTTTATGGAATCCTTTGCACCTGTTGCCCGTTTGGAAGCTATTAGACTATTCCTCGCTTATGCAGCCCATATGAATATGATCGTCTATCAGATGGATGTGAAGACGGCATTTCTTAATGGTGAAATCAAGGAAGAAGTCTATGTTCAACAGCCGGATGGTTTTGTGAATCCTAATTATCCTAATCATGTGTACAAGCTTAAGAAGGCTCTCTATGGGTTGAAGCAAGCTCCACGCGCATGGTATGATCTATTGTCACAATTCCTCATTACTCAAGGCTTCGCAAAAGGCAAGGTGGATCCCACGCTATTTATTCAGAAACGAGGTAAAGATATGATTATGGTACAAATATATGTTGATGATATTATATTTGCAGCCTCGACCCAAACCTTATCGGATGAGTTTGGGACACTCGTGTCTTCCAAGTTTAAGACGTCAATGATGGGCAAGGTATCATTCTTCTTAGGTCTTCAGATATCTCAGAGTCCCAGAGGCATCTTTATTAATCAATCCAAATATGCCCTTGAATCGCTTAAGAAATATAAGATGGAATCTTGCGACCCCGTGGACACTCCAATGGTGGAGAAATCTAAGCTTGATGCAGATCCACATGGAGTTGCCGTTGATCCGACACTTTATCGTGGAATGATCGGTACTCTTCTGTATATCACAGCCAGTCGACCTGATCTTCAGTTTGCTATATGTATGTGTGCCAGGTATCAAACTAGGCCTACTGAGTTACACTTAGCTACTGTTAAAAGGATCTTTCGATATCTTAAAGGAACCATTAATCGGGGACTTTGGTATTCGAAGGACTCTTCTATTGCACTAATGGCATATGCAGATGCGGATCACGCGGGTTGTCAAGATACGAGGCGTAGCACGAGTGGAACATTGCAACTACTAGGAGATCGATTAATCAGTTGGGCATCGAAAAGGCAGAAAAGCGCTGCAATTTCAAGTACGGAAGCAGAATACATAGCTATGTCCGGTTGCTGTGCTCAAATTCTTTGGATGAGATCACAATTATCCGACTATGGTCTAGGTTTCAACAAGATTCCGATGTACTGTGACAACAAGAGTGCAATTGCCTTATGCTGCAACAACGTTCAATTCTCCCGGTTGAAGCATATTGACATTCGCTACCACTTCATCAAGGAGCAAGTGGAAAATGGAGTAATCGAGCTTTATTTTGTCCGATCTGAGTATCAATTGGCGGATATTTTCACGAAGGCTTTAGATCGCGCTCGAATTGAATTTTTGGCCGACAAGCTAGGAATGAGAACCTTCTCGCCTGAGACTCTAAAGGAACTAGCAGATGAAGGGAAAGAATAGTGGTGGTAAAACTATTCTCCGTATCCTTGGTGATCATCTGTATATATTGTTTATATTTTTATCCACAAAAGCAAAATACAAAAATATAAAACCATATAAAAACCATAAAAATTGAAAAATCTAGAAAAATCCAAAAATATTTTTACTTTATTTTTCAAAGGCATGTCTTTTGGTACGATAATATTTACGGCCTTAGAAATGTTGA
The DNA here is from genome assembly GCA_025667525.1 of Glebionis coronaria. Taxonomy (NCBI): domain Eukaryota; kingdom Viridiplantae; phylum Streptophyta; class Magnoliopsida; order Asterales; family Asteraceae; genus Glebionis; species Glebionis coronaria. Next base: position 353,848 of record JANFOE010001307.1, read on the forward strand.
TTAATATCGACACGGCACCATAAATAGAGTTCGTACAAAAGTTGTAAATATTTCATAAAACATGCCAAAATGGCTTGTAGTTATTTCAGACTGCAACCCGGTTTTCACATTAAAGTCAAGTATTTCTTATGAAAGCTTTGGCTCACAACGGGAATTAATTTTCTCGGGCAAGGTTTACTTTAAAACCTTGTAAGGGATCAAGTTTACTTTATAACTTGGTCTAACACAAATCTATGTACGTTTCAGTGCATTTATTTGTTAAAACAAGAGAAGTCTTGTTTTTATGAAACTATCATCTCTACAACCATGCTATCTGCAATTGGTATCTACATACTCGACGATGCGACTACTCAACCAACGACTACAGCTCTTTCAGTAGAACACGGGTCAACAATTGATGGGGAGCACTTGTCAAGCATTCAGAATCTTCGATGCCGAACGTGCCAAGTTCACAAGTTGGTGTCAAGACAACAATACCAATCGTACACGTGGTGTCAAGAGATGACTTCAGACGTAACGAGGCGACCAACATATGCTGACAAGAACCATTTGATCTTATCATATGATGTTCTCATCTATCAGGTCCAACCTTGTCAATTCTTTTTCATATGGTGAATATGTGATCATGTTACAAATCGATATCATATCTCTTACATTTGATATCATGAAGATGAAATGGACTTGCATTTTTCTTCCCAAAACCTTTGTTAAAACTTCATTAAATCAATTGATATTAAAAACATCGATTGGGTTAATATTTTTAATATGGGGGAGAAAATGTGATTTAATATGGGATATTATCACAAACGGTTTGACTTAATGTGCTGGCTCATCCCGACATATGCGAAATGTTTTCTAATATCGTGGCATATGTTAAGGGGGAGCAAAATGGATTTGCTATATCAAAATGGATTTTCATGGTGACATATACTTACCTAAAACCTATTTATTTCACGACGATGAAGATTATGGTGACATAAGGATGGTAGGATAGGTTAAGTCCTATGATTCTTCCAGAACCGGAGGAATCTTCCCAAGGACATTCCATAGCTAGAAATAGTAGTCCTTAGGAAAGTTGGAGAAAGATTGTGAACGTAGCTGAATGCCGACCAAGTACTTAAGTTAGCACTGGAACAATCACAACAAGGTGTTAGTTATGACGTATTGGTAAGCATTGAAGGGGTTGAAGAATGAAAAAGAATTGTAAAGATAAAGGGTGTAAAGAAAGAAGCCCTCCTTACAACTTTAGGCAGAAACCGGGTCAACACATATGCTATTGAGATCATTTTAATGATTCTTGATATTGAAGACAGACATCATGGACCCAGTGATGCAATGCACAACCCATCCAGCTAACTCAGATATCTCTCAAAAGGTATTTGTTTTAATTACACGGAGACAACACGTTATCTATCGATTTATTCACTCCGAATAAATTAGTATTGAAAAGGTGGCACTCCTCTCCAGCCTCCGATCACTAAAATCCAAAATGCACGATCGAGTCTAGAGCCATTTGAGATCAACAAATATCTCATTAGGATACACTTTCATAATTCCTTGCTTCTTCACACACTGTGAAAAGTAAGAAAGATTTTAAGAGTCCTACGCAAAATCTTCATGATCTTGCCTGAACATCCGAGTAATACGAAAGTATTTACAATGAAGATGGAAATCCTTCTTGAGCGAATATCAAAAAGCTCAGGGTAGGTGACTTGTGCGATTCTTTGTGAATCAAACTTGTGATAACTGAAAAGCAACGGCTGTTTAATTCTTAACTGAATTTAAACACGTTCCAGGCCTCTACGCAATATCTCAGTGATCTTGCCAGAACACTCAGAGTGATACCTTTGTGTTCACGGTGATGAGTGGAAATCCTTCTAGTGTTAACCTCAAACAGCACTTGGTAGGTAACTTGCAAGATTCTATACGAATCAAGCTCGTGACAACTGGAAAGCAACGATGGTGCGGTTCTTAATTAAATTTCACTTGTTCCAGGAACATGAATTGACGGCTTCAAATCATGCGGATAACTTTATCCAAATAATTCACTCTTTATGTTCGCAGTCAGCTTTGGACGGTCGAATAAAGAGAACGGGTTTACCCGCGAAATCCTGTCAGGAAGTTACTTAATTGAAACTATCCGTCACGGGTACGATATCTAATATCGTCCAACGGTCTTCACCGACCGGAGGTAAAATACTACCGAATTAGAATGAAATGTTCAAAGCCATTTCGTTCGTGTCTACTTATGTTGCGGCATTTGAAGACGGTGGCGTTGCGGAATCCAAGAAGAAGTCGTCCCCGCATGCTTATACTTTATGCACTTAATATCTCATCTAATTTAAGAAAGCCTAAAAGTTAAGTCTTCCGCTGTATCGAACTCTGAAGCTTTCAAGAATTACGAAGGTATAAGTATGTGGGACATGGTGTCACGAAGAGGCGAAGATCACAAGTGATGGATGCACAAGATCAAGGCAAGAGATTAATGCTCAAGATTGATATCAAATATCACATTAGCATGTTCACCAGAAAAAAGAAAAAGAAAAGAAAGACGAAGACTACGAGCTCAAGACAAGCATAGTATGCTAGGTTTATTTTATTATTGTAACACGGGTAACGCCCTTGTTTGGAGTGACCTCCCTTAGGGGGAGATTGTTGGAAATACGTTTTACGTATTAAGAAGGATCGGTCACTCCATTAATAGTCCATGTAATAGCTCGTAGTTTAGTTAACTTTCTTTAATTATTTAACAAGAACAAGCCTAGCCTACAACATGTGTAGGCCGGCCCAAAATGTAAGCCCAAGCCCATGACAAGGGCTTGGGTATATAAACCCTCTCCTTTGATGGAGAGGGGTGTGGTTTCATATTTTTCACATAGTAAACATTTCTTTCTCTAAGTGTATGTGTAATCCACCATCTCTCTATCTCTTTCTCTCTCTAAAAACATAAGCATAGATTTACAAATCTACATGTACACACCTTTAAAGCTCGATATGTAGCGAGGGGCTTCACTCAAACCTTCGGGGTTGATTATGAAGAGACATTCTCTCCTGTTGCGGATATCAAAGCTATAAGGATTCTTTTAGCCATAGTCGCGTTCTATGACTATGAGATTTGGCAAATGGATGTTAAAACCGCCTTCCTCAATGGACTACTTTACGAAGAAGTCTATATGAAGCAACCTGAGGGTTTTGTTGATCCAAAGTATCCAAACCGTGTATGCAAGCTTCAAAGATCCATTTATGGACTTAAGCAAGCATCAAGGCAATGGAACAAGAGGTTTAATGATGAAATCAAGAAATTTGGTTTCAATCAAAATCCTGATGAGCCATGTGTATATATCAAAGCTAGTGGGAGTAGCGTAGTGTTTCTTGTCCTGTATGTCGATGACATATTGTTGATGGGAAAAGACATTCCAAGTTGCAAAGTGTAAAAGCTTACCTTGGAAGGTGTTTTTCCATGAAGGATTTAGGAGATGTTGTGTATATCCTTGGAATCAAGATCATACGTGATAGACCTAGACGGTTAATTGGTTTATGTCAAAGTGCTTACATAGATAAGATTTTGAAGAAGTATAACATAGACAATTCCAAGTGTGGCTTTGTTCCCATGCAAACTAAATCAAAATTATCTAAGACTCAAGTAGCATCAACACCTAATGAGGTGAGACGCATGCAGCGAGTTCCTTATGCTTCGGCAATAGGATCAATCATGTATGCTGTTAGATGTACGAGACCTGATGTTGCGTTCTCTCAGAACATGACTAGCCGATTTCAGCAAAATCCTGGTGATTCTCATTGGACTGCTGTTAAGAACATTCTGAGGTATCTTAGGCATACCAAAGACATGTTTCTTGTTTATGGAGGAGGTATGAAAAGATAGCTCAGGGTTGCTTGCTACACTGATGTTAGATATCTTACGGATGCTGATGGCACGAAGTCTTAGACGGGATATGTTTTCATGCTGAATAGAGGTGTTGTAAGCTGGAAAAGCGCAAAGCAGACCATCCATGCAAACTCATATATAGAGGTTGAGTATATAGCCGCTTCGGAGGCTGCTAAAGAGGCAGTTTGGATTAGGAAGTTTATTTATGTGCTTGGTGTTGTTCCCACAAATAATGAACCTATGACGATGTATTGTGACAATACCGGGGCCATTACTAAAGCTAATGAACCAGGAATCACTAAAGGTACGAAACATTATCGTTCCAGAGTTCACTACCTCAGAGAAGTGATTGAACTCGGTGATGTTAGTCTGGAGAAAGTTTACACTGACGACAATTTAGCTGACCCCTTCACAAAGACGTTAGACCTCAAAAAGCATTCCATGTTAACTCATGGAATTGGTTTGCTTCCAGCTAATAGTCTCATGTAATCTGTGTTATCGTAGTATTTGGATAATTTGGGATTGTAAGACAATTTAATTATTTTCTGATGAATAAAGATATTTGATGTTTGTTATCTTCATATAATTGTTGTTGCCCTGTGTTTGTATGTTTAAAACCTTGGATATTTAATTATTCTAAACATGCCCATTGTCGGTTAAACAATATGGGAATATTGTATACATTAAGACAAATATGAGTGTTGGTAATATACTGGTATATATGGTGGACGGCTTCCAATCAAACTCCTATGTTATTCATTAGTATGAATATTGGACACCCCGAACTTTTGAATGTTTACTTTTGGATCCGTTGTCATGAGTAAATTCGAATACATAAATGGTGAGGATTAGGTCATCCTTAGACTTGAGATGCAAACAAGTTTTGCATGTGTGGATATCGCTTCTTGATTTTATGTCCAACGCTAGTTCGCCAGAACTAGCTATAACGACTCTAATTGGAAGTGTTGTGAAGCAGCATCCACAGACACTTGCAGTCAATATAGAATTCGTTCCCCCACTCTGATATAGTGCAGTGAAGTACCCTGGATCCCCTCCAGAATTAATTAGGTAATTGTATGGCCGTACCCAAAATGTAATCAAGATGATGCTTGTTACAATTTGGACTATCTAAATTAATTTGTAAACGAGGAATTAAAGTTAAACTACATGGAATGAGTTAGGATCCATATCCATGGTTTAACCGGTACATTGAAACGAAGGGATGATTATCAGCAAGCTCAAATAATCATACACCATTACTAGCTTTTAAGATATTATTCTTGAAACTATTTAACTCAACATTTTCCGGTTATAATGAAGTGTTGCAAGATGCTTCATTATGGACGATGTATGTCTAAACTCTCACAAGTGGGAACTGTTAAGATATGCGATCGTCTAGCCATCGGTAAATTCGTGAGCCTATCGAGGGCACGCACTCAATACGGAGAACACACGTTTATTTACGTTTTAATATTTATAATTAAACGTATAATAAAAACTTCACGTTTTATTTAATTAACGGTGGTTTAATTAATTAACGGGTTTTAATTAATTAAATGCGAGTGCGTTATTTAAATTTGGAAACAAATCGGTTCATCGTTCTTTAGATCCACGTTATTTTAATTTGATCTTGGAATTGTTGTTGCTGTTCGTGTTTGTTCATCGTTTTTTGCTTTTCTGGTATTGACGCACATGGTCATCTCGACATTGCAAATTTTTCCTCCACCCGTAACACGAATCAGTCTGAATGAGCGTGACCCAAAAGTTTTCTATTACGAAGACGATATGTAACACCCCATTTTAATAATTGAAACGTCACATGCAATTATGGCATGTCATCAAAGCATACAAGGAAAAATGTCTAAACATTACATGACCATAAAAGGAAAATACCGGAATCAAACATCGGTAGTCCAAATGTAAAGCTCATCACACACAAACATAAGTATAATAAAGGAAAGGACTAAACAATGTCCACAGCAATGTATCAAAAGAAAGGAAATGCATAAGGTAAAGAAAGGCTAGAAAGCTTCCAGTCCATATGCACGTACTCTTAAAGTCTACGAGCTTCCCAGAGTACCTGCCGTTTTGGGAACATAGAAAAGGAAAACGGCTGAGCGATACGCTCAGTGCACGGATGTACAATAAAGCATGAATAGGATAAGCATATAACATATAACAACGGAAGAAACTAAGTCCCGAGTAACCTGGTTAAGTCTTGATAAAACTAGTTTTATAGTTTGAAAAGCCTTATGTTTATCTTGTAAAAACTGTTTATCATATTTTACCATTAGCCAATATAGGTCATGAAAATCCACCGTGCATGAATACTTGGAGGGGTGACCTCATCATGCAAATTAGAGGGGCTGCCTCTAATTTAATATACTGGTTTTTGGGTAGGAGGGATCAGCTCCTTGTGAAGGATGCAAGGCACACACCACATTCACCATGAAATCCTGACTGAAAACATGTAACTAGGATGCACCCATACGCCCCACATGATAAATATAATATAAATGGCCAAAAGCTGAAGGGACGCCACGAGCAATCACTCCGCCGTGGTGAAGTCATAACATCAGTGCCTCTAATGTTATGGTTATGGTACCTCCTTAACTAGGTGAAACTGGTCATGCATGTATATGGCTATAGGTATTCTAAATTAAACATAAGCAATTCAAACACATACTTATACTACGGGAAAACATTTGGCTGCATACGGGGAATCCTAATAAGGAAAGAATGTCCATACTGAAAGAACGGGAATCCGTACCTAATGTCCAGTGAACGAAGAAGATGAACTGAGAGGAATCCTACTTCTGTATCACTAGTGCTACATAAATACATACATGAATAAGTATCTGCTTACTAAATACGTAGCTGATTTTATGTCATGTCTTAGCTTATTTTATATGTTCTTACCATGTTTTACTTGTTTAAAGCCTTAAACTGTGTTTATCTTATATTATGTTTAATCTGATTAAGTATTTCTGGTATTTCATGTATTATTATACTTACTGTGTAATAATAAGTAACTTTCCAAAAATAGCAGGTTTCCTAAGATAGAAAGTTTCCAAAAATAGAAAGTTACCAAAAATAGAAAGTTTCCAAAAATAGAAAGTTTCCAAAAATAGAAAGTTTCCAAAAATAGAAAGTTTCCAAAAATAGAAATTTCCAAAAATAGAAAGTTTTCAAAAATAGAAAGTTTCCAAAAATAGAAAGTTTCCAAAAATAGAAAGTTTCCAAAAATAGAAAGTTTCCAAAAATAGAAATTTCCAAAAATAAAATTACTGCTTAAAATAGATAAGTTTCTAAAAATAGAAAGTTTCCATAAATAGATTAGCTGCCTTATTTAAATAACTTTCCATAAATAGATTAGCTGCCTGAAATAAATAAGTTTCTAAAAATAGAACGTTTCTATAAATAGATTAGCTGCCTTATTTAAATAAGTTTCTAAAAATAGAAGTTTCCATAATTAGAAATAAGCTAGTTAAATAAGCTAAGTATATAAGCCTAAGTGTTTTCATGATTATTTTCTAAGTCATATGATATAATGTATAGTTTATTAATTATTTCATGTAATTAAAATAAACTATACGTTAAAGTATTTAATTAAAGTATAACATGTTTTTAATTAAATAAAGTTAAATACTTAGGTTAAAACATGTATTATTATTTATTAATAATATAACCTAAGTCATGTTAATTAATTAATTATAACCATGGTTTTTAAATAATTAATTAATTTATAAGTCTAAAATATACAAATACTTAGGTTAATAATTTTATGATTTCAATAATTAAAATAACCTAAGTCATGTTATTAAATTAACCATGTCATGTTATTAATTTAATTTTAACATAAGATCATAAAAAAAAACTAAACATACACCATGAACCGGATCTTGACTAAGAACCATGAACGGGACATAAAATCGACACCATACCCCGAACCAAATCAGGGTCACCCTTGTCTTGATGCTTCTGTGGGACCCACACCAACCAACCAGAACCATATGGTCTCGGTGGTGGTCAAATGGCCAAACCGAGACCCTCTCGGGTTCGGTTTAGGCGCGGCCAAGAACAAAACACCCCTAAACATCCCTTTTGATTTAATTCAAACCGAAATTCATGTTAGATCTATTATTTAATTAGGTTTTATAAAAAAAACATAAGATGTTCTTAATTATTTAAAAGATTAAATTAAAAGAAAAGGGTTAAAGGATTTACCGAATGCGTGAATCTAAAGAACGATGAACAAACACGAACACCAACAACAATTCCAAGATCAAAGATCAACAAACACCCCTTTGGTGTTGTTTGAGTGTGGCGGCCAAAAAGAGAAAAAGAAGGAGGAGGAGGATTTTAGGTTTCTGTAAAAATTCTCTGTAAAAAAAAATGAGTAGTGTTTATTTCCCCTTAACCCCCTTTAGTGAAAATTGAAATGGGCTTGGCCCATTTCTTCCTTGTAGTCGCGGGTAGGGGCCCCACATGGGGTACTCGTACCTTTTTCCGTGTCTCGATGTTTAGTTATTCGTTCGTGATTATTTGTGTTCGCGTTTAATGTGTTCTCGTTAAGTAATTATCGTGACCTAATATATTTAATTACGCTCGTAATAAATATATATACGTAATTAATAATAGTTCGTGATTTAATTACGTTCATGATTTCATGATCGCATGTTCGTGATTAATTATTGTCAAATAATTATTACGTGTTCGTGCGTAGTAAATACTTATCGTGTTCTAACACGTACGTAATACGTAAAATCCTAACACGTAATCGTAATCATGCTATAATAGGAAAGTTTTAATCTAGTACGTACGATCTTAAGGGTACTATTCATGGTAAAAGCATGCGGGTTTTACAACTCTTCGCCCCTAAAAAGAATAATTCGTCCCCGAATTATAAATAAAGTAAACTAGAAAAGAAGAACATACCTGAATTCAAAATATGAAATGAGGGTAAGAAGCCCGGATAGACTCCTCTGTTTCCCAAGTGGCTTCCCGCTCGGTATGATCCCTCCATAGGATTTTGAGGAATGGAATCGTCTTCCTTCTCATGACTTGTTCTTGTCTATCAAGAACTTGTTCGGGTTCTTCTATAAAAGTGAGATGTTCACGTATCTGTTCTAGTGGATACGGAACCATGTGAAGGGGATGATACTGGTACCCTCTGAGTAAGGACACATGAAACACATTGTGCACATGCGAAAGCTGCGGAGGTAACGCCAATCGGTAAGATACTTCACCGACTCGTTCAATGATATCAAACGGTCCGATGAAACGAGGACTGAGCTTCCCTTTAATCCCGAAGCGTCTAACACCACGTGCCGGCGAAACCTTAAAGAAGACGTGATCTCCTACGTTAAAGTGTATGTCCCTACGATGCTTATCGGCGTAACTCTTCTGACGTGACCGTGCTTCCTGAATTTTCTGCTTAGCTACTGCGATCTTCTCATTGGTCATCTCTATGATTTCCGGTCCTTCAAGTGTTCGCTCACCAACCTGATCCCAATAGATTAGGGTGCGACACTTTCTTCCATACAACATCTCGAAAGGAGCACACTTGATACTTGCGTGCCAGCTGTTGTTGTATGCAAACTCCACCAAACAGATGTAATCGTCCCAATCACCCGTACATTCCAACGCACATGACCTCAACATATCTTCCAATGTCTGAATGGTTCATTCCGACTGTCCGTCCGTTTGAGGGTGAAAAGTCGTGCTAAGCTTAAGTTGTGTACCCCAAGCTTTTTGCAGACTCTTCCAAAAGCGCGAAGTAAATCGAGGATCTCTGTCTGAGATGACGCTAGATGGTGCACCGTGGAGTCTCATGATCTCTCTTATGTACGTATCTGCGAGTTTACTTACCGGATCTTCCTTGCGGATCGGTAAGAAATGAGCTGATTTGGTAAGTCGATCTACGATAACCCAAATTACATCGTGCTTCCTCTTGGTAGGCGGAAGACCAGTAACAAAATCCATGGTGATTTTGTCCCACTTCCACTCTGGAATATCTAACGGTTGAAGGAGACCGCCAGATCGCTGATGCTCGATCTTAACCTGCTGGCAGGTAAGACATTTAGAGACGTAAGTGGCCACATCCTGTTTCATACAACTCCACCAAAAGTACTGCTTGATGTCATGGTACATCTTAGTCGACCCAGGATGTATAGAGAATGGGGAGCTATGGGCTTCAGCTAACAAAGCTTCCCGGAGTTCTTGGTTATCAGGAACACAAAGTCTCGTGCCCTGCCATACGATACCATCTGCATCTACTCTGAATTCTGTCTGTTTCTCAAAATTCTGTACTATCGCCCAGATTTCTCCGTCATCCTTCTGAGCTTCCTTGATCTTAGAGAGTAACTCGGGTTCTACTCTAAGATTAGCCCAGTAACCGTGCTGTCCACGTACCATGATTTCGATGTCTAGTCGCTCCAAGTCTCTTATGATTTCCTCTTCGATTTTAATGCCGTTGATCATTCCGGATTTCCTGCTAAGAGCATTTGCTACTACGTTTGCCTTTCCGGGATGATACTGTAGATTAATGTCATAATCCTTCAACAGCTCTAACCATCTCCTCTGCCTCATGTTTAGTTCATGTTGAGTGAAGATATACTTCAAGCTCTTGTGGTCCGTGAAAATGTCACATGATTCTCCATACAAGTAGTGCCTCCATATCTTCAATGCAAACACCACTGCTGTAAGTTCCAAGTCATGCGTGGGGTAAATTTCTTCATAAGGCTTAAGCTGCCGTGAAGCGTACGCGATCACTTTCCCATGTTGCATGAGAACACAGCCAAGTCCCTTCCCCGATGCATCACTGTAGATTTGAAATCCACCCGTACCAGATTTGAGAGTAAGAATAGGTGCAAATACTAGCTTCTGCTTCAGGTCTTTAAAGCTCTTCTCTCGATCTTCAGTCCGGACGAATTTCTCCCCTTTCCGCATCAGTTTGGTCAATGGTAGTGCTAAGCGGGAAAAGTTCTCCACGAACCTACGGTAATAGCCAGCTAAGCCTAAGAAACTACGGACTTCTGTCGCTGATGTCGGCCTTGGCCACTTAGTAATGGCCTCAACCTTCGCTGGATCCATAGTGATTCCTTCTGCTGATACAATGTGACCTAAGAATGCCACTTTGTCTAACCAGAACTCACACTTGGAGAATTTATCATACAACTGCTTCTGGCGAAGAATCTGTAGTACTGTACGAAGATGGTCTTCGTGTTCCTCTTTGGACTTTGAGAAAATCAGGATGTCATCGATGAAAACAATGACGAACTTGTCCAGAAATTCATGGAAGATTCTGTTCATCAAATCCATGAACACTGCTGGAGCATTTGTCAGTCCAAATGGCATAACTACAAACTCGTAGTGGCCATAGCGGGTAGGAAAGGCAGTCTTAGCGATATCCTGCTCCTTGACCCGTAGCTGATGATAGCCTGACCTAAGATCAATCTTGGAGAAGTGTTTGGCCCCTTGGAGTTGGTCAAACAGATCATCAATACGTGGCAGTGGATATCTATTCCGGATAGTAATCTTGTTTAGCTCGTGATAGTCTATGCAAAGACGCATACTGTCGTCCTTCTTCTTAACAAACAAGACCGGTGCGTCCCATGGAGATGCGCTCGGTCGAATGAAACCTCGTTCAAGAAGTTCTTGCAGTTGATCCTTCAGCTCCTTCAGCTCTATGGGAGCCATGCGGTAAAGAGCCTTGGAGATTGGTTCAACTCCTGGAATAAGCTCGATACTGAATTCCACTTCTCGTGCAGGTGGTATGCCCGGAAGTTCTGCTGGAAAAACATCTTGGAATTCCGACACTATAGGTTGATCCTGAATTGATGGGGATTCATCATCCATGTCGTGAACCGTAGTTAGATAACGTCTTAAAGACCACGTTCAATCAAGCTAAAAGCTAGTCGACCTCCTTACTTCTTTACCGCTCCTGCCCTTACAAGTCACGACCAAAACTTAGTTCTTAGTACTTTTCCTTCATATATTCTCCCTCTCTCTCCTATCTTGAATCCCTCATTTGAACGCAAGGTCACATCCTGCCGTCATAGCTTGCCTCCCATTGCTTCGTACGAGACAGAGAAAAAAAAGAGTGCTCGCAGCCATGTGACAGTAGTGCACGCGCTTGCAGGGTAGATATGACTTGTACAGACCGTCCGGGTATGAACCCGTTATGAATGTACTCTGGTGTATTTACATCACCGAAGATAACTCGATATGAATGGCAGTCTATGGTAGCATGATTCTTGGATAGCCAATCCATGCCCAAAATCATGTGGAAGTCATTCATGTCCAGCGGAAGTGCGTCAACAGGTCGAACCTTATCGTCAAATTCTATGGGAAGACTCTTGTATACATGAGTGATTAATACAGAGTCTCTCAAAGGCGTGGAAATAGTAAGCCTATTTTCTAGTGGCATGGGGAGCATCCTAATGTTCTTAGCATAAGCAGTAGAAATAACCGAGTGAGTAGCACCCGTATCAAAAAGAACACATGCAGCTTGACCATGCATATAAAAGATTCCAGTGATGGTACCTGTAGACTTGTTGGCCTGGTCTCGAGATGTCGTGTAGACACGCCCGGTAGTAGGAGGCGGCTTGGTATCAGCATGTCCCAATGTACCCTCCATCTCGCCTTTACGGCAATCCTTCATGATATGGCCAGGAAGACCACACTTGAAGCACGCGTCAGTATTACGGCGACATGGCCCTGGGTGCCTACGGTGGCAGGTAGAGCAAAGAGGATGAGTGAATCCTCCAGCAGGTGCTCTGGCTGGCTGGGAACCTGATAAAACATTTTACAAAAGACATGATAATAGGGTACAAAGGACAATGCAGAAAATCGTAAGATTGAATACCAGTGATAGCTGGACGGCTAGGCTGTGAACCTCTCTAGTTCTGGTCCCTACCGTTTCCATGGTTCCTGGTAGAAGTTTTGCTAAGGTGTCAGAATATGACTTATAACATGAAATCGTAATTAAATGCGTAAGTATTAGGACCTGCTGCTGTTGGAGTGTCCAGCGTTGTTACGGTAATTATCATTACCGCCACGCCTATCCATAGCAGAACGGTCGTTAGTCTGACCGTTTCCCTTGGGCTGATGAGGTTGTTGCTGAGTAGCCGACTGAGACCGGTCCCTAGTTTTCTGCCTGGAAGATACATTTAAAGAGATGAATAATTGACATATATGGAAAGTATACGGATTGATCACCGCTTTAATACGAATATTTACCTCTTGTCGGGTCTCTCAGCTTCCCCGAACTCATCTCTCTCTTGCAGCATTTCCAGTCTACGTGTTGCATCGGCCACTTGTGCTACCGTATCCAACGGAGCACCTGATAAGTTATTGGAGATCCTAGGATTAAGAGCCCAACGAAAATGTAGTGCCTGCTCTTCAGTGGTGCCTGCTGCTGTTCTCAGGACACCAACGTAGCGAAGGAAACACTACATGAAGTCATTGCTGTCTTCGTCAGGTCGCTGTCTAATGGAATAGTATTCCCTCGTGAGCCGATTCCTTCTTTCCATGGGAAAGATGTTAGGCGGGGGAGGATAGCTGTCGTTCTGATTAAGGACGTCTTGCATTTCTGCATCAGCAGCTGCAAACATTGCCCAGAGATTGTCTGTGTTTGCCATCTGACAGTATAACATAAAATATATGATTAAACAGATCAAAACATAAAATATATATACATGAAAAAAAAATTTATACCAAAATTTCACGAGAAAAATTTTATGCAAGAAAATTTTGTGTATGAATGCATGATGCAGTTTTATGAAAACTTTTGTATGCTCGAGAGTGAACGCGTATGGTCAGTTCACCCAAAACAAAAGACATGGCGAGGGGACGCCTATGGGTCGGTCCCAAATTTAAAAGTTTCGGTAAAACACATGCGACTAAATAGGGTCAGTCCTGTACCAACCATTACTTAGTCATAAATCTGTGACAATGACATATATATGTATGCTTAAAAATGATGAATGCATGAAAACAACTGTCAGTTCTAGGAAGACCGTAGTGACTACCCACTATTCACAGGTCATATTTGAGAGCCTACAGGTCGAAGCCTTGGCTCTGATACCATAATTGTAAAACCCCATTTTAATAATGGAAATGTCACATGCAATTATGCCGTGTCATCAAAGCATACAAGGAAAAATGTCTAAAAATTACATGACCATAAAAGGAAAATACCGGAATCAAACATCGGTAGTCCAAATGTAAAGCTCATCACACACAAACATAAGTATAATAAAGGAAAGGACTAAACAATGTCCATAGCAATGTATCAAAAGAAAGGAAATGCATAAGGTAAAGAAAGGCTAGAAAGCTTCCAGTCCATATGCACGTACTCTTAAAGTCTACGAGCGTCCCTGAGTACCTGCCGTTTTGGAAACATAGAAAAGGAAAACGGCTGAGCGATACGCTCAGTGCACGGATGTACAATAAAGCATGAATAGGATAAGCATATAACATATAACAGCGGAAGAAACTAAGTCCCGAGTAACTTGGTTAATTCTTGATAAAACTGGTTTTATAGTTTGAAAAGCCTTATGTTTATCTAGTAAAAATTGTTTATCATATTCTACCATTAGCCAATATAGGTCATGAAAATCCACCGTGCATGAATACTTGGAGGGGTGACCTCATCATGCAAATTAGAGGGGATGCCTCTCATTTAATATACTGGTTCTTGGGTAGGAGGGATCAGCTCCTTGTGAAGGATGCAAGGCACACACCACATTCACCATGAAATCCTGACTGAAAACATATAACTAGGATGCACCCATACGCCCCACATGATAAATATAATATAAATGGCCAAAAGCTGAAGGGACGCCACGAGCAATCACTCCGCCGTGGTGAAGTCATAACATCAGTGCCTCTAATGTTATGGTTATGGTACCTCCATAACTAGGTGAAACTGGTCATGCATGTATATGGCTATAGGTATTCTAAATTAAACATAAGCAATTCAAACACATACTTATACTACGAGAAAACATTTGGCTGCTACGGGGAATCCTAATAAGGAAAGAATGTCCATACTGAAAGGACGGGAATCTGTACCTTATGTCCAGTGAACGATGAAGATGAACTGAGAGGAATCATACTTCCGTATCACTAGTGCTACATAAATACATACATGAATAAGTATCTGCTTACTAAATACGTAGCTGGTTTTATGTCATGTCTTAGCTTATTTTATATGTTCTTACCATGTTTTACTTGTTTAAAGCCATAAACTGTGTTTATCTTATATTCTGTTTAATCTGATTAAGTATTTCTGGTATTTCATGTATTATTATACTTACTGTGTAATAATAAGTAACTTTCAAAAAATAGCAGGTTTCCTAAAATAGAAAGTTTCCAAAAATAGAAAGTTACCAAAAATAGAAAGTTTCCAAAAATAGAAAGTTTCCAAAAATAGAAAGTTTCCAAAAATAGAAAGTTTCCAAAACTAGAAAGTTTCCAAAAATAGAAATTTCCAAAAATAGAAAGTTTCAAAAAATAGAAAGTTTCCAAAAATAGAATGATTCCAAAAATAGAAACTTTCCAAAAATAGAAAGTTTCCAAACATAGAAAGTTTCCAAAAATAGAATTACTGCTTAAAATAGATAAGTTTCTAAAAATAGAAAGTTTCCATAAATAGATTAGCTGCCTTATTTAAATAAGTTTCCATAAATAGATTAGCTGCCTGAAATAAATAAGTTTCTAAAAATAGAACGTTTCCATAAATAGATTAGCTGCCTTATTTAAATTAGTTTCTAAAAATAGAAGTTTTCATAATTAGAAATAAGCTGGTTAAATAAGCTAAGTATATAAGCCTAATTTTTTTCATGATTATTTTCTAAGTCATATGATATAATGTGTTTATTAATTATTTCATGTAATTAAAATAAACTATAGGTTAAAGTATTTAATTAAAGTATAACATGTTTTTAATTAAATAAAGTTAAATACTTAGGTTAAAACATGTATTATTATTTATTAATAATATAACCTAAGTCATGTTAATTAATTAATTATAACCATGGTTTTAAATTAATTAATTTATAAGTCTAAAATATACAAATACTTAGGTTAATAATTTCATGATTTCAATAATTAAAATAACCTAAGTCATGTTATTAAATTAATCATGTCATGTTATTAATTTAATTTTAACATAAGATCATAAAAAAAAACTAAACATACACCATGAACCGGATCTTGACTAAGAACCATGAACCGGACATGAAATCGACACGATACCCCGAACCAAATCGGGGTCACCCTTGTCTTGATGCTGCCGTGGGACCCACACCAACCAACCGGGACCATATGGTCTCGGTGGTGGTCAAATGGCCAAACCGAGACCCTCTCGGGTTCGGTTTAGGCGCGGCCAAGAACAAAACACCCCTAAACATCCCTTTTGATTTAATTCAAACCCAAATTCATGTTAGATCTATGATTTAATTAGGTTTTATAAAAAAACATAACATGTTCTTAATTATTTAAAAGATTAAATTAAAAGAAAAGGGTTAAAGGATTTACCGAATGCGTGGATCTAAAGAACGATGAACAAACACGAACACCAACAACAATTCCAAGATCAAAGATCAACAAACACCCCTTTGGTGTTGTTTGAGGGTGGCGGCCAAAAAGAGAAAAAGAAGGAGGAGGAGGATTTTAGGTTTCTGTAAAAATTCTCTGTAAAGAAAAATGAGTAGTGTTTATTTCCCCTTAACCCCCTTTAGTGAAAATTGAAATGGGTTTGGCCCATTTCTTCCTTGTAGCCGCGGGTAGGGGCCCCACATGGGGTACCCGTACCTTTTCCCGTGTCTCGATGTTTAGTTATTCGTTCGTGATTATTTGTGTTCGCGTTTAATGTGTTCTCGTTAAGTAATTATCGTGACCTAATATATTTAATTACGCTCGTAATAAATATATATACGTAATTAATAATAGTTCGTGATTTAATTACGTTCATGATTTCATGATCGCATGTTCGTGATTAATTATTGTCAAATAGTTATTACGTGTTCGTGCGTAGTAAATACTTATCGTGTTCTAACACGTACGTAATACGTAAAATCCTAACACGTAATCGTAATCATGCTATAATAGGAAAGTTTTAATCTAGTACGTACGATCTTAAGGGTACTATTCATGGTAAAAACATGCGGGTTTTACACGATATGTATGGAACCACTTAACCAAAGTCGGAGCCTTCTAATTCTAAGTATAATTCTAATGCCCAACATCCCAATCAACTTTCGCCTTACCCCTCCTCATCTCGCTTTGACCTCTCAATATCCATAATAATGGTTGCTGGATGAATAAATATAGAAGCCGAATATTCATAACTCTTTATGAATTATGCACGTGAAAATACAAACTCTACTTCTTTCTATTATATTCAAGGGCAACAAACCCAAAACATTAATTCTCAATTTAAGTTCCTTCACAAATTTCACATAAAGCTAAGAGCACAGGGTATGGTTTAGTGTTTTCGTATTGAGCCGTGGGAAAACACCAGAATTTTGAGGGGTATGGTGAGTGATGGCTGAATGATCCCACCACACCAAAAACACGAAAACACTAGATTTCATGCTCCTTGGTTGGTTTGAGCCATGGAGTATGCATTGGGCCCACATAAAAAAATTAAAATAACATTTCATTAATAAAAAAAATTAAAATAACATTTCATTAATAAAAAAATTACACAATAAAAAAATTACACAATAGAAAAAAATTACACAATAGAAAAAAATTAACCGGAATAAAATTTATTGCTCTTTTTATTGATTCCACAAGTGTTCAACAAGGTCGTATCGAAGGTATTTGTGCGTTGCTCTATCCCGAAGTTCTTTTGTTTTCATTTGTTGTCTTTCGCATCGTTCGACCCAAGTACGTGTAATGTTAGGTTCGGGAGAAACGTACATGTGCATATA
Source organism: Glebionis coronaria (assembly GCA_025667525.1). NCBI lineage: Eukaryota > Viridiplantae > Streptophyta > Magnoliopsida > Asterales > Asteraceae > Glebionis > Glebionis coronaria. The sequence continues at coordinate 371,680 of JANFOE010001307.1, forward strand.
TTCACTTATATCGAACTTTTGGTCTTTCAATATCATGTTGTGTAATATAATGCAAGTGTACATAATTCTCCTAATGACGTTCATTTGATACGCTCGTGCCGGTTGTTGTATAATTCCCCACCGACCTTGTAGCACACCAAAGGCTCTTTCAACATCTTTTCTTGCACTTTCTTGAACCTTTTTAAACTTCAATTTTTTTGCATCCCTAGCAACACTAAAAGCTTTGACAAAAGTAGACCATTGTGGATATATGCCATCTGCTAAATAATAACCTTTGTTATAAGTATTCCCGTTAATTTCAAACGGAGTTTCGGGAGCTCTATCGGCTAGAAGGTCATCAAATAACGGTGAACCATTTAACACATTAAGGTCGTTATTTGCACCAGGTACCCCAAAATATGCATGCCAAACCATAATTGTTGATCGGCTACGACCTCAAGCATTATAGTCGGGTATTTTTTACATCTATTTTTAAATTGACCATGTAACGCCTTGGGGCATTTAACCCATTCCCAATGCATACAATCTATGCTCCCTACCATTCCCGGAAGACCGTGTTTCTTCTCATGTAAATCATATACATGTTGGAGATCCGCTAAATTATGTTTTCTCAAATATTCTTCAACATACAATATATATATATATGCATTTAGTAAAATTCCATAAGCATTCACGGGAACAACGTGCCGCACATTGCAAATACTCGTCAAATGCGTCGGGGCTTGAACCATATGCCAATTGGCGTATGGCGGATGTACATTTCAAACGAGTAGAAAACCCCAAACGACCCGTTGCATCTACACGTTGCTTAAAAAAATGGAAGTATTCGGGCAAAGGGAGGGTCGGCATTATAATTTTGTATATCACTAACAATTTTATTAAATAAAGTGGAGCTCATACGACACCTTCGTCGAAAATATTCTTCCGGATATATAGGTGGCGTATCTTCATCCCCAAAATAATCTCGTTGTAATTTTTCTTCCGCCAATTCTCTTTCACGTGGAATGTGACGTCTTGTATACGGGTCTCTTTCGTCTTCAACTTCTTCTATTCGATCTAAATAATCGACGTATTGAGCGTAATTATTCATACCAAGTGTGGAGTAATACTCATACATATCGGGAATGTCTTCCATTTTAAATTTACTAGTGTGTGTATATAATTGTTAAGGTGAAATGGGTGTTTTGTATGTGATTTATAGGTGAAAATGGGAGTTTTATAGGTAAAAAAAATAGGTTTTTTAAAAAAAAAGGGTCTCAACGGTCAAAAAATTAATTCCAACGGTTATAATTTTTCTTGAAAATTTAAAAAAAAAAATTAAAATATGCACGAAAACGCGAGACCGGGTACGGTCTCGCGTTTTCGTGTCTCGCGTTTTCGTGCAAAAACGTGCGCCGTCCCCTCGGCTCGAGACACGAAAACGCCACACGGCGTGTGGTTCTCGCGTTCAGCTCGCGCCGTGGGAAAACGCGGAGCGAAAACGCATTGTACCCTGTGCTCTAATAGTTTACACTCTAATATCCCATCTCAAAGAAAACCAGGTCGGGCAGCCACTACGGTCAAAACCGAGCCAGCAAAGTAACCTCCTATAGTCCTGTACACAATATAACATTTAACATCACATAATACACACAAGATAGAAAACACGTCACTTGCCTTTGCCTTTCCACCGTAACTAAAAACAAGGTAGAAAGGCACACACTTGCTTCATCCTACTTGCAAACGTCGGCTCTAACTATACACACAATAAAACACGAAACACTTGACCAGATCCTAGTCTCATTTTTTGGAAGATACTAGGGTTCGATCTTGATTTTCTTCTGCGTGTGCGGTCTTCTGGGGTTGGTGCGGGTTGGGACTGTAAGTGAAAGAGAGGTCCCTATTGGAACTAAGTGCCAATAGTTCTTTCTCCTCTATCCCTTTTGGAGGGCCTAAGCTGCATCGGTCAGGCGTGTGCTTAGCTAACGCGTCTTTAAATTTCTTGATCTGCATCATCATGGTACTTTCACTTTAGATTAATGTGCAATAACACTTATATGTTAATAGACATGGATGTGAGATATAAGGTGAAAGAGTATGAACCGTTGCATTGGTACAACTAAAGCTACAAAGACGACCGTTGGCCCCTCTGTAGAAACGAAAAAAGGGAAGAACGTGGACATTGAGGCTGTAACACATGGATTTGTGATCCTCGTAGTTCACCTGCAGAAAATGTACGTCTGGGTTCATCTCTGCCAGCTGACATATCTACAATGCCCAAAAAATGTGTATATAAGATTAACATGTATTCCTCACGTTCACAATTGCTCTTTATTCATTTATATACTGCCAATTTTGTAGCAACATTTTTGTCAATGGTTATTATGCCTTTTGAGGGACCAAAAAGCTAATGCAATAAGAAATTAAACGACCATCGCTAATAAATGGGCCAACCATATTGAGTAATTTTACATTGAGGGCAAATCTAAGGCACCAACACAAGACAATACCATCAAACATCAGTAATATCTAGTCTGCTACATGGCCCACATCCATCCTAAATTGAACACCATCTAACAAAGTTGTTAGGTATAATGAGAGAGTATTTGAGTACCTAAATAAGACATGATTGAGAAAATGGCGTGTACCAAACTACCAACGTTTCGCAAATAACTACTCCAACATCTTTTGAAAACTATGTGGCTAGTCATAAGTTAAAATTTTCAGAGGATGCAGGGAGTAAGCCATTCTAATGTTACGTATAATATGACAACATACTTGTTTTAGTAATATACTAATATATGCTTCAACAGCAGCTAATAGTATTGTGAATCTGATCTAATCGAGATATTAGCTGGCACATCAAATTTATATAGCAAACAAAAACTAATATTTGATTTTGGGGTACCTTGGGATGAAGAGCTTTGCAGCCTCCACAACCAGGCGAAAAGAAATCAACAACAACTAGCTTATCTCCTGCCGTCAACAGAGAGTCAACAAGGTCCTATGCTCCTGTCACTTCTTTCATATTCGGTTTAAGCCCTTTCTCCCACCATCTTACTGGTTTCCCAATGCCAATACTCACCTGTGTCATTTAACTCAAACACATGGTAATCAGCTTACATAATGGTGCAATGTAAGTAGGATTCAGTTTATGTCAAATTACTAGGATTTTATTCAAACAACTTAGTCACCTTTACACCTCCGATTATAGCCGTAACAGGGTCACAAACTTTATCAATTTTATTAGCTTCTACTTTTAAGGTACAAATTTGGTACAAATTATAATTTCAAATGAATCAAATTTTTGCTACGAAAAATTTAAACTACATAGAGGAATCCATGTGGTGGATGCGTGGATGTGCATACCGACTGCCTTACATATGTCCCCCTCTGGGCAGGACAAACACTCTAATTCCGCCTATATTCCTCGTATAACATCAAATTATGCATTTCCTATATGGTTTTGAGATAAATCAATGAACTATATACGGATATAACAATGCTAATAAAAACCTTTTAACTTAAATAGTAATCATAATCCTAAACCCATCAACGAACCAAACGGACCCTTACTTATCCTTATAATCAGGGAAAAAACCTTGCTGGGTCCCGGGGTTCATGGGACATCATGGGATTTCTGTAGCCTAGTGCTAAAGTTTATCATTTCTTTTAGAAAATTTTGTTTTTTCATAAATGCACGGGTAAAAGAAAATTGTGTTCCTAGTTTGGTTTAGGTTTCCTAAAATGCACCACGTCAATATTTGCCCTAGTCCGCTCAGGGACGGAAACATGGAAACATGGTCCCGTGTCCCGGGACGCCCATAGAGATTTTCAATGTAGTGTTAGTGTTTGAAAACAAAAATCGATTTTTCCTAAATGCATCTGATCCGTCGAACCTGATTCTAGTGTTAAGGTTCACAATTTTGTGCGTATTTGATCCCGATTCCATTCCTAGCTAGGAGAGGCGGCTCAAGGGTGTGCAAGACACCCCGGGCCTCCACTTGAAAGGGGGCCACATATTTTTAATATTATATATAAAATACGTTATATGGTAAACATGTATAATTAATACTATAATTCAAGTTTATAATGAAATTTATCTTTAATCTAAAAGTGTAACTAGGCCTTTTAATCGTTATTGCCTAGGTCCTTCGACAACGACAACAATAGCTAATTTCGCCTTAGGTTATATTGCCAATAAAGCTACAGTAATTTTGTGCACATGGTTTAATCTCACAAAGATACAGTAATTAAACCATGAGATAGAAAAACAAGAACATAAACAAGTAAACTACCTTAGCATTATTATCAGCAGCAGCAACTGCTTGGATACAAACACCTCTTTGCTTACCTCCAACCACCATTCTCCCGCCAAAAACATCACCAGCAGCAGCCGGTGATCGGACGGTCAAAGATGGCCTCACCTTCGAAAGTTTCTTCATCTTGTCACATAAATAACTATTACCTCTATAATAATTACTACTACTAACACTAATCTTCCCTATAACTTCGGCCATTTTTCTTACTAGATAAAGAAATGGGTTTAATGGCTTGAAAATGAAGACACAAAAAAGGGTTTTATTGGGTTGCTTTAGTTGATCACCGAGTCACGTAATATGGTAAAGAATACGTGTATGAATGAGAACGCTTTGTGGGAATTTGAAAGCATTGTTTTACTACTATTATTATTTTATGAGGACGTTGCTTTTTTGAATTTTCTTTCATTTAAATGACTTGCACTTTTTAGATTAATTTGTCTACCATGTCCACATGCATCATCCGACGGCCTTGACTCATGCCAAGCCATGAAATATTTACTTTCTTCTTGACCCTTCAACTTTCACCACATATATAATCTTATGCTGTTTTTGTTTCAAAATAAATTTTGTACAAGTATCTTTTAAAAAAAAATAAAAATAAGTTTCATATCTTTTTTTATTTAAGTTAATTTGGATACATAATCTTATGCTGCTTTTTTTAGTATAAATTTTTACCTTCTATATCCAATTTAATTTAATAGATAAGATTAAACACAAAATTTATTTTCACAATTCTTTTCAAACAATAATATCTCAATAACCAATATTATATATATGATTTAATAATATATATGATAAAACACTATTATCATATATGATATAACTTATCATATATGATATAAACCAATATCTGTTATGAGTTTACAATAATTTATTATTTAACATTGTTATCATATATGATGAAACACTATTATTATATATGATATTTCACGTAAATTTTAACAACAAGAAAAAAAACAAAATTTTTTTCTTCAAAAGTATTGGTAGAAAGATAATTAAATGCTCGTCGCGATGGTATATTTTTTTCGTTTAACACTTAACGGTTTAAGAGATATATAAATTATAAAAATATTTAAATTAATTAAATACTTTTAATATTATCCATTAGATTAAGTTAGAAATGAATGATTGAGATAAGTCCCTTGATATCCAAAATAAATATATTATCCTAAATAACTCTTCTCATTTTTATATTTAAGAATTCGATTTGATATTGCGAGAATACGAGTCGACAAATTCCAAAGTGACTATATTTTTAGGTAGTTTGGAGTCAACGCATGTGAACTTCTCGACAGATTAAATTTCTCCCCAAAGTTCAAAACAAAAGCCTTTACATTATGTTCTCAAAATTATTTTAAAGAGACAGCAAATGATTTAAAAAAACTAAAACTTATTTTTGTTATTGAGATTTTTTAACAAGAGAAAAGAAAAGAAGAGAACTAGATATTTAACTGTTGGAAATTCACTTTATGTGACGACATTTAAGAATTCCCATTAGTTATCATAGTCACTCACGTAAAGACTAGACTAAGAAACTATGTATAGTGTAGGCGCGTGAGTGACTATATATACCCCTCCAAGGCTTCAATGAGGGGTTGTTGTTTTGTGTTTTCTCTTTTCATTATAACATTTGCCTTTCTCTCACAAGAACACCTTCAACCTTCTCTCTAAACTTAACAATGGTTGCCACCACCATATACCACCCTACTAGACCACCGGATCATATTATAGCAAACCTAGAATTGGCATCAGAGCTACGGTTCAATCCTTGGATCGGCGTGTTTTTTGTTTATTGATTTTGGTGGTCAAAATTTTTTTTGGTCCGAATATATTCTCATTTTTTTCTGTCACGGTGGTTGCGTTTTTTGTCCACAAGTTTTTGGTCTCTATCTATCTCAAGTTTATTATCATAACAAGTCTTTATCAGTCCTGGTCACATGTTATCATTTTCTTAGTTGGGAGTTTCAAGATCTAGTCTTTTCAAGATCTATAAGATTTTCTAGGTTGTCATTTTTATTTTTTAAAGATAAAGATAAGATCAGATTCAGAAAAACCCAGATCCAGAAAATCCGAAAAGGACAATATGGATAAGATTTCAGTTATTGCGATGAATGCATAAATGTTACATCGCGATGATGTTGGTTTGAAGTGACATTGCGATACATGTTCTGTCTGACATTGCGACGCTTTGTTTTTCATCTACATTGCGACATATCTTTTTTGCAAACATTGCGACATGTTTTTAAAAAAAAGACATTGTGAGACTATGTGTAAAAATCCCGAGACCATTTCAAACCCTCATCTCAATCCTACACCCTCAGAATCAATCTAATACTCAACAAACCTCGACTCGATCTATTATTCCCTTCGTCTCAACACCACACATCCATCTTAATATCTAGACTCTAATGACTCGAACCTAATGACTCGAACAAAAAGAGAAATTAAAACAATCTCAGTTTCAATTTTTCGTGATTGGACATGTAAACCGAGATCAATTAAGATCTGATACACAAAATCTATCATCATCATAGATCTTATTATGTATTGTCTAAACCATATTTTATATTCGAAATTAAAGTGAGGTTTATAACAATTATGTTACAACCTTACTTTGCTTCAATTCTCACCAAATCAAGAACATGCAATAATAAAAACCTACCCAAGACCTGGTATAAGATCTTGTAAAAGATCTTGATTCATTTTATTGTTTGATCCGGAACGGGTTCAAGCAGTATATACACAAAAACATATGAGGGCGTGTTGTTTGTGTGACTTAGGTTCAACAACAAGTACTCCAATTCGTGTGTAACATCACTGCTATTGATTGGCTGCACTTGATGATTGGTGGATTAACAGAAAATCAAGATTGAGATAGATGAAATTAGATGATTGGTGTTTGGCATTTAGTTTGAGTTTTGAGGTGTGATTTGGGTTGAGAGATGGGAGCAGATTTATTTGTTTTTGAGGTGATTTGGTTTGTCAGATGGGGAGAAATAGAAAAGACGGAGGTTATGAGATTCTAATATGGAGAGATTTTGGAGGCTGTTATAGATAAAATGAGAGAGTATATTGCAGTTTCTATGTGTGGCTGCGTATGGTTTTGAGATTAGGTTTATTTGACCTAATTTTTAGGTTAAGCTTTTTATAGCAAGTATGGACCGGGTAATGAACACACTTGATGGGCCGAGTATGATGGAGTCTGACTTTTCACTAGCATGTTTGAGTATTATATGGGCCACATATTTTCTGTCACTCGAGACTACAAGTTACCACAGCAAATTCACTTTCCAATTTTATTGTGGTTATCTTGGGTGAAACATTATGGGTTGTGTTGCATCTTTTTGACACAATTGGGCTTTGATACATTTACTCAAAATTAAGATTAAATTCTCTATTTATGTTAATTTCTTATTAGATTAGCTTAATGGTTTTGATCAAGGTTTTAATGTGACAAAGTGACGGACAATATGACGAGACAACAAGTGACGAGACAAAAGACGAGATAAAGTGACAAAATTATTTGACGACACCAAGAAAAATGGCTAATTTTGAATTAAAGTGGCTACGGAATCGATCGGGTATTATTATTTGTAATTGAAGACAGATTTTTCGAAGGCGTGGTCTTATTTTATCTCTGAAATCGGGGTTGGTTGGATGAATGATTTCAATGATAACTTGCTCGTGCTTAATCTTAGGATGAAGACTTATTTATCTAGTTTCCGGGTTCGGGGTGGATGGTTGATGACCTGGATAACTATCACTTAAAGGAGATACATTGTTGTACTCAGTGTCAAGCGCATAGTCGATGTGGATACTTTCAAGAGGTGTTGTGCTTATATACTTCGTCAGTAATGTATTAGGTACTTAGAAATTTCTCAGCAAGAATATTTCTACACCATTCCTTATTCAACAATAGTGCAAGCTTAAGTCACAAGGTCGAGGAATTTTTATTCAGTTTCACGTTTGGTATATCTGGTTCATTCCATCAGTGGTCACTTCAAATTGCCTAGAAGGGGGTTGGTGAATATAGCCGTGGAGAGTTTATGAGTAGAGAATTTCGATCAACAACTGATTCTCGCCGAATATAATTAATCTTATTTATTATTCTCACGAGATTTTCAGGTACATGTGCGTACGATTTATTGATGGTTCCGAGGTTTCGAAACCATCAAGGGGGAAGAAGAAGACATATTGAACGCACAACGAGTACACGTGATGAACTTTACACCTTCTTTTTATTTGAAGGCATTCCGGGGAGACAAATGTCATAACCGTAGAGAAATCAGTGTTTTAACTCGTGGCGTTAAACGGACTCTAAACGGTACACTATTGTTTGATGTTTAATTATTTTGATGTTGTAATTATACATCATCATTATCCTATATGGAGAGTTATGCATTTTCGGGACTTAATTGACTCTGGTGCATCTCCGGAAGAAGATTTGTGCATTTCCGGGACTTAATTGACTCTGGTGTTACGATGTCAACTTCATGAATGGGATAAAGTGTCTACTTCAGTATTTGAGCTTCATACATGGGATTGGTTTACTTTCTTTAACTACGTGGGAGAAGAAATGTCTTGATTCTTTCTAGTATGCATAACTTAAGCTTTCAGGGGGAAGAAAAATTCAGAAGAATTATTCAAGCGCGAGAGAGACGTTGTTGATCTACTTGATGTGCCCCAAACTTTCAATCACTCATAAAAACGTTATCATTTCATATGATGGGGTTTGCTTGTTAAATTCCGCTATGCGCTTAATCATTCTAAGCTTTATTGAAAGCTTTGAAACTGCTTATGAGGATTGTTGGTTTAGGGGGAAGCTATTAAAAGCTTCTACATCAATTTTATGTGGCATGAATTCAGGGGAAGTTAATTCAGAAGCTTCTCCTTAACCAGAAGTATATGAGTTACTTAGCTCGTGTTGTTACAGTATTTCTTCTTCAAGTTACTACAAAGATGAGTCGTTTTGAAGTGAAGACTTGAAGTCAAAGGCCTCAGAAGACTTCATCAGCATTGGATGCTTCATGGAAGATTTTGTTCTTAATCATTATGTACTTGTTAGGAAAAATATTGTAAGGAATTCTACACGTCGTCCCATGGGGGAAGATTGTTGGAAATTCACTTTTTGTGACGACATTTAAGAATTCCCATTAGTTATCATAGTCACTCACACAAAGACTAGACTAGGAAACTATGTATAGTGTAGGCGCGTGAGTGACTATATATACCCCTCCAAGGCTTCCAAGGAGGGGTTGTTGTTTTGTGTTTTCTCTTTTCATTATAAAATTTGCCTTTCTCTCTCATGAACACCTTCAACCTTCTCTCTAAACTTAACAAAGGCTGCCACCACCATATACCACCCTACTAGACCACCAGATCATATAATATGGCAAGCCCACATTAACCCATTTTGGCAACACAATTTTATTCTCACTTTTGAGATGATTATGCTTTTTTCTTTTCTTTTCCCTTCTCTAAATTTTTACTTATTTTCTTTTTTAACCAATACTAACTCGAGAACATAGCGCTAATGTTGTTCGGGTAGAGGATTATAAATCATGGAATTTAAAATTCCCAAATATTTTAATGTTAATAATTAGAAACTAGTATTCGAAATTCTTTTACTTGTTCGATTGGTAATTTCTAAATAAAAGTTTATAATGTGATTGTTGGTTAATGACTTAAATACCCTCTTCTCATCAAACACAAAAGCTTAAATCATCAGTCCAACATTAAAGATCACATTTACATTTTTTATTGATGCTACCAAAATCTGCATGGTCGTCAAGGTTGTGAGCTGGTTGTTTGACTATGGTTGACCTTGACTTTCGAATCTTCGGCAACTGTAACACCCCAAAACTTGTTTTAGCTATGTATTTACAAGAATGCCATTAGGTAAGTTTTACTATGACCATTGTAAGTCAAAGGCGTTACGTGATTGGCTAGTCAAACTATAAGCTTAAATAATATGTAAGTGGGTTTAAAAATACTAATGTGTCATAAATAGAATGAAAGGAGACCCGAGGAGCTATAATTGCCAAAGTGGCAAACTTCCACCCAACAAATTCCTATTAAATTTTCCTGGGCGTCCATAATATTCCATAGTTCTCATGTGTTGTCACACCCCACCATGGCGGAATATGGGGCGCGGCGTATGGATATCATCACAACATGGCGTGTCTATAGAGATAACTATATGAAATAAGAACTGTCATAAAATGGTGACACAAAAGTCATGACAATATCTCATCAAATGCAGGAGTCTAGGTAAGTAGGTAACAGTCCTACCACTTACCCAAGACAAACAATAAACATAAACCAAACAAACATATAGGTGCCAACATGTATCACTTATAAAAAAACATAAAGGTAAACTAAGAAGGAACGGGGATCTCCTTCTATATGCAATCCTAAGGCATCCAAGTCTAGCGACTTCTATCCTCAAGCTTAAACACATTCACACCTGAAAGAGACACTAAAACACATCAACATAAAGTTGGTGAGAGTCATAGGTTTAGACTCCAACGCTAAATCAGTTACAAGCTGTGAATAACAAACATCAACACAATAACATATGGACAATGTGTTACAAATATGCATTAACAACTAACAATTCAAGATCAAACATTTTAAACCAAATCCAAGGCCCTCAGCCTTACCAAACATCATGGTACCATAGATGATCACACTATGTACCTATCCCAAGGCCACTACCTTGTCATTAACCATTGGTCCCATAGACGATCACGCTATGTACCTTTCCCAAGGCCACTACCTTGTCATACACAAACAAGAACCACATAGCAGTTAATCACATAATGTACACACAAGTCCATCTCAAATCACAAAAACATTCATAGCATCAATTTAGAAAATAACTCAACATAGTGTCTCTTCCATCCCATTTGGAAGTCAAAATCAATAATAAACATGGGACTATGAAACTCACCTGATTGCTTCTTCACAAGTCCTCGCACTAGCAACAAGCTAACAAATCAAAAACACGCAATCAATACATGAACCAATCACTAAGATGGCTCATCAACCTATGATGGACATCTAGCCTATTATTATATAAATACCTCATTTATAAGCTCTAATCACCCCATTACCCTTCCTTAACAAGTCCTTAACTTGGTTAAGTTTAATAACTATCCTGTTCATATTTTACACAAAACAGTCCCAGTTTTTAGGTCTCAAAACTTTAAGTCAAACGTCCACTTAAACATACCCATGGTTTCTGTAAAAGGAATATTCATACTTTTATATATGCTAACTAAAACCTCCCACTTGACCTAACCTTAAAGCGACTGTTAAGGCCCCGATATATGTATATATATGGCTACCTATCCAGAATTGACTGATTTTAAACGTATGAAAAGTTTGTTACAATTAAGGGGTCTTACCCTAAACCACAACCTTAGCCCAAGTGCAGATACTTACTACAATATATAAACCATCTCTCATGTTTGTGAGAAGATCCCAATGAAACCCTAAGTACCCCAAACAACCCGAAACTTAAAAAGAAAACAGGCTGATTACAAAACTATTTTGACCTCCGACTGTTGTAACCTTTTTTTGACCCGCTTCCCTACCCCCAATTTAGTTCTAGTTTCTTGCATTGGAAAGCCACTTCAATTACCTTTTCAGGGATACTTGGATCGCATCTTGAATGTTCCTAGAACTCCCGATATGATCAAAACAATTTACTCAAAATTCTGCCCAGTTTTTAAAAACAGGTTTAACAAAATCAACCTAATTAATTAACCCTAATCCCACTAATTACAAGCCCTAATTTTTGTAATCATTATAACACCATTAATATAACATTAATTTACTGTTTTTAAATTAAATCCTAACCTAAATCCATCATAAGATGATTAAGAAATCATTAAAACCATTAAATTGAAAAGGGTTTTGAAGGTTTTACCTTTAGATCAATGGAAGATGAAGAAAACCTAATTTTTGTGAAGAACCCTAAAAACTCTCCCAAACCCACGACTATGATTTTTCTACAGGGATATTTTTATGAATTTTGGTAGTGAATAATATAATATATAGGGTGTACATAAAATCCTAGTCCAAGTATAAGTCCACTTTCCTTTTTTCCTTTTTTTTTCTTTTTTCCCTTCTTTGGTGCGTCTAAACCGACCCAAACACCCCTTAAATTCGTTTTTTTTCTTTTTATTATTAATATATATATTAATAATATTATCTTAATTTTCCTTAATTTATTTCAGCTCCTAAAGCTTCCAAAACCCCAAAACCGTAAAACTAGTCAAATTTACGCGTTTTACCGTAAAAGTCGTAAAATATACACTTTTAAAAAAAATCTCAAATTTTGAAATAAACTTTATAACTGATAGTTGTAAAATCACACTTGTTTAGGAAAACAAGGTAAAAGCGGTAAGTATTAAGCGTCGGTTTAGGAAAACCAAGCACTTATGACCCTTAAGAAGGTGAGTTCGTTCTCTCGAGGAGGCACGTGCGTTGTGTAATGAATGATTGATTATGTTTTTGATTATTAATGAGAAGAAAAGAAGAGAAAATGACGAAGACGAAAAAAAATTAGAAAAATAAGGCAAAACACTACTAGAAAGTTACGACGAAGAACGTGAAAAAACACAAACTTTAAAATTTTAATCTAAAAATTCCTAAAAATTACTAAAAATCCCAAAATAATATTCTAAGAGTTTACAAAAAATTCAAACTTGCCAAAACCTTTTAATTAATTTAATAATGACTTTTTAATGCTAATTAAAGCCCTAAAAATCACTTTTAAATATTAAAAAGCCCTAAACAAGATTTAATAGTTTGTAAACCTCAAAAATGACTTAATTAAACTAAAAACTATTTTTAAAAACTTTAAAACCAAATTAAACTATTTTTAAACTCCTAAAAACTATTAAAATCTATTGAATCTTAAATTAATTCTAAAAATTAATTGAAAAGCCTAAAAATTGTTCTACAAATGGGAAAAGTCCTAATTAATGATATAGAACCTAGGAAAAATGAAAAAGAAATAAAAATAAAACTTTTTATTTTAATGAATAAAATAATATTAAAATATTCTAAAAAATTAAAAGTCCTCAAATAAATTCTAAAAAATTCTCAAAAATCCTAAATAATCTAACTAAGAAGAAAATATAAACAAAAGTTTCTAAAACCTCTTAATTAATTTTATATTAATTTTCAAAGTTTAATAAAAAACCTAAAATCAAATAAAATCAAAAATTAAAGTTTTTGAAAACTTTTTCACATGTAAACCTTAAAAATATCAATTAAAACCTAAAAACTATTTTTTTGTATTTTTATACTACTGTTTAATATTTTTTAAAGACTTTCTAAATTAAAAACTAAGAATAATCCTAATAAATATTTAAATAAAAGGAAAAATGAAATTTTTAATCAGAAAAATCCTAAAGCCTACTTAAAACCTAGGAAAAATGGAATAAGCTCAAAAAGTTTAATAAATAAGCTCAAATAAACCAAAATGGTCACGGCTTATTTAACAAGGCTTAAACCAATTAGTACTTATATATATAACCAAACCAAACCTAGCAGTCAAAGACCCTAGGGCAGGATGGTTAGCACGTTTGGTTGTGAGAGGAGTGGCGCAGGTTCGAGTCCTGGCCACGTCCTTTTTGGTAATTATATTTTTTTTTTCTTTTTCTTTTTTAAAACTTGATCCAGTAACTTAGTATAGCTTAAAAAACACAATCCAAATCAAAACTATACAAGATTAAGCAAATTAAAGACCAAAACGTGGCCAAGACTGCACTTGTTTCTGATGAACAAGTGTAGCTTATAAAATGTGTTTTGGAAACCAAGAGGGGCTTGGTTTATGCTTCTTTTTGGTGATGATTTATGGAACAATGGGGCACCCTTGTGCTTATTTAAGCACAAGGAGTCAATGGCAGTCAAGAAACAGTCAACTAGTACACACAAATGATCAAACAAAGCACATAAGGGCCATGTCAAGTTTCTGATGCAAAACCTAGGATCTAGTGGACTGAATGAGCTATCAAATGCACACTAGTGAACTTCAAGGTCCCAAATTTAGCATACACACCCACCAAATGGAACTCAAACTATAACAATAACAAAATTAACCTAAAACTTAACAGAATTCAAAGATCTAAGCACTCAGTTTCATGAAACTTAAGCAGAAAGTAGAACTAAGCAGATTGAATAGGCTATTTTACTTTTGATACACAAACTTTGCTTCAAATCTCTTTCAAGTTGGCAACAAGACTAGCATACAACCTAAACAACTTATATTGACCTTTCTATCACCTTTTAAAAAGCTAAATCAAGATTTATAACCTGCTAAAACTTGCATCCAAACACCCTTTTAAATCTTGAACTCAACTTTTTGCAAACAGAAACCTTTCAAAACTCTCTCAAATTGATTCTAACAACATCTATCATGCATAACAACATATAGAAACACAAAACAACCAGTCTTAAACAACCAAGATCAAGCAGTCAAACAAGATCATTCATACCATCACTTTCCTGAAATTTTCAACAAATTAAAAGAAAATACCTTAGGACCCTTACATCCAAGGGTCCTTGTGGAAGATTATCCACCTCCTTCCAACTCGGGTTGGAGCAGAACTTAATCAACAACAAACCTTAACCTGCAAAAGAAAGATCAAAGAAGAAAACACAAACATATGATATCCTGTTTTTACTTTTTTTTTTCTTTCTTAAGACCTTACAAAATCTTTCAATCTTAAACAACACGTTTTAAAACTTCTCTTAACCCTCAGAAAATCAAGAATAGGGTCCACTTTCACTTCCCCAAAATCCTTATTTTCTGAAACTTAAAAGCTTTTCAACACTTTTTGAAAACTCAATTACTCCAAACCTTCTCAAATTTTAATGGAACTCAGCTTTTGCAAACAACAATACACAAACTTTTATCAATCTTAAAAAGGAATTACAATTGTAAAAACACAAATACCAAACTTTTAATTTAATAAAAAGGGATTACAAGTTGTGCAAAAAACTGGAACAAGCTCTTCTCACAGGTTGAGAGATGCTTTTATAGGCATAATAGAACTATCTAGATGCTGAATAAACAAATAATAAAAAAGGAAACCCTAAAGCTTGAAAAATCCGATTTTGCCCTTGTTCATTTGACTGAATTTTGGTCAAGATGCCCATGTGATGTTGCCAGCCTTGCTTGGTTGATCTTGGGCGTTGGTTTGATCTTGGGGACAAAGGAATTCCATCCAGCCGTTTATGTTGTCGGGTTTAGGGTTTGGGAGTGAAAGTGACGCAGCAGGGGAGGTCCCTACTGCTCACATGGGTGAAGTGGTGGGGGTTTTTGGGGTTGGGAAATGATAATGATGGGATTAATTAACATTCTGGAAGTCTTGGGGAAAAACCCCTTTGAATTGAGAGTGATTAAGGTTTGGGAAAATTAGGGTTCGTCTGGGATTAGGGGATGATTTAATCTGATTTGGGATTAACTTTTTTAAACTTTGTGTTTACCACCAAAATTTAATCAGATTATTTAAATCTGATATTTAAATAAGGTGAGTGGAATGTTGACGTGGGAGAGGGGATGAAGTGGGGGCTTGTGATTGGTGGAGGAGGGTGAGGTGGCAGATTGATAGGTTGAGAGTTGTTTGGCTGTCTGGCATATATGGTCCCCAAGTTTTCCATTCTTTCCACTTTGTATTAAAAAGCTATCAGCGCCCAAGTTATGCCTTATCAACTTTAGAAACTTGTCAAAGCTGGCACAAAGGTTTCCAAAAACTTTTCCAAGGGTATAAAATGTATATTCTTCAAATTCCAAGGACTGATCTTGTACAATCTTCAAATATTAAGGATAATACTTGTACATTTGATAATTTGAGGGTCAAATGTGACAAGTTCTTCAAAGATGAGGGGCTATTTTTGCCAATCTTCAATTCTTCAAGGGTCTTTTTGCAAATTTCCAACTTGGGCCCGGTTCATTGTGCGACTTCGTTTCTCGTGTTCGTTTTTGAATGATTCTTGTTGTCTTTTGCCAATTCCTCAATATCCGTACCTAAAAATACACAAGTAACAAACACGAGCATATATTTGGTCTATTTTATGATATTTTATGCATTTTAAGGCCGTTTTGGACGATGAGACCATGTATAAAAGCAGTCTCATCACTCCCCCATACTAAACCATTGCCGTGCCCTCACGCAATGCTAAGAATAAAGTATCGAAGCATCTCCAAAATTTAATTTTATGACTTTATTGAAATGATAAACTAGCTACACTACACTATTGCTACTACTTGTGTTTTAGACATAATGTATGATTTTCATCGCAAAATGGGACGTTTAGGTTCATAGAACAAGAACACGTGAATGCTTCGTTAGAAATAATTTCGTCGTCCTCGATTTTCACCTTAATTCCATGCCAAGCGTGTAACGAGATCATTGTCATTATAAGTTAGTAATGCTAACACTACTCATATGCCCTAATCACGTACTTATTCTCCCATTATTCCTAAGTTGTATCTCTTATATTTTATTTTGTCTTAGTGATCACGAGGATACATCATTGACTTATGCGATAATAGAGATTTAGGTCTAAAAATAGAGTCCTAACGGTGTAACTAAGACCATCAAATCAATAACCCCTCCTAATAGACAACGATGTTAAAAAATTAAGTTGACAAGAAGAATCGATAAACACGGTTTTATAACGGTTTTGAACATGAGACTTATTACCAAGACTTTTATACGCCCCCTAACGGAAGGACCTTATTATCTTTGGTTTACCTCCATCTTTTATTCAACTTCGCCATGAAGCTTTTATTATGACTTCGGTCTTGCCTTGCCTTTTATTATCCGCCATCATCGGTGGTTTTATTAGCCAAAGACGTATATCCTCACGCAAAAGCGAATTTTGGATCTTTAAAGCTTCGAAGATTAAGGCTTGATTCACTTTCAATTTTGCATAGATTTTAGGCCTTGTGGGGCTTCAAATTGTTTGCTTGATTTAGGTGAGCACTTGAAATCTTATTATTGGGTGAAGCTTTCGATTATTAGGGTGCCAATACTTCAAAACCGTGACGCTGGCGATACCTTAATGTCTTCCCAATTTAATTACACGGACGCTATTAGAAAAGACTAGAAACCCAACAATCAAAACTAAACCGCTAAATCAATATTTATTAAGCAAAAAATATTTACATGCGAAGGGAGAATAAGCAAACAATGAGAACACATGAGTTTTTGAAAGAATACGAGTACTCTACGTTTAGCATAGTAACTTATAATTAACTCTATCATTTCTCGTCCTCATTTAATTGACTTAGCCTAATGTATAGTTAAGGAATCAAAGCTAAGTGCTCAACACGCACGGTCGAGTCAAAAATTACTCTTATTCTCGCCCTCGGAAAATCTACATTCGTGTCTTCAAACACTTATGAAACATGAGAAAAATTTTAAAATTTGGCCATTTTTAGCCTTATTTTGCAGGAAAACGATAACAAAACGATAAACTTTGGAAAGCGTGAAGGTTTGGCAAGGCAAGTATCTATTCACCCCCCCATACTAAAGTTAAACATTGTCCTCAATGTTTCGAGTCTAGGGGTGCAAACACCCCCATACTAGAGACGTAGTCGAATGCCTAATCTAGCATGGAAAGGGTGTAACCAATAAGTTAATAGCCGTTTATGAGGTGTGCTAAAAACCTAAGGTTAGAACATAAAAGGATATCATATGTGGATATTGGGAAAGGCCTCCAAAGCAAGCGATCGAGTGCTCCCATGAAACGAACACGAGAGGCTCCAATCGTGAAGATGATGATCTAAAAGACACAATGCACAAACAACCACGGAACAAAGGTTGGAAGGGCACAAATCCCCTCACATTACACTAATTAGAAAGCAATAATATGTACATGGATAAGCATGGGTCTCCCCCACGAGGCACCTTGTTTTTGATAACCGAGTCAAAAGCTCGACTCGAATCCCCATAAATGTGATCATTTAGGGATAATCATGGTTTGGTCAATTTTTGGTGGGGCTTACATGATAAACAAGGCCCAAAAGTACGTGGAGTACTTTAAAAATCCGATAAACGTATACCGGGATCAAAGATAGCGTCCTCGTTTTCGGATGAAAGACGAGACAACACAACTCCAACACAAATCCCAATGGGATAGAAGAAAATAGGAGAGAAGAAATAGAAGGGTGGGACAATGGGTAAGTCATAACATTGAGCTACTCGAGGTAGACTCGCACCAATCAAATGAAAAGATTTTCCATTTATTGCATCGGTGGAAGACCGAGATTTCCCTATATAAGCAATTCCAGGATCAAATATCTCGTCCTCGGTGGAGAAAGGGAAGGGAACATAAGGGGCTTCCCCCACACTAGGTCCACACAAAGCATCGTCAAAAGGAGAAGACGAGCTTGTAGTACTCAATACACGCGGTGATGATGGAGTTAGAATATTAGAAAAATCTTTCAAATTAGATTCAAAATCTTTTCCTTTTTCATCTTTAACACTCTCCTTGTGAAAACCCGATTTAATTATGTCAAAAATATTTGGTGTATCTAAAACAATGTTAGTCACACTAAAAATTCTCACATTTTGAAAGCGTTTTGGTTTAGGTGGTGGCAAGTTTTCAAATCTTTTGTCAATAAAGAAAACCTCCCCATCGGGATCAACATATTCATCATCCGAAGATTCACTCGAGATTGGAATTATCGGCTTAACACTCTTAACCTCCATCGGCGGAGGGGACGGAACTTCATTTTTATCAACTCCTAAAACTCTATTTGAAATCTTTTGACAAATGTTTTTGATTGGATTGACATTGTACAAAGATGTGATCGAATAAACATGAGAAAGAGTGGAGTTTTGGGTTGCATTAATGACGAGTTCTTCCTCATTGAAACGAAGAGTGATTTTTCTTGCATGCACATCGATAAGTGCTCTCGAGGTATCCAAAAAAGATCGACCTAAAATTAACGGAACTTTAGGATCGATGGGAATATCAACAACTATGAAGTCCACGGGATAATAGAATTTCCCAACTTTCACAAAGACGTCCTCGGCAACTCCACAAGCTAGAATCGTAGAATGATCGGCCATTTCGATTGACATTCTTGAAGGAGTGAGATTTGGAAGATTGAGCGACTTAAAAATCTCGAGAGGCATCAAATTAATACTAGCACCAAGATCGGCCAAGGCGTAGCATTCTTCCATGTCTTGGATAGCACATGGGATTAAAAACTTTCCAGGATCACCGACCTTTTGAGGTATGCGGCTTAGAAAAACCGAAGAACAACTAGACGATTTATGCAATTTCTCTTTGTTATTCAACATAATTTTGAAGTTCGCGGCAAATCGAGGCATCATGACTAAGGCGGCGCCATTTTGATAGTTGTAAAATCACACTTGTTTAGGAAAACAAGGTAAAAGCGGTAAGTATTAAGCGTCGGTTTAGGAAAACCAAGCACTTATGACCCTTAAGAAGGTGAGTTCGTTCTCTCGAGGAGGCACGTGCGTTGTGTAATGAATGATTGATTATGTTTTTGATTATTAATGAGAAGAAAAGAAGAGAAAATGACGAAGACGAAAAAAAATTAGAAAAATAAGGCAAAACACTACTAGAAAGTTACGACGAAGAACGTGAAAAAACACAAACTTTAAAATTTTAATCTAAAAATTCCTAAAAATTACTAAAAATCCCAAAATAATATTCTAAGAGTTTACAAAAAATTCAAACTTGCCAAAACCTTTTAATTAATTTAATAATGACTTTTTAATGCTAATTAAAGCCCTAAAAATCACTTTTAAATATTAAAAAGCCCTAAACAAGATTTAATAGTTTGTAAACCTCAAAAATGACTTAATTAAACTAAAAACTATTTTTAAAAATTTTAAAACCAAATTAAACTATTTTTAAACTCCTAAAAACTATTAAAATCTATTAAATCTTAAATTAATTCTAAAAATTAATTGAAAAGCCTAAAAATTATTCTACAAATGGGAAAAGTCCTAATTAATGATATAGAACCTAGGAAAAATGAAAAAGAAATAAAAATAAAACTTTTTATTTTAATGAATAAAATAATATTAAAATATTCTAAAAAATTAAAAGTCCTCAAATAAATTCTAAAAAATTCTCAAAAATCCTAAATAATCTAACTAAGAAGAAAATATAAACAAAAGTTTCTAAAACCTCTTAATTAATTTTATATTAGTTTTCAAAGTTTAATAAAAAACCTAAAATCAAATAAAATCAAAAATTAAAGTTTTTGAAAACTTTTTCACATGTAAACCTCAAAAATATCAATTAAAACCTAAAAACTATTTTTTTGTATTTTTATACTACTGTTTAATATTTTTTAAAGACTTTCTAAATTAAAAACTAAGAATAATCCTAATAAATATTTAAATAAAAGGAAAAATGAAATTTTTAATCAGAAAAATCCTAAAGCCTACTTAAAACCTAGGAAAAATGGAATAAGCTCAAAAAGTTTAATAAATAAGCTCAAATAAACCAAAATGGTCACGGCTTATTTAACAAGGCTTAAACCAATTAGTACTTATATATATAACCAAACCAAACCTAGCAGTCAAAGACCCTAGGGCAGGATGGTTAGCACGTTTGGTTGTGAGAGGAGTGGCGCAGGTTCGAGTCCTGGCCACGTCCTTTTTGGTAATTATATTTTTTTTTTCTTTTTTAAAACTTGATCCAGTAACTTAGTATAGCTTAAAAAACACAATCCAAATCAAAACTATACAAGATTAAGCAAATTAAAGACCAAAACGTGGCCAAGACTGCACTTGTTTCTGATGAACAAGTGTAGCTTATAAAATGTGTTTTGGAAACCAAGAGGGGCTTGGTTTATGCTTCTTTTTGGTGATGATTTATGGAACAATGGGGCACCCTTGTGCTTATTTAAGCACAAGGAGTCAATGGCAGTCAAGAAACAGTCAACTAGTACACACAAATGATCAAACAAAGCACATAAGGGCCATGTCAAGTTTCTGATGCAAAACCTAGGATCTAGTGGACTGAATGAGCTATCAAATGCACACTAGTGAACTTCAAGGTCCCAAATTTAGCATACACACCCACCAAATGGAACTCAAACTATAACAATAACAAAATTAACCTAAAACTTAACAGAATTCAAAGATCTAAGCACTCAGTTTCATGAAACTTAAGCAGAAAGTAGAACTAAGCAGATTGAATAGGCTATTTTACTTTTGATACACAAACTTTGCTTCAAATCTCTTTCAAGTTGGCAACAAGACTAGCATACAACCTAAACAACTTATATTGACCTTTCTATCACCTTTTAAAAAGCTAAATCAAGATTTATAACCTGCTAAAACTTGCATCCAAACACCCTTTTAAATCTTGAACTCAACTTTTTGCAAACAGAAACCTTTCAAAACTCTCTCAAATTGATTCTAACAACATCTATCATGCATAACAACATATAGAAACACAAAACAACCAGTCTTAAACAACCAATATCAAGCAGTCAAACAAGATCATTCATACCATCACTTTCCTGAAATTTTCAACAAATTAAAAGAAAATACCTTAGGACCCTTACATCCAAGGGTCCTTGTGGAAGATTATCCACCTCCTTCCAACTCGGGTTGGAGCAGAACTTAATCAACAACAAACCTTAACCTGCAAAAGAAAGATCAAAGAAGAAAACACAAATATATGATATCCTGTTTTTACTTTTTTTTTTCTTTCTTAAAACCTTACAAAATCTTTCAATCTTAAACAACACGTTTTAAAACTTATCTTAACCCTCAGAAAATCAAGAATAGGGTCCACTTTCACTTCCCCAAAATCCTTATTTTCTGAAACTTAAAAGCTTTTCAACACTTTTTGAAAACTCAATTACTCCAAACCTTCTCAAATTTTAATGGAACTCAGCTTTTGCAAACAACAATACACAAACTTTTATCAATCTTAAAAAGGAATTACAATTGTAAAAACACAAATACCAAACTTTTAATTTAATAAAAAGGGATTACAAGTTGTGCAAAAAACTGGAACAAGCTCTTCTCACAGGTTGAGAGATGCTTTTATAGGCATAATAGAACTATCTAGATGCTGAATAAACAAATAATAAAAAAGGAAACCCTAAAGCTTGAAAAATCCGATTTTGCCCTTGTTCATTTGACTGAATTTTGGTCAAGATGCCCATGTGATGTTGCCAGCCTTGCTTGGTTGATCTTGGGCGTTGGTTTGATCTTGGGGACAAAGGAATTCCATCCAGCCGTTTATGTTGTCGGGTTTAGGGTTTGGGAGTGAAAGTGACGCAGCAGGGGAGGTCCCTACTGCTCACATGGGTGAAGTGGTGGGGGTTTTTGGGGTTGGGAAATGATAATGATGGGATTAATTAACATTCTGGAAGTCTTGGGGAAAAACCCCTTTGAATTGAGAGTGATTAAGGTTTGGGAAAATTAGGGTTCGTCTGGGATTAGGGGATGATTTAATCTGATTTGGGATTAACTTTTTTAAACTTTGTGTTTACCACCAAAATTTAATCAGATTATTTAAATCTGATATTTAAATAAGGTGAGTGGAATGTTGACGTGGGAGAGGGGATGAAGTGGGGGCTTGTGATTGGTGGAGGAGGGTGAGGTGGCAGATTGATAGGTTGAGAGTTGTTTGGCTGTCTGGCATATATGGTCCCCAAGTTTTCCATTCTTTCCACTTTGTATTAAAAAGCTATCAGCGCCCAAGTTATGCCTTATCAACTTTGGAAACTTGTCAAAACTGGCACAAAGGTTTCCAAAAACTTTTCCAAGGGTATAAAATGTATATTCTTCAAATTCCAAGGACTGATCTTGTACAATCTTCAAATATTAAGGATAATACTTGTACATTTGATAATTTGAGGGTCAAATGTGACAAGTTCTTCAAAGATGAGGGGCCATTTTTGCCAATCTTCAATTCTTCAAGGGTCTTTTTGCAAATTTCCAACTTGGGCCCGGTTCATTGTGCGACTTCGTTTCCCGTGTTCGTTTTTGAATGATTCTTGTTGTCTTTTGCCAATTCCTCAATATCCGTACCTAAAAATACACAAGTAACAAACACGAGCATATATTTGGTCTATTTTATGATATTTTATGCATTTTAAGGCCGTTTTGGACGATGAGACCATGTATAAAAGCAGTCTCATCAATAACTAAGTCCTAAATGACTTAAAACCATCCCGAAAAATATCCATATGACTAATTACCTCATTCGAGACCTCTAAATGCTAAACCGTAAATCGTAAAAATACGATTTTCTATAATACATATACGTATACGTAAAACCACTAAATAACACCATCTCACTTCATAGTCACTACCATGTGAACTCATGAACATGAAATCATCACACATCGTTTCACTTACAAGGTACCCCGTACCGGAAACGATATCCAGACCACAATCTATACACACCAACTAGCACATAAACACGTAAAAACACGTAACTAGCACAAAATAAAACTAAGTGACGAACCTAAAAACCAGGGTTGTCACATGTGTGCTTGTGTGTGTCAACTTAAATAAGATAGGGATGAGACAAAGGTTTCCCTAATGATCAACTGAAGGAAGAAGAGAGTTACAGCTTATTTAGAATGTTCATATTAATGATCTCTCACCAAGTAAGTATATCAATTAGTGCTTAATTAAGAACTGGGAATTAGGGTTCATGTACCACAAATTAGGGCTTTTGGGTAATTATGTTTCTAAGCACTAATTAAGGTGTTTTTGAATGAGTTAAGGCTAACTAATGAATTATAAATGAATTGGTACAATTAGATGATGATCATGAATGATCATATAATAGTTAAAAGGATTTGATTTTGATTAAAGATGGTTAAGGGTTTAGGGCTCATGTCCTCTAATGGTTATTCTCTATTGGGTAAATTAGGATTTTATCATATGATCAAGATATGATAATATGATGATTATAGATAATGATAGGTATGTGTAATGGGTTGGATAAACCCTTTTGTTATTGATATTGATTTTGTGTGAAATAAGTGTTGATGGTTATTTGATTAAAAGTCAAGGAATGATGGTGATGATGATGCCTTGTTTGTATAGCATGGGTTCAAGGTAAGTAAACTGGTTATAATATTCTATTATATGGATTATGTGAGAACTCGTATTTTTCCTAGTAATTAAAAACCATTTATTTATTCGTAATTTTTATTTGTATCTTATTTTACATGCTATTCACGTATTAAATACCTTGCTTACGTAAATCCCAGAAATTTCGAGAAATTTTAATTTATTTTATATTAATTATTTCTCTAATGATTTAATATAATTTATGAGAATTTTAGAAATTTTTATTTCTTTTCCAAGTTTCACTTAAATCAAATTTTTTTTGATTTAAATACATTCTCGTGTATTTTATAAAGTTGCTCGAACAGACGGAATGAGAATCGGTAATTTTTATACCTCAACTTGAAGAAGGCAAAAAAATATTATTTTCAATAAATATTTCGTTTTTAGAATTTAACTTGCACCGAGTCATAGTTTTTTTTACGTGTTTTAAGTAGAATCGGGCTAGGATTTAGAACCGGGCCTAGGTAAATTGGACTATTGGTCCAAGATAAAAAAAATATACCCCATAACCCTCTTTTCTTTTCTTTTTTTTTCCTTCCTGTAGATACAACAACAAAAAAGAACACACATATTTTTTTTTCTTTCCTTCCTAACCAAAATCAAACCACACTGTGATCTCAAAACCATCACAATCTTCATCATCTATTGTATTTTCAATTATCCAAGTATGTAAAAGTGATCCTTGGTAAGAATCATAACCTATGCTAGTTCAATTTTCCCCATGCATTGCTATTTTTTTTAGAACAAGAATGATCAATTTAGAGTTTATAAGTGATTAGGTTATTGTATTGATTAGTCATGGATTTGGGGAAATATGAATTAAGTGATTTCACTAGCCCTAAATTTTAGTACACCTTGGATTAAACAATACTTATAGTAGTGTGAATAGGGTGTGAATTCAGGTTATGCTTGTTAGGGTGCTAAGAGATGTTGTTAGAATAGCCTTTAGTTGTCATGGTGGGCGAATTTTACGTCTATCCCGGACAGCAGTTTAATTAGGTTAAAATCCGTGGCTTTTGCCACATTATCCAATGTTATATTGACTTATTTAGGTGTTATATCCATCCTACTTGATTGTGGCGAGTCGAATGGTCAACCAACTCATCCGAATGAAGAAGTTATGGCCGAAATAAGATTTTAGCTCAAATCTGAAAGTGCGGACTTGTTTAGTGTACTACAGCACCTTAGGTCCCCTAAACTTGAAATTTCAGGTTATGAGGACTTAGTAGGACTTATAACTTAAGTTTGGCCGCTGACCTTGCGTTAATATCCATCATCAATTGAGTTTTATGACTAAAACGGTGATCGCCAATTTTATAACCGATTTTCCAAAATTTTAACCTTTCTCCAAGATGGATTTTTTTTCATTTAGAAAACTGAGATAAATTCATATGTCTAGGAACGTCGGGTACGAAAATACCTTTCCGACGGTATAAGGTTCATCGTCTATCTCTTCATAACGAAGAAATGGCAGCCATTTTTAGAAACTAGTCTAATAAGTAGCAACCGACCTAAACTAGCGTTTGGTTTAGCGCGTTTGATATAGGTATCGAGCGTTTAGCCATGATTTCTCCCTTGAAGCATTTGAGAAACTTATAATGAGGACTTTTGATGCAAAGGTTTAGTGTCCGTTAGTTACATCTAAGTTTTTGACACATAAGTGGGTATAGTTGACTAATTAGAAAATTTATAAAGTTTTGCTGATATGGCTGCTGTCCTAGGTTTAAGTGTGTCGAAAAGGTGTTTTCAGCCTTCGGATAAAACTACAAAGTTGTCCAGAATGATGTTTTTAGTCACCATCGCGGGAACGGAAGCTTTAAAGTGGGCATTTGACCCTCAAAAATGCAAAATACAGACTGTGATGTTTGACTTTTCGTGCAAAATGCATTTTGGTTTTTATTTTTAAAAAGGCATCTAGACTTCAAAACTTTTCTTGAAATTCACAAGATATTAAATTCATGATGTATATGACTTCTCTGAATTTTTTTGATTTTTTTCCAAGAGTCTAAATAGGATTTTTAGGCTTCGCGAAAAGGAGTTTTCTGCATTTTTTTTTACTAAGCGGGTAGATGACTAGTTCATTACCCGAACGCCCTTAAGCAAGCCTAAACCTTATGGAATGGATTTGAAATGATCAATACTGATACTTAGGATGTATAAAATCATAATTTATGTGAAATTCAGGTTTAATGATTTGTTATCCGCCCCAAGTCGGAAAAGGCCAAAAGTTGACTATTTTCTATACGTTTAGTCAAAACTTATTAAAACGAGTTCTAAGCTATATAACTTGATGAAACAAGTTTGTATGACCATATTTTGTTGTATTCCAGTAACTTACATATATTATTACAACTTTTCATTATTGAGTCATACTCGGGTCGTACTTTGACTTTTGTTGACTTTTTACGTATTAGGTCGCGGTTAACGTATAATTGGCGTTTTTAGGTTCCAAATTGTTTGAGAATATTAGTCTAAGACATTTATCTTTATTTTTAAGTATTTCCTACAGATTGTGAGCTTTATAGGTCATGTTTACTCTTAGACTCGGTTACTTGTGCAAGTTACTTATGTATCTCAATTTTTACGAAATATTTTGATTCAAACGTTTTATACTTTTATAAAACAAATATCTAAGGTCGTGATCACACTTGTAGGTCGCGGATAATTCTCAAATTATTACTATTGTCTTTCTTCAGCCGGATCTCTATCTCGTCTCATTTTTCCTTTTAAGGTGAGTTCATAGCCCCTTTTCTTATACTTTGTTACAAATTGCGGGGTGAGAATAACATGGGTGGAATACAATCATTTAAAACTTTTGTTATGCTATTCAAGAACTGTATGCTTTCCCCAAATTATACATTTACTTATTGCATTAGTACCTTAGTCAAAAAGCCCCTACATCATGAACCGTTAATTCACATTTTGCAAGCGCGAATGTTGTGGATGGATCCATCGGGATTGACAATCCCCGTCCCGATTACCTTGACGCACTTACATTTGATTACTTAAGTATTTTGACTAGATACTTACTAGGGGTAAAACAATTATGTTAAAGCTTCGGTGTCGTGAGCTATTGCAATAAATAAATAGAAATGATTTTGTACGACGGTACTAAAGCATATCCTGTTGCTATTCTTATAAAATTAATGTTTGTGTTTCACATCACTACTTATTAAACCTATGAATTTCACTCAACTTTATGTGGACCTTTTTACATGTTATTTCTCAGGTAATGCTAATACTTAGTTTTGCTTGGATGGGAGCCCGCAAGATGTTTTCGCAGCTTGGAGATTTTTGTGTATATTTAAACTTCGGTTTTGGTAAAAACTGTCAGAAGTTTATCATATATTATTGGTAACTATATGTTACAAAACGATAATTAAATAATATTTTTTTCCGCTTATAAAACTCTGGGACCCTTTGTTTAAAACTCTGATCTTTTATGATGTAATCTAAATGTCTTTTATTACGTCATTTTCAAGTCATTTATAATTTATTGTTACTTGTACCATGACGTGTTACCCCCTTGCTGCCTAGTTGTTCCCTTGCCTGATTTTGGGTGTCTCACAGATTGGTATCAGAGCGATGGTTATAGGGAACTGAGTCGTTTTTAAAACTTAGTCTATAACCTAAAGTTCAAATATTTCATGTTTTAAGTGTCAAACACAGAATCTGCCATTGTTGTTCAATATCCGCGCGGGTAACTCTCTGATCCTTATTATTTACTTTTAAATATCGTTGTAGTATTTCATCTCTTGATTACATTTTGAAATATTACGTTACTCTAATGACGATAATTACTATCTCTTTTCAAAGCCTTTGTGCTTCATGAATTATCATCGGATATTACTTGATTACATATGCTCTTAATGCATTTCTTAAATTCTTGTTCTTGTGAATTGATCTTGTTACCATGATTTTAGTTTGTTATGACATTACATACTTGTATTCAGAGTGCGTATGATGCCGACTTTGCATACTCACTTTTATGATTACTATTTCTATTTTATTTATGTGTGATACGACTGGCCTCACATACTCGTTCGTTTTGAACCGTCTGTTTTCTCGACTCATTCTTTTACATGTTGTGCATACTCTCGTGATACCATTGTTTGGGATGATTAAGTGTTGCCTTCAATGAAACTTCTGATTTTCATTTTACTACCCTGTGCGGTACTTCTATTGTTAAACCTCTTTAAGATATCTATTTAGATATCCAATTTACTTTTTGACCATTTGTGATAGGATGTCTTGGAAAATAGTCTATAAACCATTGTGTAGCTCAATGTGCCTCCAAAAAAGACTAAAGGACATCGTGAGAGTCACACATCTCGAAGCATTCCTTGAATCCGTGTAGAATAATATCGTGGGTGTTCGTAACATTGATTGACCTTTACGTCATCGTTTTACGCGACACTTGTATATTGATTAAATATTACTTCATTGACCATTCTACGTTTCGACTTCGAATTTCAACGTTTGTTTGTACCTTGGAAGTACCGTCGTCATCTTGTAATTCATTCTCTATTATGTGGCGACTGTTTGGAATACGATTCTACTTCTATAAACTTGTATCCTCCCTTTTCATTAAACATCCTCGCTCCGGGAGTGCAACTCGTTAATGTTCCATTTCTTTCTCGCTATATTTTGTGTTTTTGAAAAATCACGCCGCCAAGAGACCTTCCTACCTTGCATCTTGAAATTTAAGCCATGGATGTCATGCGCCTTTTTTTTATTTCTTAGATTCTCGTTGGTATGCTTAAACCATTTTGATACTATGTTTTCTTTATATGCTTAATTATACAATCTAATTTCGTCTTTATGGAACCGACAAATCACGTGTGTACATAAATTCCGGGTCATTATGAAGTTTGATTAATTTTAAGGAGTCAAAAATATACTTTCTGCAGAAAAGTTACATGTAATTTAACGATGTCGAGAAAATATTTTTATAAACTTTAGACATAAAAATATATTTCTACTTGTTGAGACGTTCGTTTAGGACATAAAATATGACCCTAAATCTTAAAAAAAAACGAGCAAGTTACGCTCATTTGAAATTGTAAAACTTAAGAACTTATTTTCTACATATTTCTAAAATATCATTTTGTTGACAGATTAGATGCGAGGGCAATTTAATTTTTTTTTTCGTTTCAAGTCTCGAGTAAAACTAGAAAGTTATCCAAAACATCGTTTTTCACCAAATTGCTTTAGTCTTCGAGTCTTAAAAATGTCATTTAGAAAGTCAATTGGTCTGGTCAGACCCCAAAAGTCAAACTTAAAAGTCAAAGCTGATAGAATTTAAAAATATGGTTTGAAGTTCTTGTTTTCACATCTTACATCGTTTGTTATCATCTTGACACGTGTCTCATGACGATTCCGGCTAAACCTTTTGAAATCTTATCACCTTGTAACCATTTTGCAGATTTTTTATCAGTTACTCTTTATTACTCTCATGTTAACCCACCGCTATTTTATAAGATATCATTATGTCACCATATATATAAAATTATTATTGTTTTACAAATAATTTTACCAATTTGTACTACCGGACTTTATAAAATACTTGAAAAATACCTAATAGATAATTGACATTATTTTATGATGTATTTTCACAAATTGTTTTACTTTTGTCTTATAAAAGAATTTGTGTAACATTAAAGTTGTTGATTTAAATAGCTAGCGAATTATTTACTCTCTAGAACGTTTCATAAATTAATTCGATACCTATTTAGAAATGACATTTTATATATATTTTAAATATATGACACGTAATACTAGTTTGACGAAACTGAGCATCGCATTGCTAGTCCTAAATTATGCATGGCCTGATCACCTATGCGTAATTTAGAAGGAGCCATGCGAGGCTGAATAGTAGTCACCTCAAATATTTTTACAAGAGCCAACTTTTTACATGTATTTCTGAAAAAGCTAGATAAAACGAAATTTTAAAAACTTTTACATATTATGCGAGTAGCACCTGTTTGTAACATATGCACATGTTTCCTTACCTTTTTCTTGAACAAATTACGTTCCTACAAGTACATGTTTCTTTACTCAACGATATCTGTTGTACTTATTACCACTCATCTAATTACCGACCATTGATACCAGACTTGAAAGTTTCAATGTTGTTATGCTTCTACACCGACTAATTTTCAGTGAGTAAATTTTGGTATACCTTCGAAATTTCTTCGGACGCGAATAACGATTTATGACTGTACATGAATAGTGATATCGTATATTCGTCATAGTGTATGTCAGACTCTATCATCTCGAAATTCATTCATGTGAACCATGCGTTGACTTCGCTCTCTAATCACTAAATTTGTTCATTTTAATTATTTTATTTACAAGTGACTTTTTAAGAATTTTCTTCGAATTGAAAATTTTATTAGTGTGGCTTTTCTTTTTTGATCGTGTATGAATCGCCGCGAACTTAATGAGCTGATGTTGGTGAACCACCGACTGTACTCAAGAATTTAACGACTTGCTAAATCCTTTGTTTCCTAATGTCTTTTTGACACGTCTTGTGACACCCCAGGCAAATCCTACATCGGCTGTGGCCAGGAGAGATCTTGGTTCATAAGATAACATTCGCCTTCTCATGACACAACGCGTTTTGTGGCCTACTGCACGTGGGGTTCTTAGGAACTGGCAGTTAAGCGTGCTCATGGAAGAGTAGTACTGGCTTGGGTGACCTGCCGGGAAGTCTTCACAAGAGGGCCACAAAGCAAAGCCGTGAGCTTGCGGGCAAAGCGGACAATATTGTAGTCTGAGTAGGTGGGATGTTATAAGGAACATAAAAATCAAATCAACTGAGGTGTGATACCAACTGATGTGGACGGCTATGGTTCAATCCACAGAATTCAAAGAAGAAAACATGAGACTAAGTATGGGCTATTCTGGTTCGATCCATACCGGTCAAAATTTTCTGAGAACTGTCATGTATAGAAATTTATAATCTCGGACTAAATATGGATGGCTGTAGTTCAATCCATACTTGTCAAAATTTTATAAAATATCATGATATGTGCAAAGGTGAAGATCTATGGTTCAGTTCACAAAACATCATTTGACTAAAAAGCATGGAATTTGATCTGAACATGGGTGAACTTATATGGGCTGGTTCACCAAGTAATATTGGACTGAAAACATGAATCTGACATGAGTAAGGATGAACGTCGTTGGGTCGGTTCACCAATACAAAAATCTGAACGAGCAAGGGTGAACGCCTATGGGTCGGTTCACCAAAACAAAATTTCGCAGAAAAGCACATGCGACTAAATATGGCCAGTCCTGTACCAACCTTTTACTTAGTCAAAAACTTTAAGAAAATGACTGATAATTGAAGAAAACTGACTAATAAATGCATGAGACACATGAAAGATAACAATGCCAAGATCTGGGAAGTTCCTGGTGACTACCCACTAGTCACATGTCAAGTTTTAGAGCCTACAGGTCGAACCTATAGCTCTGATACCATAATTGTAACACCCCACTTGGATAAGTGGACCGTTACGTGTATTTATGGCGTGTCATCAAAGCATAAGGTAAATGTCCTAAAACATTAACTGACCATAAAGCAATACCGGAATCAAACATCGGTAATCCAAACATAAGCCCAAAACATGAAAAATAAAATACTGAAAGAAAGGACTAAACAATGTCCAAATAAGCAGAATAATGTAAGTGCATAAAATAAGAAGTCTGGATAGCTTCTATCCCAAATGCACGTGCTCTTAGAATCCTAAAAGCGTCCTGGTGTACCTGCCGTTAGAACATGAAAGGAACTACGGCTGAGCATAACGCTCAGTGAACGGATATAAAGCATGATAAGAAATTACTGAAATGAAACAGATGATAAAATACTGAAGCTGTAAGACTGATAAGTAAAGTTACAGCGGAAATCTGTGTATAATCTATAAAGGCTGATTTATAAATAATAAAGCTGAACTGTTATCTGTCAAATCTGAAAACATGCATTTACTGTATTTTAATTGCCAGAGCTTATATAGGTCATGTGCTGTAACAACGTTGCATGAATAACTGGAGGGGTGACCTCGTCATGCTGTAGAGGGGTGACCTCTAAATAACTGTGCTGGGTGGAGGGATCAGCTCCAATGTGAAGGATGTAGAGCACACACCACAAAATATACCATGGCTACAATATTGTCCGCTTTGCCCGCAAGCTCACGGCTTTGCTTTGTGGCCCTCTTGTGAAGACTTCCCGGCAGGTCACCCAAGCCAGTACTACTCTTCCATGAGCACGCTTAACTGCCAGTTCCTAAGAACCCTACGTGCAGTAGGCCACAAAACGCGTTGTGTCATGAGAAGGCGAATGTTATCTTATGAACCAAGATCTCTCCTGGCCACAGCCGATGTAGGATTTGCCTGGGGTGTCACATTCACCCCCCCTTCGGGACTCATCGTCCTAGATGAGGTTTGCCCCACCATCCCGAACGGCTCAGGAGTGGCTCTGATACCACTTGTAACATCCCACCTACTCAGACTACAATATTGTCCGCTTTGCCCGCAAGCTCACGGCTTTGCTTTGTGGCCCTCTTGTGAAGACTTCCCGGCAGGTCACCCAAGCCAGTACTACTCTTCCATGAGCACGCTTAACTGCCAGTTCCTAAGAACCCCACGTGCAGTAGGCCACAAAACGCGTTGTGTCATGAGAAGGCGAATGTTATCTTATGAACCAAGATCTCTCCTGGCCACAGCCGATGTAGGATTTGCCTGGGGTGTCACACTTCTATTTCATCCTCTCCTTTGTTGGGTCTACTGGATGTAGATCTTGCAGCCTGTCAAGAACGGTGAATGACTTCTGTAATCACAAGTCAATCCACAGAGAGACTCTATACACAATATGAATGTAGAATAATAAAGAAATAATAAAGTTTGACTTTGACCAGGACCAGGAGCACGACTTGCTCCTACTACTACTAGGACCAGGAGGAACTACATACCTCCTAGTCTACCTTATTACATTTAACTATTACAATGGTCTTAACAATCCTTCCCTAAACTTGAATTTGACCTGTTGAGTTCAAGTTTCCTGTAAAACGTGCAAGAAAGCCCGAGGATGGAATCAACAAAACCAATAGCAGCCTTAGCAAGATAAGAATCAGAGTAACCGCCGCAACATGAAACACTAGAAGCTTCTTCAAAGCTTGGAACAAATCAGCATCGTGTTGAATCTTTTCAGCAACATGAGCAGATTTGATGAGCCTTTACCAAGTAGCTGCTCGCTCTTGGGCTAGCCAGTCTTTTTGGTGGAATAAGCATCACACTGGGAGACTAGAACCCAGCCCAACTCTTAGAACGTGAATCAATGGTGAGTGGGAGTACCCTGATGATTTTAGGCAAACCATCACAGCCGTCAACGGATTTGATATGTCTTTACCAGAAGCCGTACCCCCCTGGACTCGCCAACTCTCAACAATGAAGCATCGGTGAGTTGAAAACCCTATAGCTTTAAGCAAGCTAACGGATTTGATAAAATCTTTACCAAGAGCCGTACCCCCTTGGATTAGCCACTTTTCAGTCTAGGACTATGGCAAGTGAAAACCATCCAGTTTTGGGTAACCTGGCAACCATCAACGGATTTGAAAATCGCACCAGGAGCCGTACCCTCAAGGTGAATCAAATCTTTCTTGTCGATGAGACATGGTGAGTTGAGGACCATTTGTTGTGAGGACCAAGTCGAACACCAGGTGAAACCAGTAACCAGCACAATCACAATCTAGTATAAAATCCAAGATGTGTTAAAAGTATAAGCAGATATTATATAAAAAGTAATTTTTTTTAACTATAAAGACTGAAATTCACCAATCACTTTACATATTGGTGAAAAGAATGATAATAAGAACAAATGAACAAAAAATACAAAACAGAAACACTTACAACCCAACCAAATCACAGACCAGAAGCGGCCTTCTTATCAGCCTTCAAACGTGCCTGGATGCCTTCCACCAATGTTGTGGCCATAGAGGATTCATTTCCTGATGGAGCATTGGAAATATGCAAGTGACTAGCCAACATAGCCTCCATCGAAGAAATTGTCAAAGGATAATCCACATCTGTGAGCATGAAAACCATATGACCAGATTCCAACTCCAACATATGCACACCACATCCCGCATATAACTTCCATCGCTGAATCACCCATTGCATCTGATTCTTCCATATACCAGAAACAGGAGCATGAGGAGGTGCATCAAGCATCAGCTTAAGATCAGCCCATATGCGCAGACCAGGCCAGGAAGACACAGCCATGGGATCAAAAGGCATGCCAGAATCCACAAACCCATATAAAGCCATAAGATCGTGACGATCAGCCCAAGACAACACACCCTGCAAACCCGAAGCTAACCTTACAGACCCATCACTAAGAGTAATCCTATGGGATACCATACCAGGAAGAGTTGTGGAACGCTCAACCGTCCAACCAGTAATATTTCCATTTCCCAAAGGCAAATCAGAATCACTGTCAGAAGCGGCATCAATCAAATTTTCAGGATCACGCTTCTCATAAGGGACCGTCTTGCCACGTCTAACTCGGCGAGCTGATTTCTGGCGAAGCGAACGGTGAGGTGTGGGATCACTAGGTGTGGGTTCAACCTTTACCTTTACCTCAGCAGCAGTGGGAGCAGGAGAAGTAGACTCATTAGGTTGCCCACCCAAGGGATCAATAGGAGCTGCACTAGAAGTAGGAATAGGTTGAGTTCCAGGAACCGGTGGTGATGGGGATGGCATATCAGGTGTAGCAGTTGTAGTTGTTGTGGTAGCAAAGGTGGTGGTGGTAGCATGTGTGGTGGTGGTAGCAGTACCGGAAGAAGAACCCAAAGGAGCAACCAAAGGAGAAGGGGTGGTACCAACTGAAGTAGCAACAAAAACCGATGGACTAGCAGCAGAACCAGGAGTAGGAGCAGATGAAGGACCAGTAGTAATAGCAGGAGAAGAAGTGGTCACCACACGAGGAGGGGGACGGTAGATAAATTTTTCCGGAATGGGTTGACTCTGATGCTTGACCATACGTTCATAGAGTGCCTTGAGCTCATCAAAAGTCAAAGCCCGAACCCTGTCCCATTTCCAACCAGCTTGAAAATAAGCAGCCGATTGATACTTCACATATCGCTGCATCTGCTTTCGCTCCTCAGTTCTTGATAAAGGTCTGTTCTTTCTCTTCTCACGAAGCTGTGCAGCAAGTGCCAACTGTTGCTTGCGCATCAACACCATGGCTCTTGGAATACAGTTATGCTCATCCACATCGTCACCCAAAATATCAGTGAACTGGGCATAATCCCTGGTAAGAATAGTCAATACCTGCATCCAATCACTATCACTCCAATGCATTGCATCATGCTGAACTTGTTCACGCCTCTGCTGTTGAAGCGCCTCAGCCGCAGCCCTTTCAGCCTCATCAATCTCAGCTTGGATCCGTTGAGCAGCCTCCTCACCTAGCCTATCCTCCTCAAGCTGTCTGCGTGTACGCTTGTGAGGTGGTGAGGGAGCATCAGTCATTGGGGCCTTCCCCTTCGAATCATGGGATGGACCAGCATTGGAACCAGCAGCAGGACCAGAAGCACCATCCATAGGAGTAGAAACTCCAGCCAAAGAAGGAACACTGGAGGATGTCGGAGGAACCGGCAAATCATCATACAATTTATCAGCAAAGGCAGCCTTTGCCAACAATGTCAAACCATCCTCAACACGCTCCGTACCCTCCTCATCAGAATCAGAGTGGATCACATGCTTCTTTCGTCGTCTTTGCTGAGTCTCCAAAGCTTTGATGCGATCAGCCAGAGGAAGAACAAACTCCCTAGTAAGCTTCCGGTGTTGGTTCAAATTAGCTTCCAATGAAATAATCCGCTCATGATACCTGTGCATAAGATCAAGTAACGACATAAGTGTAGTAGGCTCCTTCGCCTGCCCACCAAGAGAACTCGTGTCAGGGAAGGCGTCATTGGAGCCCGAAGCAACAAATGGGTCAACAGTAGGAGTACTAGCACCAACAGGCTTATCAAAAGAGTGTGGAGCAGGACTAGGAGGTGGAGTCTCCACAAATGGAGACTTTTGTGGTACTGAAAAAGGACCAGCCTTGGAAGGGGATGGTTTTTCAACCACCACCTCCTCAACCAGCTCCTCCTCAACCACATGAGAAGCACCACCAGTAGGAGCCTCCTCCTCCATAGGGTCATCATCAATCACAACAAACTCAGGAGCCTCCTCCTCCTCCTCCATAGGACCCTGAGCCAGCCCCAACATGGCCTCAGTAAGGGGCCTCCACTCCCCGGTAAACCCATGGACCATATTATAATACACCTTTGCAGTAAGCTTAGACGGCACATGTTCAGTCCTATCACGAGGAATGCAAACCATTATTTGTTGTAAAAACCTAGGATACATAAGAAACTTCTTCCTTGAACCAGCATTATAAAGATTACTAACCATCCCCTCAAACAGATAATGAGAGAAATTAAAAACTCTACCCTGAGCCAAGCAAATGAGACCAGTAGCCAAAGGAGTAGGGAAAGCATCCCAACTCCCAGACTTGGGACTTAAACAATGAATCAGTAAATGCACCAAAAGCTTCCATTGGGGGGAAAACCTATCTTTCTGGAAGTTAAACTTCCCCCCATGATTGTACCCTATAGCAGCCATCCCCTCCAATACCTCCGAATTGGGGATGGACTCAACACCACCCTCATATTGAAGATGAAGGGAAGATCGAATAGAAGCCTCATTCACCACGTATGAACGTCCATCTATGGTAGCATGGAGTTCACGTGGACGACCAACCACAACCACAAGACGAGCAGATGCCCAAAATTGACGAATAACACTATCATAAATAGTGGGACATACAGTAAACGCATACCTTAGGTTGGAAGCTTCAATGAATTCTAGAATGTCAGTAAAATGATCACGATGTGGACCATCACCCAGATAGGCAACTTTGTTGTGAGCAGGTTGGTATACTAGGGCAGCCATGGATCTTGATTAATTGGATGAAGGAAGATTTTGGTTAGGGTGGAGAGAGTAGGATCGGTTTTGTGTGTGTGATGAATGGAATGATTGAGTCAAGGGGGTTATGTTGATCATTAATAAGGAAAGTAGTAACTGTTCATTGACC
This sequence comes from Glebionis coronaria, assembly GCA_025667525.1. NCBI lineage: Eukaryota > Viridiplantae > Streptophyta > Magnoliopsida > Asterales > Asteraceae > Glebionis > Glebionis coronaria. The sequence continues at coordinate 409,242 of JANFOE010001307.1, forward strand.
CCTATTAATGGGGGGTTGCCCTTTCAAATTAGACATAATTGCATAGTAACCACTTGCCCCTTTTAACATAATTCCCAAATTCAAATTTACCAAAGTTAAGTAAAAATGTAAATACCAGAATTGAAAGCGTTGACTAAAAGTCAAAGCACACAATGGTCAGACCAGAAGCAAAATGTGGTCAACAAAGGACAATAAGAATGAACAGTGTCCCAGACCAGTACCAAAAGCCAATCACCACTTGACAAAGAAGAATTTTGAACCACCAGAAGCCAACCAATTATGACTAGAAGCTGACCAATGAGGACCAGAAGCCAGTCATGTAAGACCATAACCACCAGAAGTGAGCAAAATCCTCCACCAGGAGTAACACACACCACCAGAACCAATGTAATAAGTTGTTAAAATCTACCAATACGTTAGTCTGTCCTAAGAATATGTACACAAAGCCTCCCCTTAGGCTTAGCCTCCCCTCTGTTGGAAATACGTTTTCCCAATAAAGTCTCGGTCACATCTTAGTTAGCATAGATCACGAGATATAGACTATTTAGAACTTTGTCTCTTGGAGCGACCTCCCTTAGGGAGAGATTGTTGGAAATACGTTTTACGTATTTATGAAGGATCAGTCGCTCCAACGATAATTATGTAATGGGCTCGTGATCCATTTAGTAAATGCATAGTCCATATAGCCCACATGTAGGGTGGGCTATATATATCCCCTCCTAGCATGTTAGGAGGGGTTGGTCATTTTCATATTTCATAATTCAATCTTTACTTTCTCTCTCTACTCTTCTCTTTTGTCTCCTTTCTCTCTCTACACCTACATCTCCCTTCTCATATTTCTTATATTAATCAACCATCTTTATACATCAAATCCATCAAATCCATCATGTAGAATAGGCCAATAATCGCGTAGACCTTCAATTGGTATCAAGAGCATGGTTAGTTTGGTTTATTCTTGTTTTTCTTTTGTTTGATTTTGATGGGTTTTGATTTAATCACGCTTAAATAGTAAAAAGTTTGTATTTTTTATAAAAAGTTTGTGTTTTTATGTTTTAAATCATAATTAAATCTTTGATTTACTTATTTTATATAAAAATCACAAATTTTTATTCAAAAATCAATTTTTTATAATCAGTTTCCATTTTAATTTTTTATTATTAGTTTTTCTTTTATCAGTTTTTTTATATAATCAGTTTTTATATAATTTTTTTTATATAATCTTTTTTTATAACCTTTTTTTTATTCAATCTGGGATTCGTGTTCTGTCCATCGAATCTGTTTGTCTTTTTTGGTCAAATCTGTCAAGTATCTTGGTTATCATCTTTCTGTCCAAACTGTCCCATCATAACTGTTCTTCCATTCCAAAAGTTCCGGACGAACAAAAGTTCCGGACGAACAAAAGTTCCGGATGAACGAAATCTTCCGAATGAACGAAATCTTCCGAATGAACGAAATCTTCCGAATGAACAAATCTTCCGAATGAACGAAATCTTCCGAATGAACGAAATCTTCCGAATGAACGAAATCTTCCGAATGAACAATATTCCGCATGAACATTCTTCCGAATGAACAATCTTCCGAATGAACATTCTTCCGAATGAACACAATTCAAACATAACGGGAACCTTTTTGACTCGACACCAATTTTCGACTCCTCACCTCTCGTCTCACACGACTCACCCTCGACCCTCCCTCAAACCCTCGACACTCACTCTCGAGACCAACACCCTAAGAACTCGACACTTTGAAAACAGACCCTCGAAGCCAAAACTCCATTCTCGTTTGAACCTCACACCCACACCTCTCGACTCACTAACACACACAACAACACTGAATTCGACCCTTACCCACACCCTCGTTCAATTTTCACATTGACTCCCTCGACAACAGTCTTCACACGTCTCTCGACACAAACTCTCCTCTCTCGACAGACCCTCCCCCTCGAACTCCCTCTATCACTCAACCCCCTCACACCCTCCCTCGTCACAAACACATCCCTCTCACAACTAGACTCGACCCTCATTCAATATACACTCGACTGAACCCACGACAAAAACAACCCTCGACCCTTACCATTCAACCAACTTCACTCGACACCAAATAATTACCCACAAACCTCACACTCAAGACCCAAATCTCTCGTCAAAATCAAACAAGACACGTTTTTTTTAAAACCAAGATCTCAGATTCATTTTTTGTTGTGATTCAACATGCATGCCTAGATCATTTAAAGATCAAGACACACGAAAAATTGTCATCATTGATCTGTTGTTGGATTTACTTTTCGAAGAAGAAGAAAAGATTTATAACAATTTTGTTATAATCTTATCTTGTTTCGATTTGTGTGACAGAATGACCCTACAGATTATAGAAAGACTCAATAAACGCAAACAATAGATAACCTACCCGAGACCCTTTGTTTACAAAAGATCTTGAAGCCTCTTCTTGTTCTCGAAGCTGTCATAACGAAATCAAAAGGGGCTTTGGCTGTGAGATTGGATTACAAAGAAAGTTGGACGTTTCAAGGAGTATTGATATGAGATTGGGACGAGATTGGCTGTGAGATTGGGACGTTTTCAGGAGTTTGATTTGATTATGGAAGCTTGGTTCAGTTGAGGAGAGAGAGAGAGTTGAAAGGACGGAGGAAACAAGTTGTGAGAGAGAGAGAGATATCTCGTTTAGTTTTTGAGAGAAAATAGGTGAGATTAGGTTTTTGTTTTTTATATCAAAGATATTGGGGCGGATTAAACAAGGAAGTGGAGTGGGGCGGTGGACTCACTTTGATTGGGACACGTTTTGTTTTTCCCAGCCACATGTTTTGATTGGGAGTATAATATAAAGCCACACGTTTTGCTTTCTTTTCTAAAGAGTTTCTTTTATTTTTTATTTTTAAATACTAGATTTTTTTTTATTTTTAGTTTTTATATTTAATAAGTTAAGGTTATTAGTTAATTTTTGTATTTTGACACTTTTATTTTTCTAGTTTAATATATTTTGTTTATGAATTTTTGGCAAATCGTGTTGAGGCGGGTATTTTAAAAGTTAACGTGGAAAAATATTTGTCGGGTTAAACGTTATTGTGGCCGGATTTAAAGACAAACGTGACGAGTCAAAGTAACGGGCTTCATTTATATCATCAATCGAGGAATTTTAAGTGTTATTTACGGGTCTTTCGTTTTTTTTTCACGAATTCTAAAATCCCGAAAACAACAACATCCACGTCATTTTTAATTGATATTTAATGGATTCGTTCGATTCGACATGTCAAAAGGGAGAATCGCATTTAATGCAAAACAAAGTTAGGAAAAGTGGCATCACTTCATTTCAAATGCTTCAGTCCCATCTTGTCACTCTTTCAAGGATTCAAGGAGGGAGCGAATTTGTGACCATCTTTGGACAAGATCGTCATATATTCATCGATTCAATATTCACCACTTTGACCCAACTCGCCGAGCAACTCAACAATGAAAACTGCAATCACTCTGCATCGGCACTTGCATTTAAGACTCTTGTGACCCAACTCACGCCTTTTCTCCAATTTAATATCATCAAGTCTGAAAGTTCAGTGATTTGCCAGTCATTTCTTCGAGATACACATACCGAGCTTCGAGTTTTCCGTGATACAATATTGAAACTCATGACATCGGTCTCATCTTCGATTTATCAAAGATCACGACTTCAGCAAGCGTATGATAATGGAGTACAAGAATCAATGACGCAGATGTAAGAGGAGAATGGTCATACGGTTGACAACTTGGAGCATAACGATGGCAAGAGCACGGAATCAGGAGAACAACATGATATCAGTGGCACGTCAGGGAATGTTCACGAGATCTCTCTTGATGACACCTCACCCGTTTATGACGAAGAGCCGGCAAACATGGTACAATGTAATGTTGTTTATGATGTATATGCTGATGATATGCCGCATATTGAGCATTCTGAACCTAATTATGACAAACATGGGATGGAAAAGAGTGATAGCAATACCACTTCTGATTCATCCGATGTAAGTCATAATGGGGGAGAGATTGTTCAGAATGCTATAGTACATCATGATAAATGCTTTATAACTGCTTCGTTGACTGCTTCTGATTCCACGATTATAGAGCTCGAAACGATTGTAGCTCAACAATCAAAAGATCTTGAGGTTGCCAAACTTGAATTTTCTAAGAAAACGGACAAATTTGAAACATGCTTTGAAAAACTTGAAAAGTCAAACGTTGTTCTTGAAAGAAAATTGGATCAAAAAGTTTTAGATTCTAAAGCTGAAAAGGATAATCTTTTGAAACAAATTCAGTTACTAGAGTCTAAATTGGCATCCCAAGATAGAGTGCTTAAAGAGAATGAGACATTAAAGGCTCAAGTACAGGAAAAGGTCTTTGCTATAGCCGCGTTGAAAAACGAGTTAAGGAAAAATAGAGGACCTAGTGTGGACACTAAGCTTGAAAAACCATCAATCTTGGGGAAACCGCCTACAAATCAGTTCGTCAGACAACCGATTGTCAGACAACCTACTACATTTAGATCCGAGCGACCACAATCCTCGAGACCGCGGTTTGCCTCCCAAGTTGATTTGGTTCATCTTTCTAGACCAGTCACTCCAGCAACTAGGCCCTATGTGATCACTCCAGCTTTAGCAAGACCAAATCATATGATTGCCTCTAGTTTCCCTGAAAACACCAAGACCACGTCTAGAACTAGTTCAAATGACGTTGGCCATAAACCTGGTCTAAGGGAAGTTATGCAAAAGACACATGTAAGAGATAGCAATGTCAATCCTAGTCACATGCCTTCTAGATTACCCAACACTTCTAATCGTAGCATGTCATCTCCTAGGAGCATCGATCAATCATCTAGGAATTACTCGGACATTAAATATGCTACCTGTAAAACATGTAGAAAATGTGTCTTTAGAGCCAATCATGATTCCTGTATCAAAAAATTACTTGATGAGGTGAACTCCCGTGCTAGAATTAAGTCCCAGTGGATAGCTAAAATCAAACCCTTTGGTAAAGTTTGGCGCCCCACTGGTAGAACTTTCACTCTTGTAGGAAACGAGTGCCCTTTAACTAGGATAGTCTCCGATTCCACTAAGACTACTAGGGAGGAAATTGATAAAGATGATACTTCACTTAAGCCTAAACTTAAGGTTTTCTATAAAAGGAAACGTTTGCCAGCTAAGATAAGTGAATCATCTACTCAGGTCGCCTCTGACATAAGTAAAGCCAACTGTGAACCCCCACGTGCTTCTAAAATTGATATCGCTAACCCATGTCAAAGCAAGCAAATTCCTAATGAGAATGCAGGTACCAAAGTTGATGTTCCAAAAGAACGAAGCGGTCCAATCATTGTATACCGTTCAACTAAGGATACTCTCAGAGTTTGGTTGCTGAAGAAGCAGATATCAGAGAAACAAGTATCTCAGGGGACTCATGGTTAAGCTTAACTGCACAAGGACTTATAGTCACATCACAGACTATAACTCGATCTTCAAAGAAAGGAAAGTTTATCGTCGATGGTAAACTTATCCTAACAACGAGAAATTAATTTTTCTCGGGCATGGGCTTATATCAAAAACATTCCAAGTTTTTAAGCTCATGCACAATGGCTCCTCGTTAAATGACAGACGATGACCCGGACTTCAGAGACAGGGAAGTTTATCTACGCAACGATAACTTACCCTCTTAACAAGAAATTAAGTTTTCTTGGACACGAGCTTATCCTAAAACCATTCAAAGGTTTTAAGCTTGTGTATAAAGGCTCATCATTAAATATCAGATGATGACCCGAACTTCAAAGAAAGGAAAGTTTATCGCCGATGATAAACTTATCCTAACAACGAGAAATTTAGTTTTCTCGGGCATGAGCTAATATTTAAAAACATTTGAAGTTTTTAAGCTCATGCACTATGACTTACAGTTAAATGTCAGACTGTAACTCGAACTTAAAATAAAGGAAAGATTATTTTTTATGATAACTTATCCTCTTAACGAGAAATTCATCTTTCTCGGTCATGAGCTTGTATTAAAACATTCGAAGTTTTAAGCTCAGAAAGGAAAGTGTATCTTTTAAATAAGAGAACTTTTCCTCATAACGAGAAATTAACCTTTCTCGGTCATGAGCTTTCCGTTAAAACAGTCAAAGTTTTCAAGCTCATGAAAACGACTTCTAAGTAAATGTCAGCTTAGGACTCGTTCTTCAGATAAAAGGAAAGGTTATCGCCGATGGTAACTTATCCTTACAACGAGAAGTTTACAACTTCTCGGACTTGAGCTTTCCTAAGATATTCCAAATCTTAAGCTCAAGTAATTGGTTTTCAAAACTTTGAACACAATTTTTCAAGAATTTCTCAAAAGGTTTTTCTAAATCTTTCAAAATTGTGTGTTCAAAAACGTTTTGATAAAAAGAGCATGTCTTCTGGAATCGATAATATTTACGAACCTAGAAATGTCATTCAATAATGACACGGGATTGTAAATAAAGTTCGAGCAGAAGTTTAAAAGATTTAAAACATGCTCCATTATGGTTTGCTATTATTTCCGATAGTAACCCGCTTTTCACTTTGAAGTCAAGCATTTCACCGGAAAGCTTTGACTTCAGAATCCGAAGTTATCATCTCCACCAACCGTATCAACTTACAATTGATATCTACATACTCGACGATGCGAATACTCAAACGGTGACTACAGCTCTTTCAATAGAACACGGGTCAACAATTGAGGGGGAGCAATTGTCCAGCATTCAGAATCCTTGATGGCGAGAGTGCCAAGTTCACATATTGGTGTCAAGACAACGATATCAATCATACACATGGAGTCAAGAGATAACTTCAGAAGTTACGAGGAAGACCAACATTCGTGAACAAGAACCATGTGCTTCTTTCACATGATGTTCTCCATCATTCAGGTCCAACCTCGTAAATTGCTAATATTGTGAATTCATTATCATATATGATCTTTGCACGTGATAAATACCTTACACTTGTGTTTAAAAGGTATTTAATTTACGTTTCAAGTACACCCTCATTAAATTGAGGGGGAGCTTGTGTAATTCATAAAGATAATTGGATTTGCATTTTTCTTCCCAAATTTTCTTAAAACGCTATTAAATCAATTGATATTAAAAACATTGATTGAGTTAATATTTTTAATATGGGGGAGAAAATGTGATTTAATAGGGGAAATGATTAATCACAAATGGTTTGACTTAACGTGCTAGCTCATCTCGACATGTGCGAAATGTTTTCGGATATCGTGGCATATGTTAAGGGGGAGCAAAATGGATTTACACTTCAAAATGGATTTCATGGTGACATACACTTACCCAAAACATCTCTATTCACGATGATGAAGATTGTGGTGGCATAAGGATGGTAGGATAGGTTAAAGTCCAATGATTCCTCTAGAACCGGAGGAATCTTCCCAAGGACATTCCATAGCTAGAAATAGTAGTCCTTAGGAAAGATGGAGAAAGATTATGAACGTAGCTGAATGCCGACCAAGTACTTAAGTTAGCACTGGAACAATCACAACAAGGTGCTAGTGATGACGTATTGGTAAGCATTGAAGGGGTTGAAGAATGAAAAAGAATTGTAAAGATAAAGGGTGTAAAGAAAGAAGCCCTCCTTACAACTTAGGCAGAAACCGGGTCAATACATATGCTATTAAGATCATTGTTTAATGATTCTTAATATTGAAGACAGACATCATGGACCCAGTGATGCAATGCACAACCCATCCCAGCTAACTCAGATATCTCTCAAAAGATATTTGTTTTAATCACACGGAGACAACGCATTATCTATTGATTTATTCACTCCGAATAAATTGGTATTGAAAAGGTGGCACTCCTCTCCAGCCTCCGATCACTAAAAATCCAAAATGCACGATCGAGTCTAGAGCCATTTGAGATCATCAAATATCTCATTAGGACACACTTTCATATTTCCTTGCTTCTTCACACACTGTGAAAAGTAAGAAAGATCTTAAGAGTCCTACGCAAAATCTTCATGATCTTGCTTGAACATCCGAGTAATACGAAAGTATTTACAATGAAGATGGAAATCCTTCTTGAGTGAATATCAAAAAGCTCATGGTAGGTGACTTGTGCGATTATTCATGAATCAAACTTGTGATAACTGGAAAGCAACAGTGGTTTAATTCTTAAATGAATTTAAACACGTTCCAGGCCTCTACGCAATATCTTAGTGATCTTGCCAGAAGATTCAGATTAATACTATTAAGTATTTACAGTGACGAATGGAAATCCTTCTAGTGTTAACATCAAACAGCACTTGGTAGGTAACTTGCAAGATTCTATATGAATCAAGCTAGTGACAACTGGAAAGCAACGACGGTGCGGTTCTTAATTGAACTTCACTTGTTCCAGGAACATGAATTGACGGCTTCAAATCATGCGGATAAGATTATCCAAATGATTCACTCTTTACGTTCGCAGTCAGCTTTGGACGGTCGAGTAAAGAGAACGGGTTTACCCGCAAAATCTTGTCAAGGAGGTTCTTTATTGAAACTACCTGCCACAAGTACGATAATTAATATCGTCCAACGGTCTTCACTGACCGGAGGTAAAATGCTACCAAATTAGAATGAAATGTTCAAGGCCATTTCATCCGTGTATATTGTTTGTTGCTAACTGTCTTATGCAGCGTAACAAGAAGGTGGCATTGCGGTGTACAATCCATAAGAAGTCGTCACCACATGCTTATACTACATACAATTAGTACTTCAACAAATTCAAGAAAGCCTGAAGGTCAAGTCTTCCGCTGTATCAAACTCTGAAGCTTTCAAGAATTTAAAAGTATAAGTATGTGGAACATGAAGTCACGAAGAGGCAAATATCACAAGTGAAGAATGCACAAGGTCAAGGCAAGGAAACATGCTCAAGACTAAAGTCAAAGATCACATCAAGCATATTCACAAGAACAAGATCGAAGACTCAAGCATAGATGATAGGTTTAAGATTTTGTAAAAAGATGTGACCTCCCTTAGGGGGAGATTGTTGGAAATACGTTTTTCCCAATAAAGTCTCGGTCACATCTTAGTTAGCATAGATCACGAGATATAGACTATTTAGAACTTTGTCTCTTGGAGCGACCTCCCTTAGGGGGAGATTGTTGGAAATATGTTTTACGTATTTATGAAGGATCGGTCGCTCCAACGATAATTATGTAATGGGCTCGTGATCCATTTAGTAAATGTATAGTCCATATAGCCCACATGTAGGGTAGGCTATATATATCCCCTCCTAGCATGTTAGGAGGGGTTGGTCATTTTCATATTTCATAATTCAATCTTTACTTTCTCTCTCTACTCTTCTCTTTTCTCTCCTTTCTCTCTCTACACCTTCATCTCCCTTCTCATTTTTCTTATATTAATCAACCATCTTTATATATCAAATCCATCAAATCGATCATGTAGAATAGGCCAATAATCGCGTAGACCTTCACCCTCAATCCTAGACCTCAAGGATTGACCCACCCAATGTGAACCACCAAGTGGTTAAACCGAGGACCATCAAAGACTTTTGTCAACAAATCAGCAACATTATCATCCGTATGAACTTTAAGAACCTGTATCAACTTCTTCTCATTGGCATCGCATATAAAATGGTGCCTAATTTCAATATGCTTTGTTCGCTGATGAAAAACAGGATTCTTCACAATGCAAATAGTGCTTTGATTGTCAATAAAAATTTTGGTGTTCATAAAATTTAAACCATAATCCAACATCTGATTTTGGATCCACAAAACCTGTCCACAACAACTAGCAGCAGCAACTTATTCAACTTCTGTTGAAGAAGTAGCTACTATTGTCTGTTTCTTGCATTGCCATGAAATAAGTCGACGACCCAAGAATTGACAACCACCAGTCGTAGACTTTCTGTCATTATTAGCACCTGCATAGTCACTATCACTATATGCTTCTAGAACAAAAGGTGATTCTCTAGGATACCATAAGCCCAGTTTAGGTTGAGCCTTGATATACTTGAAAATCTTCTTCACTGCATTTAATTTCGAAACCGTTGGAGTCACCTGGTGTCTAGAACAAGCACTTACTGCAAACATGATATCCGGACGTGATGCAGTCAAATACATGAGGGAGCCAATCATAGACCTGTACATGTGAACATTGACCGGGGGGTCTGGCTCATTCTTAAGTTTGACTTTAGCAACTTCATAAGGAGTTGCTGCTGGTCTAAGAGGATCCATGTCAAACTTCTGAAGAATCTCATGAACATATTTATCTTGACTGATGAAAATCCCATCCGATTGTTGCTTGACCTGAAGACCAAGGAAGAAAGAAAGCTCTCCCATCGCACTCATCTGAAATTCGCCTTTCATCAAGTGTTCAAACTCATCACACCATTCATTCCTAGTAGAACCAAAGATAATGTCGTCCACATAAACCTGAACAAGGATAATGTCCTTGGTATTCCTCTGAAGAAATAGTGTTTTGTCCATAGTACCCCTTCTATAGCCATTCTTTAACAAGAAAGTTGAAAGACGCTCATACCAAGCTCTAGGAGCCTGATGTAATCCATAAAGAGCCTTGACCACCTTGTAAACTTTCTTGGGATGAAGTGGATCTACAAAGCCCTTAGGTTGAGTGACATACACCTCCTCATCAATTTTGCCATAGAGAAATGCACTCTTGACATCCATCTGAAACACCGTAAAGCCCACATAAGAAGCAAAAGCCAAAAACAAACGAATGGCTTCAATCCTTGCAACCGGAGCAAAAACTTCAGTGTAGTCAATGCCCTCAATTTGAGTGTGGCCTTGTGCGACAAGCCTAGCTTTATTCCTCACGACAATTCCCCGTGCATCCTTCTTGTTCTTGAGAATCCATTTGGTATTGATTGTTGTCTTTCCATATGGTAAGTCAACCAGAACCCAAACATTCTGAAACAAGAATTGCTGCATTTCCTCCTGCATAGCCTCCACCCAACTTTGATCCTCAAGAGCATGAGAAACTGACCTAGGTTCCACCTGTGAAAGAACACAAGCAAACAAACAGTGTTGACAGTCCGTATGATTATTACGCTTTTGATCTTCAATATAGCTCACAAGAGCATGATGATCAGACGAGGCCTTCTTCTGCATTCTGCGTGTCTTGACAGTAGAACCAGGATCTCCAATGATTTGAGTGGTAGGATGATCTTTGTGTGATTGCAAAACTGGATTGGAAGAGACCTCCACTTCTGGTGCCAAGTTATTGAGATCACCAACAAAGTCAGCATCATATGAAGCCGTGTTGAAAATCCCATCTACTGGTTGTTTATGAATATCATCTAGCTTGGTAGAAGACTTCTTTTGATGGTTCCCCAAATCAGAAGGACTGGAGAAACGAGTATTGGAAGCATTCTCACTAACTGGAGTACCAGTAGGTGATAAGCTAGCACTAGGAGCAGAAGCTGGGGTACCAGGAGCAGCGTTGTCAATAGGCGTATCCAAGGGAAACTCAAAACCACCTTGATCAGCTGCTGTAGTAGCTTCTTGTTGTTGTTTGAGTAGAGTGTCAAGAGCTACTTGGGAATCCAGTACATCCAATGGAGTTGCATCACTAGGAGGAGTAGGAGAGACTGTGGTGGAGTAGGATGGAACCACAAAAATGTCATCCTCATCATCTGAATCAGAAAGACTAGAAGGAACACCAGTACTAGAAGTTGCAAACACTTGTGGGCCTGCATCATGGTTAGTTTTGAAGCGAAAATATCCTAACGAATTACTAAGATAATCAAGATCCAAATACCATTCAGAACCCTTGCCTTGGATGTTTGACTTCTCTTCAAAATACCTGAGATTTATAGTTTCAACGATCCGCTTGGCTTGGAGATTGTAGACACGATAAGCCCGAGAGTGAGCTGAATATCCCACAATGTATCCTTCATCTGCCTTGCCATCAAACTTCCCCAAATAGTCACTAGTATTCAGAATGGTGACTGGACACCCAAAAGGCTTTAAATGAGCAATATTAGGAACTTTGCCCGTTAAAAGCTCATAAGGAGTCTTCTTGTGAGGATTGGTAATAGAAACCCTATTCAAAACATAACTTGCAGTATTAACAGCTTCTGTCCAGAACATGGTTGGAAGCTTGGAATCGGCAAGCATAGTTCTTGCTGCTTCTATTAGTGTCCTGTTCTTTCTTTCCGCCATGCCATTCTGTTGAGGAGTCCCTGCTGCACTATAATATCTTTTGATGCCCTTAGCATTACAAAGTGCTATGAGGTCTTTATTTTTGAACTCGGTTCCATTGTCGCAACGAATACCTTTAACCTTCTTGGTCAACTGGTTCTCTATAAGGGTAAGAAAATCTCTAAGGATTGAGTAGGTCTCACTCTTGGCAGCCATGAAGAACACCCACGAAAACCTGCTATATCCATCAGTTACCACCAGACAGAATTGCTTGTGGTCAATGCTTCTAATGGAAGTAGGACCAAATAAATCCATGTGTAGTAGCTGCAATGGTTCAGTAATAAGACTAAGAGCAGTAATGGCCTTGAAGGATGCTTTGTGCTGTTTGCCTTTGCTGCAAGCAATACAATTTATATCATTTCTAAACGACTTGGGAGGTAAACCAGAGACCAGATTCAGATTTGCAAGTTTGTGAATGGTCTTGAAGTTCACATGCCCCATCCTTCTGTGCCATTGAGTGGCTTCATCTTCTGAGGCTTTAGCAACTAGACATGCTAGTTGACCAGTAGGATTGACTTCATTCAGCTTGATGCTATAGAGATTGTGTCTTCTAGGGATTCTGAGCAGAACTTGTGAGTCATCCGGAAGCTGAAAGTCTTTGGAAAGCACAAGTGCATCAGTATCGGTGAAGAGAACAAACTGCTTCTTGTCACAAATCTGAGAGGCAGATATCAAGTTGAAGTGCTGAAGTGCTTCCACATAGTAGACCTGCTCAAAATTTAGATTAGGCGTCTTAATTGTTCCTTTGCCAGTGATCCTGCCTTCACCCCCACCAAAATAGACCTTGCCGCCATGAAATGGTACAAAGTTAGAGAGAAGACTTTTATTTCCTGTCATGCTCCTGGAGCAACCACTATCAACAATGCCTAGACTAGGATCTTGGTATGGAGTAACCTACAACAACAAGATAATAAAAATGCAAAAGTTAGTGTCATAAGGGGACCCAAACCTTTTCAGGTTTGAGCCTGCCTTGTGGATCTTTAGTAGAGAGCCAAGAAGATTGATGAGATCCACCATTGTTCCTTGGTTGCCTATGCATCATATGGGTATTATTATTTGACCAAGAACAACCTGCTGAGGGCTTAACAGCAGTTCCCAAACTTCCCAAACCAAAATACGTGTGGTCCAAATTATGTGGATAAATTGGATTAAAATTTTGAAAATAATTACTGGCGGTTTGAAATCCAATGTTTCTCCAATGATCAGAAACTAAAGGAGAGGACCTTCTAGAAGAAGAAAACGATTGAGCACTAGGATTGAGTCTTCCAGACGTATATGGGGCAGCTCCTGGTGGACCAGGAGCAGGAAATGCATGATTAACAGAAGCTTGTGTGTCATAAAAATCACAATCTTTAATTAAATGAAATGCACTTCCACAAACAAAACATGTTTTAATAGACCTTTTATTAGAATGATATTGTTTCATACTGCCAACATTATTACACACAATTCTAGGAGAAACATTCTTCCTAGGACTCAATAAACTAGGACCAGACACACTTGACTTAACAACAACTCTTTCTTCACACATCCTAGCACCAGTAGCAGCATGATCATTCAACTTGGAACTTGTAGGTCTTGACTCTTCACTTGAACCACTAGATGCAGAGTCACTGGCTTTGTCACTGAAAGTACACGAGACAAAGTCATTAGAATTAGTAGAACTTTTTGGGGACTCATGCATCTGTGATCCATCCAAGTCATTATGCCATGAAGTGGGCATAAAAGTTCCAGTAAGAGGGGGAGGGACAACATGCATTTCTGCTGCTGGTTTAAACCTATTGTAACTAGGTTTTCCCTCGTCCTCTTTGTCGGCATCAAAGACACTCGAAAAAGATAAATCAAACACATCTTCTGAATCAATATATTTTTAAAATCCTAACCCTCTTTTAGTTCTACTAGACATGCTACTATCAATTAATTTTGAAAGATTTTTAGGTGCGTTTTGCCATTTTTTAAATCTCAACATTGTAGCATCTAATTTTTCTTGCATCTCCTCTTTTTCTTTGATACTGGCATCTCTTACTTTTTCTGTATATTTAAGCATATTTGTTGTGTTTTCTAAATCGATGCTTAGTATCCGGATTTTATCCTCATACTCACGTTGAGTATCTTGTAGCCACCTCTTTTGTTGTTCCAATGTGTTTAATGAAGCCTTATAGGCTTGAACCTCTAAAAAATACTTATCATTTTGATCATTTACTTCATTAAATTGGGACAACAACTCTGAGTATTTATCATGACAACCAAGAGGACAATGTTGTACCTGAGGTGAGATGCCCATAAGAGCAAACTCGTCTGCGTCTTCTGCATCAGAGAGATTCCCAACAATCATTGCAAACACGTCAGTCGAGGACTCAGCTGACTCCAGAGTAGAAGCCTGATGATCATTCCAGTTGACCATAGAGTCAACAGATACCAATGCCTTCTTGTCATCTTTTATCTCCTGAACCTTAAAGGTTGAGTACCTGCTCTTCTCCTGGTCATTCTTGCTTGGGCATTCCCTTGCAAAGTGACCTTGTTGCTGGCAGTTGTAGCAGCGAACCTTGCTTCTGTCAAATCTTGCTGGCTCCCGTGGGTTGTAATTGAATTTTCGACCAACTTTCTTCTCAAACTTGTGAACCCTAAGAGTGAGCATGGCCATCTGCCATTTAAGATCCATTTCATCCAGATCAAGTTTATCGACCTGTTTGAAGTCATCAAAAGCAAGTTGTTGTTGAGCATCAACATCAACCACAAAAGAATGAAGAACGGATTCTACCATACTACCAGACTTGGCAGTAGGATCAGGAGCAGAAGTATTGTGAAAAGTATGTTGAGAGGACAAAGTATTGCTTGGGCTACTAGCATATGACATGGGACTGGATGCCATAGAACTCACAAAGGCAGAATTAGCAGGAGTGGGCAAAGAGTCACTGGAATATCCTCTCACATAAGGTTCAAAAGTTCTGAGCTTATGAAAGAGATCATCAAAGTTGAGATAGTCAAGGCCACCTTTGGCTTTGAGAGAGATCACCACCTGATTCCATGAGTATGGTAAGGCTTTAAGAAACCTTGCATTAATATCACCATCATCAGGCTTTGAACGAAGTTGATTCAATTGGCTCAATATCTTCTGAAACTTGTCATACCCTTGATGTAAACCTTCAGTTTCTGAGATTTTGAATTCTGTGAATTCATCTCTCAGCATGGATCTTCGCATTTTCTTTGACTCCTCATTCCCACCAAACCTTGCTTTTATACCATTCCAGATCTCTCTGGCATCATCCAAATGGTAGAAGTCACCCATGTGATCATCAGGAAGAGATTGAAGCAAAATTGTTTTTGCTTTGACCTCCTTCTGAATAGCTATGATTTCTTCATGAGATTTTGGGTCAAGAAGAGTAATATTACCATTCTTGTCTCTTCCAGTTAGCTTCCTGCTATTTCCATTGAGAATTATCTTCCAAAGGTCTTGATCAGTATTGGTGATCCACCATTCCATCTTCATTGCCCAGCTATCATATTCATCCTTTTTCAGAAGAGGGAATTTACCATTCGTGTTGGAAACCGTAGCAACGATCTGCTGAGGTTGCACAATTTTAGGAGTGCTGTCTTCTCCTGTTTGAGTAGAAGTTGAGGCAGACATTATAAAACAAAAATGTCAGAAAGTGAGAGAACTTGATTCTTCTTGTATAGAGACTCTCCCAGGCTCTGATACCACTTGTTGGGTCTACTGGATGTAGATCTTGCAGCCTGTCAGGAACGGTGAATGACTTCTGTAATCACAAGTCAATCCACAGAGAGACTCTATACACAATATGAATGTAGAATAATAAAGAAATAATAAAGTTTGACTTTGACCAGGACCAGGACCAGGAGCACGACTTGCTCCTACTACTACTAGGACCAGGAGGAACTACATACCTCCTAGTCTACCTTATTACATTTAACTATTACAATGGTCTTAACATCCTTTTAAAGAGTTCTTACCACACTTGCTTCGTTCCCTTATACCACTGCTAGCATATTAATTGTTGACTATTATTTCTTTTATATTCATTGCTATCTTGTCACATTTTGCACCCGTACATGTCCTATGTTTACCTTTGATTCATTAAACACTTATATGGATTTATATAACTTATTATAAAATTTTATGAAACTTTTATACACTTTCCCAAGGATTTTCAATTACCGAAATAACCATTACAAGTAAGAGGTCGAATATATACATCCTCTTCTGTATAATTATAACTAGTGTTTAAAATAAATCATGCCTTATCGTTTGAACTATTTGATTTTATCATACTTTACTTTCAATTTAATGAAACTACCGAATTAATTTATATTTCTATTAATGATTTCAAATGATTTGGAGCATAGATTTTCTCTAATCATAACCATAAACCCGAGTTTAAACAATAATTTCATGCAATCATCCAGAAGTTCTTAAGACGATCAAAAATATTTTTGAACTTATTTTACTTCTATTTTGAACGTCATCTTTAAAAAAAGACTTAACGATTGTTTACCCACTAATTATTCAATTTTTTTTCCTTAATCTCTATATAACATAGTTATAATTCTCCTTACTAGTAAATTTGATTTTAAATCACCAAACACCTTGACAAGCCACGATAACTATATTGTCACCATTTTGAAGGTGCCATAAAATTTTAACACAATTTGAACAAACCTTGTATTTTTATAATCAAGATAGTACCTAAGCCGAGTTTTAATGTAATACCAAATTCGGTACGGATAATTATGACAACCCATATTTTAAATGTCTATATGTAATTCAGATTTCTCCTTTATTTGTCTAGTAAATTAGATTGCCGTGTTTTACGATTTGCACGATTTGCGATTCCTTGTCGAATATCCATTTTACTCCATTTAGCGCAACTTGTCCGTTTAAGCGTTTATCGTTCTTTTCCACCTCTAAATATCCACTCGTATTTAAAGACCAGTTCAAAACAAAGTATCCTTATTTGTTCCGGTCCATTTCCGTTTCCTGTTGAACTCTGGGGACCAGAGTTCCTTTAGGGGGGTCGACTGTGAGAACTCGTATTTTTCCTAGTATTTAAAAACCATTTATTTATTCGTAATTTTTATTTGTATCTTATTTTACATGCTATTCACGTATTACATACCTTGCTTACGTAAATCCTAGAAATTTCGAGAAATTTTAATTTATTTTATATTAATTATTTCTCTAATGATTTAATATAATTTATGAGAATTTTAGAAATTTTTATTTCTTTTCCAAGTTTCACTTAAATCAAATTTTTTTTGATTTAAATACATTCTCGTGTATTTTATAAAGTTGCTCGAACCGACGGAATGAGAATTGGTAATTTTTATACCTCAACTTGAAGAAGGCAAAAAAAATATTATTTTCAATAAATATTTCGTTTTTAGAATTTAACTTGCACCGACTCATAGTTTTTTTACGTGTTTTAAGTAAAATCGGGCTAGGATTTAGAACCGGGCCTAGGTAAATTGGACTATTGGGCCAAGATAAAAAAAATATAACCCATAACCCTCTTTTCTTTTCTTTTTTTTTTCCTTCCTGTAGATACAACAACAAAAAAAAAACACACGTATTTTTTTTCTTTCCTTCCTAACCAAAATCAAACGACACTGTGATCTCAAAACCATCACAATCTTCATCATCTATTGTATTTTCAATTATCCAAGTATGTAAAAGTGATCCTTGGTAAGAATAATAACCTATGCTAGTTCAATTTTCCCCATGCATTGCTATTTTTTTTAGAACAAGAATAATCAATTTAGAGTTTATAAGTGATTGGGTTATTGTATTGATTAGTCATGGATTTGGGGAAATATGAATTAAGTGATTTCACTAGCCCTAAATTTTAGTACACCTTGGATTAAACCATACTTATAATAGTGTGAATAGGGTGTGAATTCAGTTTATGCTTGTTTGGGTGCTAAGAGATGTTGTTAGAATAGCCTTTAGTTGTCATGGTGGGCGAATTTTACGTCTATCCCGTACATCAGTTTAATTAGGTTAAAATCCGTGGCTTTTTCCACATTAGCCACTTTTATATTGACTTATTTAGGTGTTATATCCATCCTACTTGATTGTGGCGAGTCGAATGGTCAACCAACTCATCCGAATGAAGAAGTTATGGCCGAAATAAGATTTTAGCTCAAATCTGAAAGTGCGGACTTGTTTAGTGTACTACAACACCTTAGGTCCTCTAAACTTGAAATTTCAGGTTATGAGGACTTAGTAGGACTTATAACTTAAGTTTGGACACTGACCTTGCGTTAATAGCCATCATCAATTGAGTTTTATGACTAAAACGGTGATCGCCAATTTTATAACCGATTTTCAAAAATTTTAACCTTTCTCCAAGATGGATTTTTTTTTTCATTTAGAAAACTGAGATAAATTCATATGTCTAGGAACGTCAGGTACGAAAATACCTTTCCGACGGTATAAGGTTCATCGTCTATCTCTTCATAACGAAGAAATGGCGGCCATTTTTAGAAACTAGTCTAATAAGTAGCAACCGACCTAAACTAGCGTTTGGTTTAGCGCGTTTGATATAGGTATCGAGCGTTAGCCCATGATTTCTCCCTTGAAGCATTTGAGAAACTTATAATGATGACTTTTGATGCAAAGGTTTATTGTCCGTTAGTTACATCTAAGTTTTTGACACATAAGTGGGTATAATTGACTAATTAGAAAATTTATAAAGTTTTGCTGATATAGCTGCTGTCCTAGGTTTAAGTGTGTCGAAAAGGTGTTTTCAGCCTTCGGATAAAACTACAAAGTTGTCCGGAATGATGTTTTTAGTCACCATCGCGAGAACGGAAGCTTTAAAGTGGGCATTTGACCCTCAAAAATGCAAAATACAGACTGTGATGTTTGACTTTTCGTGCAAAATGCATTTTGGTTTTTATTTTTAAAAAGGCATCTAGACTTCAAAACGTTTCTTGAAATTCACAAGATATTAAATTCATGATGTATATGACTTCTCTGAATTTTTTTGATTTTTTTCCAAGAGTCTAAATAGGATTTTTAGGCTTCGCGAAAAGGAGTTTTCTGCATTTTTTTTTACTAAGCGGGTAGATGACTAGTTCATTACCCGAACGTCCTTAAGCAAGCCTAAACCTTATGGAATGGATTTGAAATGATCAATACTGATACTTAGGATGTATAAAATCATAATTGATGTGAAATTGAGGTTTAATGATTTGTTATCCGCCCCAAGTCGGAAAAGGCCAAAAGTTGACTATTTTCTATACGTTTAGTCAAAACTTATTAAAACGAGGTCTAAGCTATATAACTTGATGAAACAAGTTTGTATGACCATATTTTGTTGTATTACAGTAACTTACATATATTATTACAACTTTTCATTATTGAGTCATACTCGGGTAGTACTTTGACTTTTGTTGACTTTTTACGTATTAGGTCGCGGTTAACGTATAATTGGCGTTTTTAGGTTCCAAATTGTTTGAGAATATTAGTCTAAGACATTTATCTTTATTTTTAAGTATTCCTACAGATTGTGAGCTTTATAGGTCATGTTTACTCTTAGACTCGGTTACTTGTGTAAGTTACTTATGTATCTCAATTTTTACGAAATATTTTGATTCAAACGTTTTATACTTTTATAAAACAAATATCTAAGGTCGTGATCACACTTGTAGGTCGCGGATAATTCTCAAATTATTACTATTGCCTTTCTTCAGCCGGATCTCTATCTCGTCTCATTTTCCTTTTAAGGTGAGTTCATAGCCCCTTTTCTTATACTTTGTTACAAATTGCGGGGTGAGAATAACATGGGTGGAATATAATCATTTAAAACTTTTCTTATGCTATTCAAGAACTGTATGCTTTCCCCAGATTATACATTTACTTATTGCATTAGTACCTTAGTCAAAAAGCCCCTACATCATGAACCGTTAATTCACATTTTGCAAGCGCGAATGTTGTGGATGGATCCATCGGGATTGACAATCCCCGTCCCGATTACCTTGACGCACTTACATTTGATTACTTAAGTATTTTTACTAGATACTTACTAGGGGTAAAACAGTTATGTTAAAGCTTCGGTGTCGTGAGCTATTGCAATAAATAAATAGAAATTATTTTGTACGACGGTACTAAATCATATCCTGTTGCTATTGTTATAAAATTAATGTTTGTATTTCACATCACTACTTATTAAACCTATGAATTTCACTCAACTTTATGTTGACCTTTTTACATGTTATTTCTCAGGTAATGCTAATACTTAGTTTTGCTTGGATGGGAGCCCGCAAGATATTTTCGCAGCTTGGAGATTTTTGTGTATATTTAAACTTTAGTTTTGGTAAAAACTGTCAGAAGTTTATCATATATTCTTGGTAACTATATGTTACAAAACGATAATTAAATAATATATTTTTCCGCTTATAAAACTCTGGGACTCTTTGTTTAAAACTCTGATCTTTTATGATGTAATATAAATGTCTTTTATTACGTCATTTTCAAGTCATTTTATAATTTATTGTTACTTGTACCATGACGTGTTACCCCCTTGATGCCTAGTTGTTCCCTTGCCTGATTTTGGGGGTCTCACAGATTATCATATTATGTGTTATGTGGCTTAATTTGTTATGGTTATAATGATTGTTTTCAACGTGTTAGTAGAAGTGCTTAAGGTTAATTTGGAATAACTAACTCTGAAATTGTATTAGAGTGTTGGGCTAGTGGAAAGATATAAGTAATGATATGAATGTTCCTATGATATAATATTAAAGTCGTTGTTGCATAATTGTGTAAATGAAGTATGGCAACATGTTACTTCTGTTTACTTACTAAGCGAAAGCTTACGGTTTAGTTGCTTAATGTTTGTAGGTGCAATGTGGAGAAGATAATGAATGTATTAAGGTATAGAAGTAGAGGCTCGGGCATTGGAAGTAATTGAATAATGTGTAAGGATTTAGTGTAGCTACCGAGCTTGATCAACTTTGAACCCCATTAAGTCGTCGAGTCATGTATTTGGTAAATGTTTTTTTATAAATGTTATTTTGATGTGTACAAGTCCAGGTTTTGGTTTTGGAGTATGGTTCATCTATTTTGTTTGAGTTATATTTGAAAACGGGTCAAAATGGGTGTTTGATAAACCCCATGAAGTATGTGTTTATGGGTCATTTAGACGATCAATGTTATGTAAATGATGTATTGTATCATGTTAATTAATTATGAAAGTTTTGAGGTTATTTTATGCTATAACGATCGTTTTCAGTAAAAATGGGTCAAAAGGTGCACAAGAGGTGTTTTACAAGAAAATAGTGCACAAAAGGGTTCCTTTAGTGCACAAGAAGGGCTTGTAGAAAATAGTGCACAAGAGGGTTCCTAATACAAGGTTCTTACCTAGTATAAAAAGTTTATCGTCTCGTCTCGGTCTAATCGAATTAATTACAGTTAAAAGTGCGACGCAGTTGTTCTTGATGGAAGGAAAGGAAAATGATTATCTATTTCTAAACAAAAGTAAAATTGTAAATTATCGTTGAGTAAAGGTAAAAATGAAATCTTTAAAATGTAAACTAAAAAATAAGACTTAAAGATAAATGACGAAATATTAAAACTTTAAAAGTAAATTTGAAAACTTAAAACTTTATAAAAATGTAAACTTTGAAATTAATCTAAGACAAAACACTTAAAGAAAAATAAAGCTTAAGAAAATGGCGGGAAAAATAAATGTTTGAAACTAAAACAGAAAATTAAAAACCAAACATAAGTCTGGAAAACTTAAAACTTAACCTAATCCGGAATACCCTATAATTAACCTAATCGGGAATGAGAAAACTCAAAACAATCCGGAATCAAAGTTTGGAACCTAATCCGGAATCCTATGTCCACATACAATTCGGAATGACTAGTGCTAGAGCTTATCCGGAATCCAAGTCACACATATAATTCGGAATATGAGTGCTATAATCTATCCGGAATCCGTATCATCAACCTTATCCGGAATAACTGAATTTTACACCTAATTCGGATTATTGCAAGAAGCACAATCCGGAATACTGGATTGTACAGTATTCGGAGTGGAGAATACGAACTTAATCCGGAATCCACCTCTTAGACACAATCCGAAATGTCAATACTTAACACTATCCGGAATAAGGATGTATGACACAATCCGGAATACAATTTCCACTATTAATTCGGAATGTGAGTCTCTAATCTTACTCGGAATGTGATGTATGCATGCTATTCGGAATACTAGTTTTGTAGCTAATCCGGGAAAAGTAGAATTGCATTTAAGTCGGAATGTTAGGGTTTTAAAAACCCGAATAAGATAAAAAAATAAGCTAGATGAAAATAAGCTAAAAACAAATAAGCACTTACCTAAAACTTTAACCAAATCAAATTAAAGATAAAGCAAATAAGCCACAATTTAAAAACTTTAAAAACACTTAATAATCTAAAAATTTAAAATCAACTTTTTATAAAATAAACTATAAAAGACACTTAATTAAAAATAACAAAAATCACACAATAAGCACTAAACACAATAAGCTATAAAAATCAAACACATAAAAATCAATAAGCACAATCGATTAAGCAAACTACATGATTAACCAAATCAAAACGTAAGATAAAAATTAAGAAAGGTAGAATGAGAATGATTATCTAAAAAGCTTGAATTATAGATTAAGATTAAGAGATTCATTACAAGATTAATGTAAAAGCTTAAAACATCAAAGAAAAGATAGAGAGAGAAAGTAATATTAAGCTACTCCTAATTACCTTACAAAAATTAAACTAAAATCTACTACTTCTTAATGAAGTATTAAGGACTATATATAGGAGGAGGAAAATGTGTTGATGCTTTCTTCTTTCTTCTCGACTTTTCTTCTTTTAAATTCTTCGTCTTTCTCGTCGTTGTCTCGAGATTTGTCGATATGAAATGAACTCGTCTTCTAATTTTCTTATTTTGTTAGATTTGGTTCTTTGACTTCGTTAAACTTCTGTCTTTAGACTTTTTCTTCGATAAATCTTCATAATAGGCCTTGGACTTCCGTTCTTTTTGCACTCTTGATCTTTTGACTTCGTCTTTTGTCTTTTTCTTCGATAAAAGCCCGTGAAAGCCCGTGTTTTCTTCCCTTTTCACATTTCGGTCCTAAATCACAGCAAAAACACAAACCACGCATAATTCCGACTTTTACGACATTAAATACAAGTTTTGGCTTGGTTATTATTATAGTTAAGTGGTAAAAGGATGGGTGTTTTCACACCTATCAGTTCCTTTGGTGTATTAGAGGGTCTTTAGTGCACTTAAAGGGTCTTAGTGCATTAGAGTGTCTCTAGTGCACTTAGGCGGTCATGAGTGCATTGAATTACATTAGGGCTTTTGGTTTGTCATGAATGTTTATCACCCTCAAGTTTTATGTTCCCCACACCAAGCTTAAAAACGAGATCATTGTTATTACAAGTTAGCAAACTAACACAAACTCATGTGGCTCAATTGTTCACTTAGACTCCCTTATTCCTAGGTGTATCTCTTATATTTTATTGTTGTCTTGAATGATCACGAGGACGCATTGTTGACTTATTTCGATAGTTATTTAGGCCAAAAATAAAGTAGGACGATTTACTCAATAGTTAACTAAAGGACAAAATCTTTTAAAACTGCTTCTCGAAACCTCATAAAGTTCATATCTTGGCATTACTCGCTTCACGATTTGAGACCTTTCGGATCGATATTTGGCATTGACTTCATACTTCGAATCTTGAGAGATATTCATGAAATAATGGTCTTCTCTTCATAATAGGTATTCTTAACTTGATGTTTTTGAGAGATTCTTCAAACTTGGACCACGTCTTCTTTATTTTTCTCCAATCTTTACTTGGGATTTTGATATACAACGATCCTCCTCCTTTTAGGACTTGGATCTATTTATCCTCATACCTTGCTAGGGTCTTTTCAGATATACTTCTCCATGATCTTTAGGGGAGTATTTTCTTTTCGTCGTGTGTCTCGATCCTTCATATTGCTTTTTGATAAATGATTCTTCACATCACTTTTGGATCTTTAGCAACAAAATGTAGCCCTCATGCCTTGTTAGGGCCTTTTCGGACTCGCCAATCTTCGCATCCCGCTTCAATAAGTTATGCCTTGGCTATGAACTCTAATTAATACCGAGCAACTTTTAAACGATCTTGTGCTAGAAGCTAAGTAACTTTTCAAATCGTACGACCTTACTTATTGCAATTATATATTAACAAGCGATGGGAGAAAAAGCTCATAATCAACTCACATAAACTCATGAAAGAATACCAAACTTATAATTGACTCTATCATCTCTCGTTCTCCACAATTTAAAATCTCAAAGAATGAGACTCGTGGATGCTTAGCCTATTAAATCAAAGTTTTGGGTTTTCAAGTCATCTATAGGATCTTGCAACTTCTTAGACTCTTTCAAGTTTAGAATTCGCATTTTAAAGTTCCCATGATAAACGACTTTCTAGGATCAATTATAGGAACTTGTGAAAAGTTCTTGTTCTTAACCCGTAAGAGTTAAGACTTTCGCGTTTTAAAGTTCCCTATATAAAAGGCTAGCAAAACTTGATTTAAACACGTTAAGGATACTAGCTAGAGTAAACTTGGATAAGTAAACTCGGGTTGATTCAAAAGATTCATGACGGGCCTAATATATCAAAGACATCTAAACTTATAAAAACCATTTATTAAAATTTATTCTAATGAAATAAAATAACGAAAACAAAGGAAAATAAAACTAGGCTAAAATAGATTTTTTTTTGAAAAATGTCGAAAAATCAATTTTCCGGTTAAAATGAGGACAAATTCATGGAAAAGCCCACTTAACTTCGATAGAAGTCCCCCTACACTTAAGATAAACATTGACCTCAATGTTTAAGCATGTGCGAGTAAACTCCCCTACACTTAGGACATTGTGCACGTTGTTTAAATCTTGCTAAGGAAGAGACAACTAAAGTAATTCCTATGTTAATACTGAAGAATATAAAATAGAGAATCAAAAGAGTTTAGGATAGAACCGGGAAGACGGGTACACGGAATCACGGATCGTCAAAAGTCATCAAGAATGGATATTTGATAGCTCGAATCCCTGCACATGATAAGAAAGAAAACAACAAACACTAGAGTCTCCCCTACACTTATTATAAAAACGGATAAAAAGGATAGATACTCGGGTTGCCTCCCGAGAAGCGCTTGTTTTTGTTCACCGAGTCGTGAGCATGACTCGACCTTGATTAGCATGGTAAGAAGCTTGAAGAACATCCACCGGGGTCAAATACATGGTTTTCATCCATCAAGTAGCACAAGCTTAAGGTGAACAAGACAAGCTAAAGAAGAGTAGGCGAGGTTCCCGTAAGCAATTGTTGAGCATGGTGGTAGAAGGTATGATGTAGTGAAAGCATATCTCCATAAGTTCCAAAAATCTTTTCTTTTATTTCATCAGATGGATACTGAGATGGCTTAAAAATTGTGATACCCGGATCGAACACCTTTTCCTTTAGGGGAAAATAAGACATACACTCAGTAGACCTTGAAGATTCGCCCATAAACCGCACAATCTCATCCGAAGAAGGTGGAAAGATAGGTGTTAAGACATAGGTACTACAGATATTGGTGTCTTCCGGTTTCTTCTCCTTTGAAACGGGTTTCTTCATATCCGAAGGAGGATAAAGACCATAATTAAAGTCCAAAGGAGGAGAATCATGCTCATTGGGGAAGTATGTATTGAGAAAAGTAGCAAAATCTTCCTCAAATGAGTAATCATCCAAAGTAGGATCAAGCATTGTTGGTGGAGGATCTTCATCAAAAATAGGAGCAAGGTCATCATTTGAAGAATCACTCGAAATAGTATCAACATCATCAAAGTCATCATAAGTTGGCATGTCTTTATACTCTAAAGCAAAACCGTCATAATCATCCACATCGGAACTAGAATCATCATCATAATCATCATAGATCAGTGGAGAATCATAAATTGGTGGTGGATCCAAATTGGAGAGAGAATCATCAGAATCATCCACATTGTCTTGAAAAAGTGGATTATAATAGCAAGTCTCGAAAAGAGGATTGTCATATACAACAAAATAATCCAGCTTTATACTTTCCAGAGTAGTAGTAAGCTCTTCTTGAAGCACATTAATCATTTTCGCCGATTCTTTTCCATTTGATTTACATTTAATCTTCCCCATCTTAAAAACTTGTTGATCATTCCCGACCCTTAGAATGAGTTCACCTTCGGCAACATCGACTAAAGGTTTTTCGGTTCGTAAGAATGGCCGTCCAAGTATTAACGGAATACGAGGTTCCATTTCATAATCAACAACAACAAAATCGACCAAAAAATTGAAGGTACCAACTTTAACAAAAACATCTTCGGAAATACCAACGGGGTAAGCGAGAGTTCGATTTGCTAGCTCAAGAGTCATCTTTGTTGGTTAAGGTCGGGTAATGATAACTTTTTCCAAACACTTAATGGCATCAAATTAATACTTGCCCCGAGATCGACTAAGGCAGTAAATTCTTAAACTTTGTTAAAAATGTAAGGTAGCACAAAACGACCGGGATCTCCAAGTTTTTTCGGAAGTTCTTTAAGAAGGACAATAGAATAATTTTCATTTAAGTGTGTGTTGACAAATTTAGCCACCTTTTCCTTCTTACTAAGCAATTCCTTGAATGCTTTGACAAATTTCGGCATTTGTACAAGTGCTTCAACAAGGCTAATGTTGAAATTCATTTGGGAGATCATCTTCAAAAAAGAAGTAACTTGAGCATCCTCTTTAGTGAGCAATTTGTACTTTTCTAACCGAGTAGGATAAGGGATATTGGGTTTAGGTGGTGTAGGTGTAGAAAGTGAAGGTTGAGATGTTTATGGTTGAGAAGTAGAAGGTTTAGAGATGGAAGGTGGGGTTGGTGAAGGGTTTTTCTTGGATTCTTCTTCCGTAAGAGGTGGAGACGGTAATGTAGAACTAGTACTAGGTGTGGAAGTAGGCGGAATAAATGGGGGTGGAGGAGTTGTAGATGGAGTAACTTGTGGAGGAATAGAAGGTCCTACTAGAGTTGCTCCACTGCGTGTAGTAATAGCACTCACATTAGTTCTAGGGTTTGTTTCGGTTGTAGAAGGAAGAGCACCTTGGGGACGAAGGGTTTGAAACATTTGAACGAATTTCCTATCCGTGGACTCTTGCATTTACTTCATGGTTTTCTCATCATCGGTTAATTTTTGTAGCATCAAGTCCATGTGCGGATGAGGTAAATTGAACCCTTGTTGTTGAAAACCTTGGTTTGGGTATTGGTTATATAGTTGAAAGCCTTGAGGATTGAAACCTTGGTTTTGAAAGCCTTGATTTGGCATTTGATAATTGCCTTGGTTTGCATTATAGCCCCTCACATTTGCGTTTTGTTGAACATTTGCTCTTGGTGGCCCTTGGTTGTTATGGGTGGGTGGGTGAGGTCTTTGTTGAAAACCGGGCGGAGCCAAGTAATTTTTCGAGTTGTAAGACAAGTGATTAACATCGACATTAGGCTTGAAATGAACTCTCTCGGTGTTGTTGTAAGCATACACTTCCCCGTGAGATTTATCATAAGCTTTATCACAATTAGCATAAGAGTGTGGCCCACCACAACTTTCACAAGTAATATTGAGAGCATGGGCATGTTGATTAGGAGGACTATCTCATAAAAAAAGTTGTTTTATTACATAGGTAAGTTCCTTAAGTTGATTAGCCGTCTCATTCTCACTGGCACTAGCCATAGTAGCCCTAACGCTCTTGGTTTGGACTTTGGCTTTGTTCTCAATAATTGCCCAAACCTCATTCATAGTTTTGACAAGAATATTACCCCCCGAGGCACTATTTAGTGAATCTTGGTCATTCAAAGTTAATCCATTATAAAAAGTATTAATTTGATGTACCTTTGTAAAACCATATTGTGGACACTTTCTTAAAAGTTCCTTAAAACGATTCCAAGATTCACTAAATGTCTCACCGTACTTTTGTTCAAAGTTGATAATGTCATTCCGCAAAGCGGTAGTACGTGAGGGTGGGAAAAAGTAATTGATAAACTTGGTCTCAAGGTCCGTCCATGTGACGATACTCTGGGGTGGTTCCTTATCAAGCCAAGTCCGGGCTTGTTCCTCGAGGGAGAAAGGAAAGAGGAGCAAACGAATTACCTCTTGTGAAACCCCATTATATTTATCAGTATTGGATAAGTGTACGAACCTTTTAATGTGATCGTGTGGATAATCATGAGTGCGACCTAAGAAAGGTGTTGCGGAAACCATTTGAATGAAACCGGACTTGAGCTCGAAGTTGTTGGCGTCAATAGCCGGCACCACAATCGCATCATCGTTGCCTTCGACGTGTGATTGCAAGAGCTCGATCATTGGACGGTTCTCCATTGTGTTGACAACGGGAGGATCTACAACATTAGGATCAATAGTAGCGGCTTGAATGGATTTCCTTTTGCGTGAACGAGTACGCATACACCTACAAAAAAAAGAATAGCAAAGAAATAGAAGAAATAAAGTTAACGTGAAAAGAAAATATTTTTGGTGCAAAACTTTGAAAAAGAAATGCTCAAAGGTGAATGGATCCCAAAATCCAACGCGTCTCTCACAAAAAACCGTAAATCTTCACGAAAAGAGCCGGCAGCGGCGCCATTTAATACAAGGTTCTTACCTAGTATAAAAAGTTTATCGTCTCGTCTCGGTCTAATCGAATTGATTACAGTTAAAAGTGCGACTCAGTTGTTCTTGGTGGAAGGAAAGGAAAATGATTATCTATTTCTAAATAAAAGTAAAATTGTAAATTATCGTTGAGTAAAGGTAAAAATGAAAGCTTTAAAATATAAACTAAAAATTAAGACTTAAAGATAAATGACGAAATATTAAAACTTTAAAAGTAAATTTGAAAACTTAAAACTTTATAAAAATGTAAACTTTGAAATTAATCTAAGACAAAACACTTAAAGAAAAATAAAGCTTAAGAAAATGGCGGGAAAAATAAATGTTTGAAACTAAAATAGAAAATTAAAAAGCAAACATAAGTCGGGAAAACTTAAAACTTAACCTAATCCGGAATACCCTATAATTAACCTAATCTGGAATGAGAAAACTCAAAACAATCCGGAATCAAATTTTGGAACCTAATCCGGAATCCTATTTACACATACAGTTCGGAATGAGTAGTGCTAGAGCTTATCCAGAATCCAAGTCACACACATAATTCGGAATATGATTGCTATACTCGATCCGGAATCCGTATCATCAACCTTATCCGGAATAACTGAATTTTACACCTAATTGGATTATAGCAAGAAGCACAATCCGGAATACTGGATTATACACTATTAGGAATGGAGAATACGAACTTAATCCGGAATCCACCTCTTAGACACAATCAATGTCAATACTTACACTATCCGGAATAAGGATGTAAGACACAAGCCGGAATACAATTTCCACTATTAATTCGGAATGTGAGTATCTAATCTTACTCGAAATATGATGTATGCATGCTATTCGGAATACTTGTTTTGTAGCTAATCCGGGAAAAGTAGAATTGCATTTAAGTCGGAATGTTAGGGTTTTGAAAACCCGAATAAGATAAAAAATAAGCTAGATGAAAATAAGCTAAAAACAAATAAGCACTTACCTAAAACTTTAACCAAATCAAATTTAAGAAAAAGCAAATAAGCCACAATTTAAAAACTTTAAAAACACTTAATAATCTAAAAATTTAAAATCAACTTTTTATAAAATAAACTATACAAGAAACCTAATTAAAAATAAGAAAAATCACACAATAAGCACTAAACACAATAAGCTATAAAAATCAAACACATAAATATCAATAAGCACAATCGATTAAGCAAACTACATGATTAACCAAATCAAAACATAAGATAAAAATTAAGAAAGGTAGAATGAGAATGATTATCTAAAAAGCTTGAATTAAAGATTAAGATTAAGAGATTCAATACAAGATTAATGTAAAAGCTTAAAACATTAAAGAAAAGCTAGAAAGAGAAAGTAATATTAAGCTACTCCTAATTACCTTACAAAAATTAAACTAAAATCTACTACTTCTTAATGAAGTATTAAGGACTATATATAGGAGGAAGAAAATGTGTTGATACTTTCTTCTTTCTTCTCGACTTTTCGTCTTTTAAATTCTTCGTCTTTCTCGACGTTGTCTCGGGATTTGTCGATATGAAATAAAGTCGTCTTCTAATTTTCTTCTTTTGTTAGATTTGGTTCTTCGACTTCGTTAAACTTCCGTCTTTAGACTTTTTCTTCGATAAATATTCAAAATAGGCCTTGGACTTCCGTTCTTTTTGCACTCTTGATCTTTTGACTTCGTCTTTTGTCGTTTTCTTCGATAAAAGCCCGTGAAAGCCCGTGTTTTCTCCCCTTTTCACATTTTGGTCCTAAATTACAACAAAATCACAAACCACGCATAATTCTGATTTTTACGACATTAAATACACGTTTTGGCTTGGTTATTATTATAGTTAAGTGGTAAAAGGATGGGTGTTTTCACACCTATTAGTTCCTCTGGTGTATTAGAGGGTCTTTAGTGCACTTATAGGGTCTTATTGCATTAGAGTGTCTCTAGTGCACTTAGGCAGTCATGAGTACATTAAAGGAACTTTAGTGCACTTAAGTGGTCATTAGTGCATTAGAGGGTCTTTAGTGCACTTAAGCGGTAATTAGTGTATTAGAGGGTCATAGTTTACTAAAAAGGTGCTTAGTGTATTTGAGGTGCCCATAGTGCATAGAAGGGTTCTTGCATATTTAGATTATTTTCAAAAGGTCTTATATATTAAACCGTAAGTCGTTGTTTATCGTGTCACCTATCAATTTGAAGGTACTTGAGACTAGTTTTATGCAAAAATATTAAAAATGACTGATTTGTAAAATATTGTTACATTTTAAAAGATAGTAACCAAAGGTCACATTTGGGTCACGTCGTTTACAAGAAAAGTTTTAAATTTTTGGTATACTTGAGTATGGGGTGTTTCAACTTGGTATCAGAGATTCGGTCTAAGTGAACTAGGATTCCATTATAAGTAGCCTAGACTTAGACCACCCGTAGATGCGTTGCCATATGTTTAAGTAAAGAGAAATGAGAATTCTTTAGTTACAAGGTAGTTAAGTGCTTGCGTCAAATATAACGATAATTTAAGGACATAGAATGGTTATGAGGGAAGTATATGCTATTTGTCATAGACTAAGAAATTAGAATGTCGTTAAGAATGTGAAACACTTATAGGAGAAGTGTTGAGTATAAAATTGTACGATTAATAATGTAAAGACTATGATATGTTATTTAAATATATAAGTAACGCAAGATGTATATGATGTTATGAGTTTAAGTAATGATTAATATAAGATAAATGCATAGGATTGCATTCTAACAAGTAATGATGAAAGTATGTAAGTATGAGTTAAGTAATGTGAAAGTGTTAAATAATGAAGAAATTACTTAGTGAAAATTCTTATAAACAGCAGAAAAGTGTTTATATGAAGTAGCAATAAATAATTGAAGTATGATAAGTTATTTAATGAATAAAACATAATGAAATAAATGAATGATGGTAAAGTAGAATTGCGTTAGAAATTTTAATGATGTTAAATGCGCTAAAAGCATGACAAAGTATGATCA
This sequence comes from Glebionis coronaria, assembly GCA_025667525.1. NCBI lineage: Eukaryota > Viridiplantae > Streptophyta > Magnoliopsida > Asterales > Asteraceae > Glebionis > Glebionis coronaria. Next base: position 441,140 of record JANFOE010001307.1, read on the forward strand.
ACAAGATGGATTAATGAGTATGTCTTAAAGTAAATTCAATGTAAAGTTAATATATATGAGAAATTCTAATGGACTGTGATGATTGTAAATTTACACACCTTTGACTTTAGGAAAAATCAAAGAGGTAATTAGTGGTAAGTACGCCGATTTAGGAAAATCGGGCACAAATGACCCAAAGTAGGGGAGAGTTCGTTCTCAAGGAGGCTAGTGTGTTGTGTAAGTAATGATTAATGTTTGTGATTATGATTATGAGAAAAGAAAAGAGAAAAGAATGACGGTTACGATAAAATTACACTAAGACGAAAAGTCGTGCACGTATGATATGAGTGTAAATACTCATATCATTTATAGCTTAAAACAATGAAATATTGCACAAAATGTATCATATATGCCTTGTATTTGTGTATTTCTTGTTTTCATGTGTGTAGGTACCAAGTTCACGAAAACCGATGAAAACCGACACGAGATTGATGAAAAAGATCTTAGAAGCCAAAATCGAGCTCGACTTTGGAGGATTTAATCATTTATCGAGAAAACGGGCTTAGTGGGACCCACAATGGGTTAAATGGGCTCAAGAGTCCATCTATATTTCAAGTAAATATTATGTGATTCAAAAAGTGCATTTGAGGCCCAAAATGGGAGCTTACACGGATAAGTGTCATGGCTTGGGCCAAAAGCCCAACAACCCTTGAATTGAATGAAACGAATGAAAAATAGAGACAAATGGGCCTGTTAGGGTTGGAAGTAAAAACACGTTTACATATTTACTATATAAAACTATCCCACTCAATCACACACACATAATTAAACCAATCCCATCTATTCCCATTTACACGTTTTCTTTTTCTCTCACCTTAAATAAATAAATAACTTTCGATGATATCTATGTATCATCTTCCCCAATTTTTCTCCCCCAAAACCAGTAACTTTATTGTTACTGTGTCAAACCCTAATCACCCAAATAATTAAAGTTACAAAGGGCTTTTTATTATTTTGGTTAATTCACTCCAAAAGGAAATAAAACCCCCATTTTTAAGGAAGAGAGTAGATGGAACGAAAGAGATACGTGGCTGATTTTTACTGGTTACTACACATCATTCCACAAATTCAACCAATCAAAGGGCGTAAAAGAAACACAACTAGCACACGGATGCCACGTTGGCAATCCGTGTGATAGTTAGTGTAATATCCACCATCCGATCAAATGCTCATAGGAGAGAGAATAAGGAATAAAGATCCAAAGGTCAAGATTGAAGAAGGGATATTCCCTTGAATATCCGGGTATTCGCTCAAGGAAGCCCTTGGGGGGGCTATAAATACCCCCAATTTATCTTTTAAAATCATCCTTTACTTTTTCTTTAATGTTACTCTGTAGTAATAGATTTAGGTTAAATACTGTATTTCTTTTTAAGCTTTGTAATGTTTCTTGAAAATTAATGAAAGATCAGCTTATTTCATTATATCGTGTCTCGTTTATATTGTCTCATTTAAAATCTTTTACTGCTTTAAAATTGATTTATGAATTAACCCTATTTTCTGTTTAATAAGAATAACATTTGTGATGGTAAAAATAAGCTAATTAATAGCTTATTTTTTTAACATTAAAAGTGAAAAGGATTTAAAGTATCTTTCCCTACTGGAAAGGTAATAAAAAGAGGTTAGATTATGTTACTGTTCGGGTAAGATTATTATGGTGGTAATGGTGAATGGTGGTTCGAGTTACGGTTCATAGGATGCTTAGAGCATACCTACGTCTCAAAGGTTATCTCCCACAAGGTGCTAATCTCTTTTTCCTTTTTATGTTTCGTTTTATGGATTTATTAAATCTGCTCATATGAATGTATTTAACTGTTTGAATGATTTAGATATATAAGATACTAGTTAGTATTTGTTACTGTTTATCTTAAGGTTTATATGTGATTGTCTATGATTCTAAAAATGTTAGGTTGAGGTTTAATTTAGTTTTGTAGACGTGAATTGGAATTTGGTTTAGTATATTTCGGTTTAATGTTAGATTTTGCAAGTCTGCTGAATGTTAATCAGTTTTGGAAGATTTAGGCGCATCTGCTACACTTATGTGTAATGATCCGTTATAATAACCTTGTATTGATTTGATTCAGTTTGCCATGTTTATGACTTTAATTGATTAAATCTTGTTTGGATTTCTTGTTGAATGTTTAATTTGTTTTTAGCAGTGTGTTTGGCTTTCAGTTTGTATTGAATTGAGTCTTTACAAGTTTGAGTAATATGATAGTTTGGATTTATATAACTGATTTTATAAACTGTTATCTGAGTTTGAGTAATAAGCCGAGTTTTAATTTTAGCTAGGGTAGCATGTTGTAGAGTTCTGCTTAGTTCATTTGCAAATTTGGTTTGGATTTGTGGTTTATTAAAAATTGTTTGTCTCCCGTTTTTTTATATCTGATCTTATATGCAAATTTGATAAGTTGATGAGATTTATATTACTGCCTGAACTTTCTGATTGGTTAACCGTTATAATTTTGAAAGTTTGCCTCTTATTTGTTCTTGTTGTTTTAATGGTCCTTGTATTCAGCTTATCAGTTCAAACTGAATCTGATAAGCGCATAGGGTTGTGTCCTCACAGCTTATAAGCATATAAGCTTCACAAAGTCACTCCTGTGACTGGTAACTTACTTAATCTGTCAAAAAGTTTTAATTACCAAAAATATGTTACTTAGGAGTCTCGAACCCGAGACCTCCCCTCTAGCAGACCAGCGTGTTTACCATCTGGGCTAAATGCCCTTTTGAGTGTAATTCTGGTTTATAGATTAAAGTATTTTCTCAGTTTGACTGCTTTCAAGTAGCAACGCATTTAATTTCAATTACGTTTTAATATAAATTTAATTTGTGATTTTGAGAAAGTAGTTTATTTAGCTTTCAAATATATTAATAGTGTAAAAATATAAAATAAATAAATATATAAAAATTAAAAATGTTTTTATTAAATTTAAATTGTTTAATTAGTCTATTTTCTATTAATTAGATTTTTATAAAATTAGATTTAAATATAAATAGTTTTTAATTAGATTTGTTTTAGAGTAATTTTTAATAAAGTTTTATAAAGTTTGAAAAGTTTTATTAGAATTTTTAATAGATTAAAAGTCATAGTTTTTAAATAGATTAATTTTTATAGATTATTAAAATAGATTATTTTTTTTAAATAGTGTTAATTTTTAAGTATTTAATTAATTGTAGATTTTTTTTAAATAGCGGGGTTAACGATTCATGCACTTTAGGCTTATTTTAAATAGTTTAAAATTGGTAGATTTTTAATTGTAGTTTAAAAACCGAAAAACAATTCAAATCAATTGTCCAAAACGAAATAAAACGTCTCAAATTCATAAGATCTTCGTGTACAACGAACTCGACTCACCAACGTGTTTAATTGAATTCGTCATTGGTATTATTAGTCTATTACTTTTTCCTAAAGGTAATTTTCTAATTTACCCTATAACGTAAATCAAATAAATCACTATATACTATCCACTTACATCAAAAATTTTGGCGCTGCTGCCGGGGATCTTGTGTACGATTCGCTTTTGTGGAGATTTGTTGATCGTGGATTTGAAGACCCTTCCGTCCTCGGAAAGTTTGTTATTTTTCTATTATATAGTATGTATCGTTTTTCTCGTTTTTTGTGAATAATATATTGTATTACGTAGCACAATAATTTTACATATCTTACAAATAAGGCCTTAGTTGGGATTTCATCACCTAGCTATTGTAGTCGAATCCAAAACAAAAATAAAGGCAAATAGATAAATACTAATAAGAAGTTTGAACTCGATTTATACAAACTATAAGGTGGGTATAAGACGACGTGCTATAAAAGGTCGTCTAAGGAAAAAGGTTTTTAAGTGCTTTGTGCCACTTCGTTTCCCCGCTTGCTTGTGCGTATATTGAGAGGGACAACCTATTATTGGTTTGCCGACTCAAGTAGTAATAAATCTTATTTTTGTTGTTTACTTATTGAACCTCGAGATGTTTAGGTTTTCACCTATCGTTTCAAAGTCGACCGAGGGTAATTTACTTCCATAGTAGTTATCCTTATTTCTTGTTTTTTATCGATCATTATTGATTGAGCAATACCAAATAAAATACCGAAAATAATCTTCTTCTTGTCTAATTTCTTTTATTCAATCCTCTAAATTCTCGTCTTTGTTGTGTATGCAATTACGTTCTTCTCGTCTTGTGATTGATTTTAATAGGCTTGAAAATATTCCTCGTAGAAATAGAAATCGTCAACAACGAATAGTGGAACCCGAGCTTCCACCTATTGTTGTAGAGATGGCCAATAACCGAACAATGGAGGAATTGCTCCGTGCACCCACCGAAGGGTATGGGGAAGCAATCGTTGTGCCGGCTATTTTGGCGGATCATTTTGAGATTAAGACGGGTCTTCTATCGCTCATTCGTTCCGACCAATTTCGTGGCAATGAGACCGATAGCCCGCATTCTCACATTCGGAATTTTAATCGAATTACCTCGAATCTCAAGTTTAGAGATGTGCCGAATGACGTGATTAAGCTCATGCTTTTTCCGTACTCGCTCGAGGGTAATGCTAAGCTTTGGTATGAGAAAGAACCACTGGGTTCGATCTTAACATGGGATGATTTAGTGTCTAAGTTTATGAATTATTTCTTTCCACCATCTAAGACAACACACTTTAAGAATGAGATCACTAGATTTGAACAAAAAGTGCATGAATCGTTTGGGGTTGCATGGGAAAGATTTAAAGATTTGTTGAGACAATGTCCACACCACGGTTTCTCGGAATTGCATCAAATAAATACTTTCTATAATGGGCTTAATATGATTGAACAAGATTCTTTAAATGCCGCCGCGGGTGGTAATCTTTTAAGAAAAATTCCGAGAGACGCGTGGAGAATAATTGAGGATAATTCTAGAGCACAATATTCACGAAACACACCGGTTGTTTCAAATGTGAATTCCGAGATTGCTAGATTGGACTCTAAGATAGACACGCTTTTGAGTGAGATTAGGAAGAATCCTCATGGATCGATTAATATGGTTGAGAATGTTTGTGTATCATGTGGTGGAGCACATCCTAATTATGCTTGTTTAAACGCGGGGTTTGATCAAGCTAGTGCTTTTGCCGCGACGGGAACTTATGGCTCCAACGGTCAAGTTCCTCGTCAAAATCATGTTGCTCCACCGGGTTTTCCACCGGTTCAAAATAGGTACAACAATGGAAATAATGGGAATAATTTTAACCGTGGTAACCAAGGGAATTATAATCAAGGAAATGGTTTGAATGCTAATCAAAACAATCAAGGTTTTCAAGGGATTAATAAAAATGATTTGTCAAGCTACATGAAAACGAATGAGGCAAATTTGAAAGCTTTTCAAAACAACATTCAAGGACAAATGGCAACTTTGAAAAATGAGTTTCAAAATACGATTAAAGGGCAAAATAATAAGATTGAGCTTAATCAACAAAGGCTAGAACAAAACCAAAACCGTTTTGAGCAAAGATTAGAGCAAAGTCATAATTGTATGCAACAAAGTTTGGAACAAGGTCAAAATAAATTGCTTTCGATGTTTGAGGGATTCATGTCTAAACCATCATCTTCTTCGGGTTGCTTACCTAGTAATACCATTCCAAACCCGAAGGGAGAGCTTAAGGCCATAACCGTTTATGATGATTGTGATAATTTAGATGAAGTTGAAGTGATTGAGTTTAAGCCTCCACCTAAGGAAACTTTTCTAGAAGTCACTAGGGCTACTTTGAATGTGATTAGTACCTCGGTTTTCTTTGATTACTTTCCCGAGAAGTATAAAGATCCGGGTCAATTCTTGATACCTTGTGTTTTCAATGAGCTTGGGGTTTGCAAAGGCCTAACCGATCTAGGAGCTAGCATTAACATAATGCCCCTATACCTTTGGAAGACCATTGATTATGCACCTCTTAGTTCCACTCGTATGATCATTGAGCTTGCTAATGGAACCACCACTCGACCGGTTGGTATAGCGGAAAATGTCATTATGAAAGTGGGGAATTTTTTGTACTTAGCCGATTTTGCTATAGTCGATTATGAAACCAATCCTCGTGTGCCTATTATTCTAGGAAGACCATTTTTGTGCACGGCTCAAATTCAAGTTGATATGAGGAAAGAGGAAATTAAGTTGTTTTATAGAGATAAAAGCATTGTTTTTAAACCGAAAAAGATTCCAAGATTTGCTCCTACGAAAGTTGAAAGTGTAAAACTTGTTGAAACAATTGAAAGTAATAAGAAAGCTCTTTTTGATAAAGGTGTTTTTCCAATTTTGGAAACTTTTAATGATGATAAAGGAAAGTTAAAATCAAAAGAAGAAGCATGCTTTGTTGAAACATGTTGTAACCTTTCCTCTTCTACACTCACTCCACACGAGGATGATAAGATTGAAAAACAAATTGATGATTACTTGAGTGAGCCATTTGATGCTAGTGAGTTTGCTAATGAGAATTTTGATCCCGAGAGTGATATTGCTTTAATTGAACAATCTTTGAAAATGGATTCATTTTCACTCTCTTCTAAGGATCATGTTGATGTTCCTAAGGCACAATCTTAAATTGAAGAGCCTTTTATTCCTAGCTTCACACCGAGTGAGGTTAGTGACTATTCATGTGATAAGTTCATCGATGAACTTTTTGCTATCATTGATCCACTTCCACGGGGAAGTGAAGACGTTTCCGATCTCGAGATCGAACGTGATTCTCAGGTTTTACCATCCATTCTCGAGGAATTCGCCGATCAATTGCCTTCTAATGAGAATGATGATCTTGTATCCGAGTGCGATACACTCGATACTTTGTCGGATATTTCTTGTGATGACAAGGATGACGACATTTTCGTGACTTACTCAAATCCTCTCTTTGAAGTTTCATTGAACAATAATCCGTTGTTTCAAGAGGATTTTGAGAGCATCATACCTCCTACATCTCACAACCTTTGTGATGATGATCTTCTTATGAAGGAGGTTAATGAGTTTCTTTATATAGACATTCCTTCGGAATTTGAGGAAGAGTCTAATGACGGTGATGAAGACTCTTGGTTTGATCACCCGATTTATGATGATGACAATGTTGACCCGGAGGGAGAAATTACTTTTGCTCCAATTATCCTTCCCACTCGCTTTGATCTTAATGTGCGGGTTTTTCATGCGACTCGTTTTGAGTACCATGACCCCTTTATTCACATTCATAAGAGTGACAAGGTCAACAAAGTCATGCAAGTTGAAACCACCATGGTTGAGACTTTTGTACCACCATTACTATGTGCTTTATATGATTTAGGATTAGCATGGGGGGACGACACCTTGTTGTCTATTCCTTTCTCCACCGAGGATGAGGTATTCGACCCCGGAATCGTTGATTTAGGGAAATCTCGGTCTTTCACCGATGCAATAATTGAAAGACTTTTTAATCATCTTGGTGCGAGTTTACCTCGGGGAGCATGCTACATCCATACCTTTAGTTGTGACTACCATCTCTTGTTAGAGATTTGTGTTGGAGTTTTATCCTTTCGTTTGTCATCCGACAACGAGGATGAAATCTTTGACCTCGGCATCGTGCTTTATGTTGGATTTTATTCCATTATGCCGGTTTTCACCTTTTTCCCTAAGGACCAATGAATGCGGGGATCGAGTCGAGCTCATGACTCGGTTAACAAAAACGAGTATATTCTATCTTCTTTCTATTTTCTAACACCTAATAAGGCTTGATCTTTCAAGCTCGTGCTCGTGTTTTTGTTGTGTTGTGATCTTAGGTATGACCCTAATATTTGAAGACTCTCGTGTTCGGTTTTTGCCGGTCCACTTGATCTTCCATTCTTTGAATGCCAAAAAGGGGCACACTTTCTATCCCTTGATTTTTATCGACTAACGTTTTATCTTTAGGCATAATTAATAAACGGCTTATAGATTTGCGTGCTCTTTCCATGCTAGGAATTTGCATCAGACTCTTCGTGTCTTAGCAAGGGGGTATCACGCTTGAGCTAAGAAACATTGAGGACAATGTTTGGTTTTAGCATGGGGGAGTCAATCGATATAATCGCTTGCAATTGTTTTTGTCGTGTCCAAACGTATTGTTTTTCTCATTTTTCAATAAAATTTTAAATTTTTAGTGTTATTTTTAAGTTTTAATAAAGAAAATAAGTGTTTTTGACACGAATGTAGGCTTTCAATAAGAATAGTTTTTGACTCGACTCGGTTTTTAACCTTAGCTTTTCCTTAACGTATTTGAATTAAGTTTTGCTAGGCTTTTATATAAGGAGCTTTAAAACGCGAAAGTCTTAATTCATACGAGTTAAGAACAAGAACTTTTCGCAAGCTCCTATAATTGATCCTAGAAAGTTGTCTATCAAGGGAACTTTAAAACGCAAATTCTAAAACTTGCAAAAGTATAAGAAGATGCAAGATCCTATAGATGACTTGAAAACCCAAAACTTTGATTTAATAGGCTAAGTATCCATTGATTTCACATTTTTGAAATTTTACAATATGGAGAACAAGAGATGATAGAGCCAATTATAAGTTTGGTATTCTTTCCGGAATTTATGTGAGTTAATTATAAGCCTATTCTCCCATCGTTTGTTAATAAATTTAATTGCAATAAATAAGGTTGAACGATTTGAAAAGTTACTTAGCTTCTAGCCCAAGATCGTTTAAAAGTTGCTCGGTATGGATTAGAGTTCATAGCCAAGGCATAACTTATTGAAGCGGGATGCGAAGATTGGCGAGTCCAAAAAGGTCCTAACAAAACATGAGGGCTATGTTTTATTGCTAAAGATCTCAAGTGATGTGAAGAATCATTTATCAAAAATCAATATGAAGGATCGAGACACACGACGAAAAGCAAAATACTCCCAAAAAGTCATGGAGAAGTCTATCCAAAAAGACCAAAATAAGGTATGAGGATAAATGAAGCCAAGTCCAAAAAGGAGGCGGATCGTTGTAAATCAAAATCCCAAATAAAGATTGGAGAAAAATGAAGAAGTCGTGGTCCAAGTATGAATCTCTCAAAACTTCAAGTGAAGAAATTCCTATATGAAGAGAAGACCATTATTTCATGAACGTCTCTCAAAGGTTTGAAGTATAAAGTCGCTGCCAAAAATCGGTCCGAGAAAGGTCTCAAATCGCGAAGCAAGTTATGCCAAGATATGAACTTTATGAAGTCCCGAGAAGCAGTTTTAAAAGATTTTGCCCTTTAGCTAACTATTGATTAAATCGTTCACTTTATTTTCGGCCTAATAAATTATCGAAATAAGTCAACAATGCATCCTCGTGATCATTCAAGAAAATAATAAAATATAAGAGATACACCTAGGAATAAGGGAGTCTAAGTGATTAATTGGCCCACATGAGTTCGTGTTAGTCTACCAACTTATAATAACAATGATCTTGTTTTTGCACTTGGCATGGAAAAGTGAAAAGTCGAGGATGATGAATCTATTTGAGCTTTTATGATCCTTAAAGTTATTTTATGTCTTTGCAAAATAAAATGTCATAAGTTGAATAATTGTGTAGCTATAGTTTTATTTTATCATTGCGTGAGGACACGACAATTGCCTAGCATGAGAGAATTTGATATGAGTGTAAATAATCATATCATTTGTAGCTTAAAACAATGAAATATTGCACAAAATGTATCATATATGCCTTGTATTTGTGTATTTCTTGTTTTCATGTGTGTAGGTACCAAGTTCACGAAAACCGATGAAAACAGACACGAGATTGATGAAAAAGATCTTAGAAGCCAAAATCGAGCTCGACTTTGGAGGATTTAATCATTTATCGAGAAAACGGGCTTAGTGGGACCCACAATGGGTTAAATGGGCTCAAGAGCCCATCTATATTTCAAGTAAATATTATGTGATTCAAAAAGTGCATTTGAGGCCCAAAATGGGAGCTTACACGGATAAGTGTCATGGCTTGGGCCAAAAGCCCAACAACCCTTGAATTGAATGAAACGAATGAAGAATAGAGACAAATGAGCCTGTTAGGGTTGGAAGTAAAAACACGTTTACATATTTACTATATAAAACTATCCAACTCAATCACACACACATAATTAAACCGATCCCATCTATTCCCATTTACACGTTTTCTTTTTCTCTCACCTTAAATAAATAAATAACTTTCGATGATATCTATGTATCATCTTCCCCAATTTTTCTCCCCAAAAACCAGTAACTTTATAGTTACTGTGTTGAAAAAGAGATTTTGTTTACCCTTTTTATATTACTTTTATCGTTTCTCGACTCACCCGAATTGATTACCGATTAAAACGTAAAACTTAATTTGTTTTTGGTGAAAAGTATTTTTGAAATTTTAAACTAAAATCTATTTGAACTAAATACTATTTAATAGAACACTACTTAATCTATTTAGAAATTAAACTAATTTAAATAAAAACTTTTTAAATAAAAACTATTTTAAAATAAAAGTAAATTTGAAACAAAATTTAAAAACTCAATTTAAAAACTAATGTAAAAGCTATTTTAAAAATAAAACTAAAAACTTTTAAATGACTTTTAAAAAAAAAAATTTAAATGAAAACTTAATAAAACGGATTTTAAAACTAATAAAATTTTAAACTAAATTTAAAAGTAATTAAAAAATTAAAATATATTTTTTTTTGTCTTTTTATTATTTATCAAAATTAAAATAACTAAAAACTTGTATTAAAGAAAACGAAATAAAACTTGTATCTAAATTTAATTAGGCCTAAAATTAATTTAAACTAACTTAATTAAAAACTGCCAAACATTTAAAAAGCTATATTAATCAAATGTTGCGAATGAATACACAAAAAGACTATTAGATGAGATGGTAGGGGTGCTGGACTACTATGCGAGAGGTCCTGGGTTCAAACCCCAGCAGACCTTGATTTTTAGCTATTTAATTATTATTTTTTTTTTTGAATTTTGGACAAACAGACTAAGCATGTCTGTCATTTACAGCAGTATATCAACAAGAATGAAAAAGCTAAACAATCAAAACCAAATAGCAGATCCAAATACCCTACGAGATCGATAAGCAAACGCAACAAGAAAGCTGAATAACAGAATAAGCAGTCTAAATAAGCAGATAAGCAATAATACGATAAACAAAGACCAAATAAGCAAATGCAGAAACAGATTAAACAAACGAACTAAATAAGCAATCACTACGGATTAATGACTAAAACGATCAAACTTAAACAAATGATTAAACGAAAAAACAAACTGACACAGAAACAAAACTAATAAGCAAACAATAATTAAAACGTAAATACTAGTATAAGCAAAAATCATAAGCAGATCCTACTAACTCGAAAACTATAGCAACCAAATAAGCAGTAAACATTTAAAAACAAACCGAATCTACAAACTAACATAAGCAAATTCAAAACTAAAGATTAAACAGAAAAAGCAGTAACAAAAAAAAAATCAACTAGGCAAACTAAGAAATTAAAATGACAAAACTAGAGCAGATCAACACTTAATCAGAATAAAATAAAACACAATAACCAGTACTCGATTTTCAGATTAACACAAACAAATATTAAGCAAACTCAAATTAAAACTAATTCATAAAAAAAATAACATAATACAAAACAGACTAATCATATAATCTACTAAAATCAGAATAATCTAAATAAAATAAAATAGATGGAACCTTTTGACGAATGCCTTTGCGACGAAGATTGAGGCGCTGAGCCATCTTATCAATCGAAAACGAACACCGTAATCATCAACTTCTTCAACAACAACATCATCATCTCGATCCCACCCTCTCGAACCAAACAGTAGCCTTCGAACAGTATATATATATATATATATATATATATATATATATATATATATATATATATATATATATATATATATATATATATATATATATATATATATATATATATATATATATATATATATATATATATATATATATATATATATATATATATATATATATATATATATATAGATTTGCGTTCATGTAAGAACCACTCTTAATATAAAAAAAATAAGAACCAATGATGTTGTAACAAGTGTCTTTTTTATCTTAAACAAAATATTAATTGCAAGAGTAATTAAAAGGGCAATACAGGCAATCTCACTTTATATGTTATTCACCTTAAATCTAGCCTCTCATATCATAATAATTGTAACCAACAAGAAAAAAAAATATCTACATTTTTCCAACCGTGTGCTCATCTCTACCAAATAAAACACAAAATTTATACTTTTCTTTTTTCCCTAAATAATTCTCCTTCCCTGCAAAAAGTTAACTACTTAAATAATTTGATTTTTTTTTGGCACTAATATGATCTTCGACGCATTTATCCGACGGCGTTATAAATGTGTCGGTTGTCCCTTCGCCGGAAGTGGCCAGCTCTGCCACCATGATTAATGCATCGTTAATTAGTTATATTTTCGACACAATTACTCACCGAAAATTGGTGTTCTGTATACGTTGTAATGTTTGCATAGTTTGAGGTAAGTTTCCCGTGTGTTAATTTACGTGGGTCCAAACTATGAAACTTGTTTCAGCGAGTAGTTTGCGAGATTATTCTTCTTTTCTCGCGGGTCAAATTTCAGAGTCTTATTAAAAGGTTTTTTGACCATGTAAAATGATAATCACCTTATGTTAGGACATGATTTGTAGTCAACAATTTAAATGTCAGTGCTTATATGATAAATCCAATTTTAGTCAGAAGTGATATTATAGTTAGGGAGTAGTCACATATAAATCCAATTTTAGTCAGAAGTGATATTATAGTTAGGGAGTAGTCACTTTGTATTCCTTTTCATACGTATCACTTTCTTTCTAGTTGGCTGTTTAAGTTTTTTTTATTTGGTCATTTTTTTTATTCATATCATTTGCGTTTTTAGTTGGTTGTTTATTTTATATGATATGCATTATTTGGGTCCTTTTCATTTGATTATATATTTTTATGATACGTGTTATTTGTGTTTTTTACTTAATTGTGTATCTTTCGAATATGTGTTGCATAGGTTTTATGTTAGTTGGTTGTGTACTTTTTTTAATCTATCAACTAATTTTTTTAGTTTATTATGTAATTTATAAGAAATGTATCACTTTAGTTTTTTTAATTAGTTGTGTGTTTGTATTTCTTGGATACGTGTCATTTGGGTATTTTTTTTAGTATTTTTTAAGAAATGTATCACTTGGGTCTTATTTTAGTATTTTACGGATATGTATCACTTAGGTCTTTAATTTTAGTTTTTTACAGATGTGTATCACTTGGGTATTTTTTAGTTGGTGTCCTTTTAGTTGTGTATTTTTTTAATACGTGTCACTTTAGTCTTTTTTATTTGGTTGTGCATTTTTTTAATACGTATCACTTGGTTTTTTGTATACGCATCAACTAGGTTTTTTTATACAGACATGTCATTTCTACAAGATTTACTAACGGTATGTTTATTAAAACAAAAAAGATTATGTTTCACAAATAAATATAAATGTGTGTCATACGTACTAGAAAATATTAAAACAATATAATCAAGTTTGGATGATTCAAAAATACAAATATAACATAGTATTATAAAAAATCATCAACCATGAATGTGTGACATGTACGTTAATATAGAAAAGAAATTGGTACTCGCATTTAATAGTGATAATAGAGGCTGCTAAGTCAACTAACTTTGATGACACAATGAACCACTAATTTTAAAATGTATTACAAAAATGCCATTGATTTAATACTCATATAATTTGATCATTATTGATAATTTAACGGTGCAAATTGGTTCCTACTGTTTTCATTTTAAAAATGGTCTTCACGATAACGCCACTCTATATATATATATATATAAATATATATATATATATATATATATATATATATATATATATATATATATATATATATATATATATATATATATATATATATATATATATATATATATATATATATATATATATATATATATATATATATATATATATATATATATATATATATATATATATATATATATATATATTTATATCATAATAATATCACGAACAGAAATAAAGAAAACAAGAAACAGATTATAAAAAAATATTTAGACAGAATTTAAAGACGAGATTAATTAAGCAAAAATCAACTTTTCATTAATTTAAATAAATCATTACATTACTGAAAAAAAAATAGAAGAACCTAATCTAATTTAATCTACTCCTAAATTAACTAAATAAAACTGAAAATAATAAAGAAAAGCTGTCAAATTACAAGTTCTTGTGAGGGATTTATAGGAAAACCCTATCCTTGGTGCCCACGTCTTGAAATCAGGGTCGTTCATCTCTTCTCTCTCTTTTTCTTCAATGATCAACGGCTGAGAACACATTACCCATCACACGGATTGCCACCTTGGATGGGTTGTGTTTCTTGTGCTAGTTTGCATCTGATGTGGAGCCTTCCTATTAGAGGATTGGTTTGTGGTGATTTGTTTCATCCAATCAGAATAGGAAAAAGGACCACATCACCAAATCAACTCCATCGTCATGTTCCGAAAAGAGTGGGGATTTAATTAAGGGGTGTGAATTACACGCGCCCCTTAATTGTGAAAATCCCCAATTTATTTTTACTGATTAGGTTTTGGAAAAGGGGTAAAAAGTTATGTTTCGTTTTTGGTGTGGGAGAGATGAAGGAGTGGGTGAGGATAGATTGTTTTGTTCCGAAAAGAATAAGTGAGGGTGGGTAGATAAATGTTTTTATAAAACAATGTGAGAGGTGTGAGGGTTTGATACGTGTGTGATGAGGGGTGAGAGTTGACCGAATTTTTTGACCATCTTTTGTTTAACAACTTTGAAAGTAACATGTAACTAGCCAAATGGGCCTAGCCCAATTCATCATGTTTCCTTCTGTCTCATTTTTTGTTAAGCAATTTGGGCTTTATGATCCATGTATTTAGGTTACTCATTTCCTCCTTAAATGGGCTTGTGAGTCCATTAAGCGTAAGTGGGACCCACTTGGCTCGAATATCTTCAAAAAGTAAAATCCGTTAAAACTCGAAATTGATTTTGGCTTCTTTGATCGTTTCTTCAAACTCGTGTCGGTTTAACCAGTTTTCGTGAACTAGGGCACACTTTTGATCTTTTGACTTTGTCTTCGTCCCTTTTTGGACTTTTCTTTAACATTTGACCGTGAAATCCCGTGTTTTCTCTTCTTTTGATCATTTGTACCTATTTAACACACAAAACACAAAACCATGCGTAATTTCGACTTCTATGACATTAAACACATGATTAGGTCTTGTTTTTCCTTGATTTTAGTGGCAAAAGGATAAGTGTTTACACACTTATTAAATCCCCTACACTTGACCATTGCAATGACCCTATGCAATGCATTATTTTAAAGCATAAGTTACATTTTTCTCATAATTAATCCATCTCGGCCTTTATTATAGTTACTACTATTATGACGAAAAGATAAAAACTTTTAAAGGAAACAAAAGTTAAAATAATTTATTAACTTTGAAATTATTTGATGGAAGAAACTTGTAAAGAAATCTAAGACGTAGATTAGGGCTTTGGTGTCATGAATATAAATTACCCTCAAGTTTCACGTTCCCCATACTAAGCTTAAAAACGAGATCATTGTTATTACAAGTTAGCACAACTAACACTTACTCATGTGGTTTAATTAATCACTTAGACCCCCTTATTCCTACGGTGTATCTCTTGTATTTTATTTTTGTCTTGAATGATCACAAGGATGCATTTTTTACTTATTTCGATAATTTATTAAGGCCGAAAATAAAGTGGGACAATTTAATCAATAGTTAGCTAAAGGACAAAATCTTTTAAAACGGCTTCTCGAAACCTCATAAAGTTCATATCTTGGCATAACTCGTTTCACGATTTGAGACCTTTCTCGGACCGATATTTGGCTTGTACTTCAAACTTCAAATCTTGAGAGACGATCTCGAAATTATGGTCTTCTCTTCATTTTGGTATACATCTTCATAAGGAGTGAAAGATGCTTCAAACGTTGACCACGACTTCTTCATTTATCCTCTTCTTTATTTAGGATTTTGATATACAACGATCCGCCTCCTTTTCGGACTTGGATCTATTTATCCTCATACCTTGTTAGGGTCTTTTTAGATAGACTTCTCCATGATCTTTAGGGGAGTAATTGCTTCTCGTCGTGTGTCTTGATCCTTCATATTGATTTGGATTAATGATCTTCACATCATCTTAGGATCTTTAGCAAAAAGTGAATCCTCTTGCCTTGTGAGGGCCTTTTTGGACTCGGGTATCCTCATGCCTTGTTAGGGCCTTTTTGGATAAGCCGATCTTCGCGTCCCGCTTCAATAAGTTATGCCTTGGCTATGAACTCTAATTAATACCGAGCAACTTTTAAACGATCTTGTGCTAGAAGCTAAGTAACCTTTTAAATCGTACAACCTTATTTATTGCAAATATATTTATTAACAAGTGATGGGAGAAAAAGTTCACAACTAACTCACATAAGTTAATGAAAGAATACCGAACTTATAATTAACTCTATCATCTCTCGTTCTCCACAATTTAAAATCTCAAGGAATGAGACTCGTGGATGCTTAGCCTAATAAACCAATTAAGGTCCATATGGTTAAGGATACTAGCTAGAGTAAACTTGGATAAGTAAACTCGGGTTGAGTCAAAATATTCACGACGGGCCTAATATATCAAATATATCTAAACTTGTTAAAACCATTTTATTTATTTATTTATTTTTTTATATATATTTTTTTTAAACTTTATTCTTGAAATGGAAATTATTACGATGCGATAATAAAAGGAAAGAAATTAAATAAAAAAATACTACTAGGCCAAAATAGATGAAAATTTTGAAAAACGTTGAAAATTTTTTAATTTTCCGGTTAAATGGGGTCAAATTCATGGAAAAGGCCACTAAAATTTCGATAGAAATTCCCCTACACTTAATATAAACATTGTCCTTAATGTTTAAGCATGTGGGAGAATAAACTCCCCTGCACTTAGGACATTGAGTACGTTGTTTAAAATCGAGCTAAGGAAAGGACAACTAAAGTGATTTCATTTATTTATATACAAGATTGAATCACAATAGCAAAAACTTATCGAAGGAACCGGGTACACGGGTAACACGGGAACACGGGTCTCGTCAAAAGTACCAAAAGTGGATCATTAAGCACATGTCCCTGCACAATCACAACACAAAACAAACAACCTACACGGTTCCCCCCTACACTTATTGGTGAAAATAGATAGATAATAGATTGATCATCGGGTTGCCTCCCGAGAAGCGCTTGTTTTTGTTAACCGAGTCACGAGCCTGACTCGACCCCGAATTAAATGGTCCATGGGGAAGCCTCGAATGTAATACCGGGATCAAAAATCTTATCCTCGGTCCCGGATGAAAATAATAAATGAGAGGCAGGAGGATAAGTCATCAAAGGTAAAAAGGTCCGCTCAACATACGAGAAGTATGTGAGGTCATGATCCACGGGAGGTGGGGTGGGTAAAGGAGACAAATTGTCATCCCCCAAAGACATATGATGGTCACTATTCGGCAAAGCCGTAAAGGTATCAATCAAAGAATGGTCAATGTCACCTCCCGGGTCAAAGCATTCATCCTCATGAACGTGAATGTCTTTGATTTCTTCATCATAGATAGGCTCGTCAAACAAAGGTTTGTCGTTCCCCTCATTGAGGATTTTAGAAATTCTCTCGAAGAGATCACGATCAAGTACGAAACCATCATTCATTTGTGGGATTTGTTGATAACTTAAATCCTCACGAATGTGGTAAACGTAATTCTCATTAGAGGAGTGTTTATTAGGTAACTCCTCGAGAATTGGATGCGTGGTCATGTGAGTTGGTTCGTCATTATTATTAAAAATAAGACGTTCCAACTCATCAAGTTCGGCCTCGATATTGGAAAAATCGACCTCACTTGTAGGTGGAAGTGGAGGTAAAAGAGCTAGCTCTCGGTCGATAATTTCCTTAATCTCGGGCTCGAAGACGAAATCATCATACTCACCACATATAGAACTCTTATTGGAAGAATTAATTTTCGCATTTGGATTTATGAGTATGTAATCATGGACCAGCGGAACGACCGTGTCCGTAAGCTCAGCAAAAGTCGGCACATCATAAACTTCATCAAAGAATTTGTCGAGCCCAAAATCACTAATCTCACTCGATGTATCAAAATCCTTAGATGCATTCGGGATATTGAGAGAAGGAATTACAATTGCACTAGGACATTGAGCACAAAGATCATTCCAATAAATAGTATTCTTATCTTCATCATCATCATAATAGTAAGAACGCACAAGAGGAGGAGTAGAAACACTAAGAGTAGATACTTGCTCTTGTTGTCTTTCGTCATGCAAGCTAATTTTGAGTTGTTTTAAGCTTTCTAGAATTTCATCCAAACTAATGCTTTGTTCCTTAAAAGAAGGTTGATGAACGACAGAGTTTTGTGGGGGTTCAAAATTTTGAAAACCGGAATTATAGCACGGATGTGGCTCATAATTCATCGGTTGACAATAAGAAGTATCGTGAGGCCCCCCACAATGATTGCAACACGGGTATTGATAAAAACCCGGTGCATGTTGAGGATAGGGATTGTCATAGACGGGAGGAGGGGAGAAATTTGTGTAAGAGGAGAAGTACGAATTTCTAGAATTTCACAATGGAGAAAATCCAAATTGTGTATTGTCGATATCGGAACCACACTTCGCACAAGTACACCATGGACATATTATAAAACCAAGCCATGGTCTCCCACACCGAACGCAAGACAAATCCATGAAGAATTATAAATAAGAGGGGTTGAGAAAAAGAATTAAACACAATAGAGGATAAAGAAGAATATTTTTGTATTTTTTTATAAAAATATATATATACAAGAAAAATCGAAAGAAATTGAACTAAAAATTAACACTAATACGTAATATTTTTGGTGTAAGACCTTTAGGAAAAAGTATTACTTTTGATTTTTATTTAATTTTTTTGGTGCAATTCTTAGGAAAGAAATTGCTTTTGTGATTTTTTAATTTTTTTTGTATTTTTAAGTTTTTGATTTTTTTTAGCTTTTTGATTTTTGTTGCAAGAAACGTAACGTTCAAAGAGAACGAATCCCAGAATCCAAACGTCTTCACGAAAAATCGTCAATCGTACGAGCGAAGCGGCAGCGGCGCCATTTTGAAAAAGATATTTTGTTTACCCTTTTTATATTACTTTTATCGTTCCTCGACTCACCCGAATTGATTACCGATTAAAACGTAAAACATAATTTGTTTTTGGTGAAAAGTATTTTTGAAATTTTAAACTAAAATCTATTTGAACTAAATACTATTTAATAAGACACTACTTAATCTATTTAAAAATTAAACTAATCTAAATAAAAACTTTTTAAATAAAAACTATTTTAAAATAAAAGTAAATTTATCAAAATTAAAATAACTAAAAACTTGTATTAAAGAAAACGAAATAAAAATTTTATCTAAATTTGATTAGGCCTAAAATTAATTTAAACTAACTTAATTAAAAACTGCCAAACATTTAAAAAGCTATATTGTGTAGCTATAGTTTTATTTTATCATTGCGTGAGGACACGACAATTGCCTTAAAGTTATTTTATGTCTTTGCAAAATAAAATGTCATAAGTTGAATAATTGTGTAGCTATAGTTTTATTTTATCATTGCGTGAGGACACGACAATTGCCTAGCATGGGAGAATTTGATATGAGTGTAAATAATCATATCATTTGTAGCTTAAAACAATGAAATATTGCACAAAATGTATCATATATGCCTTGTATTTGTGTATTTCTTGTTTTCATGTGTGTAGGTACCAAGTTCATGAAAACCGATGAAAACCGACACGAGATTGATGAAAAAGATCTTAGAAGCTAAAATCGAGCTCGACTTTGGAGGATTTAATCATTTATCGAGAAAACGGGCTTAGTGGGACCCACAATGGGTTAAATGGGCTCAAGAGCCCATCTATATTTCAAGTAAATATTACGTGATTCAAAAAGTGCATTTGAGGCCCAAAATGGGAGCTTACACGGATAAGTGTCATGGCTTGGGCCAAAAGCCCAACAACCCTTGAATTGAATGAAACGAATGAAGAATAGAGACAAATGAGCCTGTTAGGGTTGGAAGTAAAAACACGTTTACATATTTACTATATAAAACTATCTAACTCAATCACACGCACATAATTAAACCGATCCCATCTATTCCCATTTACACGTTTTCTTTTTCTCTCACCTTAAATAAATAAATAACTTTCGATGATATCTATGTATCATCTTCCCCAATTTTTCTCCCCAAAAACCAGTAACTTTATAGTTACTGTGTTGAAAAAGAGATTTTGTTTACCCTTTTTATATTACTTTTATCGTTCCTCGACTCACCCGAATTGATTACCGATTAAAACGTAAAACTTAATTTGTTTTTGGTGAAAAGTATTTTTGAAATTTTAAACTAAAATCTATTTGAACTAAATACTATTTAATAAAACACTACTTAATCTATTTAAAAATTAAACTAATTTAAATAAAAACTTTTTAAATAAAAACTATTTTAAAATAAAAGTAAATTTGAAACAAAATTTAAAAACTCAATTTAAAAACTAATGTAAAAGCTATTTTAAAAATAAAACTAAAAAATTTTAAATGACTTTTAAAAAAAAAAAATTTAAATGAAAACTTAATAAAACGGATTTTAAAACTAATAAAATTTTAAACTAAATTTAAAAGTAATTAAAAATTAAAATATATTTTTTTTTGTCTTTTTATTATTTATCAAAATTAAAATAACTAAAAACTTGTATTAAAGAAAACGAAATAAAACTTTTATCTAAATTTAATTAGGCCTAAAATTAATTTAAACTAACTTAATTAAAAACTGCCAAACATTTAAAAAGCTATATTAATCAAATGTTGCGAATGAATACACAAAAAGACTATTAGATGAGATGGTAGGGGTGCTGGACTACTATGCGAGAGGTCCTGGGTTCAAACCCCAGTAGACCTTGATTTTTAGCTATTTAATTATTATTATTATTTTTTTGAATTTTGGACAAACAGACTAAGCATGTCTGTCATTTACAGCAGTATATCAACAAGAATGAAAGAGCTAAACAATCAAAACCAAATAGCAGATCCAAATACCCTACGAGATCGATAAGCAAACGCAACAAGAAAGCTGAATAACAGAATAAGCAGTCTAAATAAGCATATAAGCAATAATACGATAAACAAAGACCAAATAAGCAAATGCAGAAACAGATTAAACAAACGAACTAAATAAGCAATCACTACGGATTAATGACTAAAACGATCAAACTTAAACAAACGATTAAACGAAAAAACAAACTGACACAGAAACAAAACTAATAAGCAAACAATAATTAAAACGTAAATACTAATATAAGCAAAAATCATAAGCAGATCCTACTAACTCGAAAACTATAGCTACCAAATAAGCAGTAAACATTTAAAAACAAACCGAATCTACAAACTAACATAAGCAAATTCAAAACTAAAGATTAAACAGAAAAAGCAGTAACAAAAAAAAATCAACTAGGCAAACTAAGAAATTAAAATGACAAAACTAGAGCAGATCAACACTTAATCAGAATAAAATAAAACACAATAACCAGTACTCGATTTTCAGATTAACACAAACAAATATTAAGCAAACTCAAATTAAAACTAATTCATAAAAAAATAACATAATCCAAAACAGACTAATCATATAATCTACTAAAATCAGAATAATCTAAATAAAATAAAATAGATGGAACCTTTTGACGAATGCCTTTGCGACGAAGATTGAGGCGCTGAGCCATCTTATCAATCGAAAACGAACACCGTAATCATCAACTTCTTCAACAACAGCATCATCATCTCGATCCCACCCTCTCGAACCAAACAGTAGCCTTCGAACAGTATATATATATATATATATATATATATATATATATATATATATATATATATATATATATATATATATATATATATATATATATATATATATATATTTATATCATAATAATATCACGCACGGAAATAAAGAAAACAAGAAACAGATTATAAAAAAATATTTTGACAGAATTTAAAGACGAGATTAATTAAGCAAAAATCAACTTTTCATTAATTTAAATAAATCATTACATTACTGAAAATTAAAAAAAATAAAAGAACCTAATCTAATTTAATCTACTCCTAAATTAACTAAATAAAACTGAAAATAATAAAGAAAAGCTGTCAAATTACAAGTTCTTGTGAGGGATTTATAGGAAAACCCTATCCTTGGTGCCCACGTCTTGAAATTAGGGTCGTTCATCTCTTCTCTCTCTTTTTCTTCAATGATCAACGGCTGAGAACACATTACCCATCACACGGATTGCCACCGTGGATGGGTTGTGTTTCTTGTGCTAGTTTGCATCTAATGTGGAGCCTTCCTATTGGAGGATTGGTTTGTGGTGATTTGTTTCATCCAATCAGAATAGGACAAAGGACCACATCACCAAATCAACTCCATCTTCATGTTCTGAAAAGAGTGGGGATTTAATTAAGGGGTGTGAATTACACGCGCCCTTAATTGTGAAAATCCCTAATTTATTTTTACTGATTAGGTTTTGGAAAAGGGGTAAAAAGTTATGTTTCGTTTTTGGTGTGGGAGAGATGAAGGAGTGGGTGAGGATAGATTGTTTTGTTCCAAAAAGAATAAGTGAGGGTGGGTAGATAAATGTTTTTATAAAACAATGTGAGAGGTGTGAGGGTTTGATACGTGTGTGATGAGGGGTGAGAGTTGACCGAATTTGTTGACCATCTTTTGTTTACCAACTTTGAAAGTAACATGTAACTAGCCAAATGGGCCTGGCCCAATTCATCATGTTTCCTTCTGTCTCATTTTTTGTTAAGCAATTTGGGCTTTATGATCCATGTATTTAGGTTACTCATTTCCTCCTTAAATGGGCTTGTGATTCCATTAAGCGTAAGTGGGACCCACTTGGCTCGAATATCTTCAAAAAGTAAAATCCGTTAAAACTCAAAACTGAATTTGGCTTCTTTGATCGTTTCTTCAAACTCGTGTCGGTTTAACCAGTTTTCGTGAACTAGGGCACACTTTTGATCTTTTGACTTTGTCTTCGTCCCTTTTTGGACTTTTCTTCAACATTTGACCGTGAAATCCCGTGTTTTCTCTTCTTTTAATCATTTGAACCTATTTAACATACAAAACACAAAACTACGCGTAATTTCGACTTTTATGACATTAAACACATGATTAGGTCTTGTTTTTCCTTGATTTTAGTGGCAAAAGGATAAGTGTTTAAACACTTTCTATGTGTCAAACCCTAATCACCCAAATAATTAAATTTACAAAGGGCTTTTTATTATTTTGGTTAATTCACTCCAAAAGGAAATTAAACCCCCATTTTTAAGGAAGAGAGTAAATGGAACGAAAGAGATACGTGGCTGATTTTTACTGGTTGCTACACATCATTCCACAAATTCAGCCAATCAAAGGGCGTAAAAGAAACACAACTAGCACACGGATGCCACGTTGGCAATCCGTGTGATAGTTAGTGTAATATCCACCATCCGATCAAAGGCTCACAGGAGAGAGAATAAGGAATAAAGATCCAAAGGTCAAGATTGAAGAAGGGATATTCCCTTGAATATCCGGATATTCGCTCAAGGAAGCCCTTGGGGGGGCTATAAATACCCCCAATTTATCTTTTAAAATCATCCTTTACTTTTTCTTTAATGTTACTCTGTAGAAATAGATTTAGGTTAAATACTGTATTTCTTTTTAAGCTTTGTAATGTTTCTTGAAAATTAATGAAAGATCAGCTTATTTCATTATATCGTGTCTCGTTTATATTGTCTCATTTAAAATCTTTTACTGCTTTAAAATTGATTTATGAATTAACCCTATTTTCTGTTTAATAAGAATAACATTTATGATGGTAAAAATAAGCTAATTAATAGCTTATTTTTTTAACATTAAAAGTGAAAAGGATTTAAAGTATCTTTCCCTACTGGAAAGGTAATAAAAAGAGGTTCGATTATGTTACTGTTCGGGTAAGATTATTATGGTGGTAATGGTGAATGGTGGTTCGAGTTACGGTTCATAGGATGCTCAGCGCATACCTACGTCTCAAAGGTTATCTCCCACAAGGTGCTAATCTCTTTTTCCTTTTTATGTTTCGTTTTATGGATTTATTAAATCTGCTCATATGAATGTATTTAACTGTTTGAATGATTTAGATATATAAGATACTAGTTATTTGTTACTGTTTATCTTAAGGTTTATATGTGATTGTCTATGATTCTAAAAACGTTAGGTTGAGGTTTAATTTAGTTTTGTAGACGTGAATTGGAATTTGGTTTAGTATATTTCGGTTTAATGTTAGATTTTGCAAGTCTGCTGAATGTTAATCAGTTTTGGAAGATTTAGGCGCATCTGCTACACTTATGTGTAATGATCCGTTATAATAACCTTGTATTGATTTGATTCAGTTTGCCATGTTTATGACTTTAATTGATTAAATCTTGTTTGGATTTCTAGTTGAATGTTTAATTTGTTTTTAGCAGTGTGTTTGGCTTTCAGTTTGTATTGAATTGAGTCTTTACAAGTTTGAGTAATATGCTAGTTTGGATTTATATAACTGATTTTATAAACTGTTATCTGAGTTTGAGTAATAAGCTGAGTTTTAATTTTAGCTAGGGTAGCATGTTGTAGAGTTCTGCTTAGTTCATTTGCAAATTTGGTTTGGATTTGTGGTTTATTAAAAATTGTTTGTCTCCCGTTTTTTTATATCTGATCTTATATGCAAATTTGATAAGTTGATGAGATTTATATTACTGCCTGAACTTTCTGATTGGTTAACTGTTATAATTTTGAAAGTTTGCCTCTTATTTGTTCTTGTTGTTTTAATGGTCCTTGTATTCAGCTTATCAGTTCAAACTGAATCTGATAAGCTCATAGGGCTGTGTCCTCACAGCTTATAAGCATATAAGCTTCACAAAGTCACTCCTGTGACTGGTAACTTACTTAATCTGTCAAAAAGTTTTAATTACCAAAAATATGTTACTAAGGAGTCTCGAACCCGAGACCTCCCCTCTAGCAGACCAGCGTGTTTACCATCTGGGCTAAATGCCCTTTTGAGTGTCATTCTGGTTTATAGATTAAAGTATTGTTCTCAGTTTGACTGCTTTCAAGTAGCAACGCATTTAATTTCAATTACGTTTTAATATAAATTTAATTTGTGATTTTGAGAAAGTAGTTTATTTAGCTTTCAAATATATTTAATAGTGTAAAAATATAAAATAAATAAATATATAAAAATTAAAAATGTTTTTATTAAATTTAAATTGTTTAATTAGTCTATTTTCTATTAATTAGATTTTTATAAAATTAGATTTAAATATAAATAGTTTTTAATTAGATTTGTTTTAGAGTAATTTTTAATAAAGTTTTATAAAGTCTGAAAAGTTTTATTAGAATTTTTAATAGATTAAAAGTCATAGTTTTTAAATAGATTAATTTTTATAGATTATTAAAATAGATTATTTTTTTTTAAATAGTGTTAATTTTTAAGTATTTAATTAATTGTAGATTTTTTTTAAATAGCGGGGTTAACGATTCATGCACTTTAAGCTTATTTTAAATAGTTTAAAATTGGTAGATTTTTAATTGTAGTTTAAAAACCGAAAAACAATTCAAATCAATTGTCCAAAACGAAACAAAACGTTTCAAATTCATAAGATCTTCGTGTACAACGAACTCGACTCACCAACGTGTTTAATTGAATTCGTCATTGGTATTATTAGTCTATTACTTTTTCCTAAAGGTAATTTTCTAATTTACCCTATAACGTAAATCAAATAAATCACTATATACTATCCACTTACATCAACGTAAAACCGTAAAAAGACTAAATTTAAAAATTAACCTAAAAATTCCTAGAAAATTGAAATAAATCCAAAAAAAGTAGTTAGAGTTAAAAAAAATTAAAAATCACTCAAACCTTTTATTTAATTAAATAATAGTTTTTTAATGCTAATTAAAGCCCAAAAAATCAATTTAATTAATAGAAAGCCCAAAATAAGATTTTTTTACTTTGTAAACCTCTAAATAACTTAACTAAATTAAAAAATATTTTTGACAAATTTAAAATTAATTAAAACTATTTAAAAATGATTAAAAACTATAAAAATATTAAAATAATTCTAAAAATTAATTAAATGACAAGAAAGTTAATCTAAAATTTATAAAAAATCCGAAAAAGTTGCAAACTAGTTTAATTTAACCTAAATAAATAGAAAATGAACTTGATTACCAAAAATACCCCTAGTGGGCCTCCAAATGGGTCAAATAGTGAAACAGTCCCTGAATGGGCTTAGTTTTGGCCCAATAAGAAAAAGTTCACAAAAATGGCCCAAAACTTCCAGTTAAGCTTAAAATTCAATTTTAAACACAAAATTCAAAGGCCCAAAAGCTGAAAGTGAGCTTATCACAGCTTATTTCAAAACAGCTTATTCTTAACGGGTTTTCGGCCCATTAAGCTATAGGCTGATGCCATAAACTGAAATTTGACACACAACCTTCTCTTGACCTAATTAAGTTGTTTGTAAAAAGAATTTTTGAATAAGCCCAAGAAATTGTTAGGAATTATATTTGATGAGACAAAACATAAATAATGAAACAAGAAGGATTTATATGCAAATATAAAAGACTACAAGAATATGGAGACCTTCTACATAAGGAAAAGGACTAAATGTAAAAGATGGAAGGACTTCATATGTAATTAGATTTCTTGTAAGAAAAGTCTTGTATTCTAGTATATAAAGAATACAATGACCGTAGGTTTTATTCATTCACTTGTTCTTACAATGTAAACCTAAAGTGTGAGTCGTGTGTTCTAGGCGTGATGTTCTTTGTAACATGCCTAGGGTTTGAGTGTTAACGTTTAATGAGAAGTAAATGTTGAAAAGTAAACACCTTGTTTATGTGTTTTGTTCAATTCTGCTATGCTAATCACATATGAACGAGATGCATTCCTAGTAAGCTTAATCGATCCATGAATAATGGTTTCCACATTTGGTATCAGAGCGGGTGGCTCTCGATTCTAGGATCAACAAGGTGTTGAGTCGAAGAAGGAAGAAAAAGCATAAAATCCGTTTATGGTTTTATAGTCGAATCTCACTGTGCAGCCGTTTTTAAACAGCGATATCTCCTTCGTTAACCGTCGGATCGTCACGAGATTTTTTCTAGAGGTTCTCAGAGTATGTGTCTTGGATCTCACCGGAGCGATCTGCGCGTTAAGCTCACAAGAAAAAGTTATAGCTCGTCGAATGTTGCTGTAGAGGAAGGTTAAATTTTCTGTTTTTGTTTTTTAATTGAATAAGATTTAGGGCTTCTTCCCCTAAACCCTAGATCGATTTGTAAACAGAAAAGGTGTTCTAGATCATTATGGTTTTTTTGGTATTCGATTCTCTAACCTAGGTTAGGATTTTGATTTTTCTAAAATCATTTTTATGGTTTGTTATAAACCCTAGATCCGTTAACAAGTTCTATGATCTGGATACAACAATCGATTGCTGTTTGTTTGTGTTGATTAAAAGTAACATCAATAGAAGGATAGAAATAAATGCTGTGAGAAAGTAGTTGTCGAGGTGAGATAGAATCGTAATTGTTTCTGTGTTCAAAAGTTACATGTGTGATGTCAGTCGTTTGCGATTGATCAGATGACGAGTACAGGAGAATGATGATATACTGATTTACGTGAGTATTCAATGGTAATGCTTCGTTTACATCATGTCAAGGTAATAGAAAAAGTATATATTGTTTGCTTTGTTTATTTATCTTGCCATAAACATGACGTGGGATGTATGAGGAATAATATGGTTGAAAGTGAACATATGAAAGTAACGTGAGTAAACCCAATAATTAATGTTTATTGTTGCTGTCAAAGTAACACTGGTAGATGCATTTTTGGTGATTGATAATTGTGTGTTCACACGATGGGAAAAAGGATATTGGTTAAGATAAAGTCACGTGATGATTTAGTACAATTCATACATATTAATGCTGCCAATGATAGGTGGTATCTATATTTTTCGTGACTAGCTGCAAGGTAAAAGAAAAAGGCACGTGACTTGGTTAATATTGTCAATGAAAATTTATATGGCTACTTTAAGAAGTGTACGAAGACAAAAAGAAAGTTGGATTGGAGTTTGGTGCAGCGAATGAGAATAAAGGGATTGTGTAATTGATGGATGAGGTAACTTTTGTTTTCTTATGGTTCGATTATTGTTTCATTATAAGTCACGTGGGGTTGAATGAAAAAGGGTAATGATTGGTTAAAAGATGATGAAACGTGAGCTACTAGCATGTGTGTTTGTGTTCACACGATACATAGAGGAACTTTTGTGATTGGAGCAAAGAAAACGAAGTATACAGTGGAGTAATATTTTTATCCGCTATCATGTTATTCGTATCCGCAGATGGTGTCAGTGGCTGAGTCGAGCCGCTGACAAGAATAAAACACACGCTGACCGAGACGACGCTGACACGTTGTAATTTAGACGCTGACAACGTGTTGTCCGATATATGGTTTTTAAGCGTTGACAAGTATCGTCCAATATCGGACAGTACATACAGATGATACATTGGATGACTAAGGATCTCGGGCAGAACTGTCTGTTTAATTTTTTATGACTTGTTATTGAAGATTGTGTTTGATACAATAAAGTTTTATTTGATTATGTGACAAGGCTAACCTTGCGGTTACGTACCAACTTGGATTAGAAGCAGAACGCCAACAGAGGCAGCATTTGCATAAAAGAAGAAGATGATATTGTGCTTAGATGATTTTCATTGCAAATTAGAGGTTTCGATGAAGAGGTTTGATTATTACTTATTTGGTGTTGGAGTTGTTTTTCGCAGGTTTGTATTTTATCATATCTCAAAAGATTCTTGCCTCTCTTTTGAGATAACTTGCTTGTTCGTTTATGTTGGTGACGAAGAATTGTCAAATCTAGCAAATTGTCAGCTTGCTATCACTTGAAGGAGTTACATTATCGTGCTCAGTGTCTCACAAAAGGATGAGGATTTTGACAAGAGATCGAGGTCTGCTTATACTTTCCTGTTTTCTTATAAGTTCAACGTCACATGGATAGTGCAAGATATAAGGTACAAGCTTGGGAGATTCCACTTCTTCAACAGATAGATTATATTCGTTTTTCTTCATTCGTAATCTACAATTAGAGTCTACATGGTTCGTGATTCATTTACATGCACCACTCAAGGGGAAGAGTTTATTAGTTGTTTATCTTTAGAAGACCCCTATTGGATGTGACAAAAAGGGGAAGAAGATTCAAAGATCAAGGTATGCAAATTAATTTTATGTGGTGATATGTTTTACAAGAAATCTTACTTTAAGGGGAAGCTTGTTTCATTCGTGGAAGATCATGATTTGAAGCTTGGTTTTGTCATCATCAAATAGGGGAAGATTGTTGGGAATTAGATTTGATGAGACAGAACATAAATAATGAAACAAGAAGGACTTATATGCAAATATAAAAGACTACAAGAATATGGAGACCATCTACATAAGGAAGAGGACTAAAGTGAAAAAGATGGAAGGACTTCATATGTAATTAGATTTCTTGTAAGAAAAGTCTTGTATTCTAGTATATAAAGAATACAATCACCGTAGGTTTTATTCATTCACTTGTTCTTACAATGTAAACCTAAAGTGTGAGTCGTGTGATCTAGGCGTGATGTTCTTTGTAACACGCCTAGGGTTTGAGTGTTAACGTTTAATGAGAAGTAAACGTTGAAAAGTAAACACCTTGTTTATGTGTTTTGTTCAATTCCGTTATGCTAATCACATATGAACGAGATGCATTCCTAGTAAGCTTAATCGATCCATGAATAATGGTTTCCACAGAAATAAGTCTGAAATAAGCAAAATCTCTCTACAGAAAACGACAAAATAGTCGTTTTTGAGTTCTAGGCCACTTCAAAAGCTGATTCAACTTGCAAAATGTTTCAAATGACAAAACTAAGCTTAATAATCAAAAAGCTTTCCAAAAAGCACAATGAATAAGCTGGAATTAGCAATAAGCACTTATGTAAAAGTCAACTTAGTTGGTTTTCTAGTCAAACCTAAAAGTCAAACCCTAAAAAGCTCCAGATTAGTCAAATGGGTCAAATAAGGAAGATTGATTACAAAAACAAAGTTGTTGCAAGTCTGGATAAGCTAGAATAGATTATGAATAAGATGTTTGATAATTAACACTAGCAGTGGCTAGTTTTGGGTGTCCAACAATGAGAAAAGTTTCCATTGCTTGACTATCTTGACTTTTTGTATTTTGTGGATTTTTGTTGGATTCAAAGCACACAAAGGCACCCTTATAACCAGTGGGTTATAAGGAGTCAATCACAATCAAATAAACACAAATCCTAACAGCCAATTGATACAGTTAATTCAATTAAGCACCAGACATGATACAAACATGAACAGAAGCAGTTATGAACAAGATAAGCAGATTTAGCAAGATTAAGCCAACCAAATTGAACCAAATGCACACAACAGCTTAGATAAATTCAAAACATGCATACACTCTAGGTGTTTCCAAGATTTTAGGTTAAAATATGCAAAATCAAGCAAGATATAGCACACAATAAGATTTGATGTTTCAAAGACCAAACTTGGTAATTATCAGAACTCAAGCACTTGTATAACCGATGCCGACACTTACAAACACTTAGCACCTACTCAAACTCAAACAAGAAACTTAAAACAGTAAACCCAAACACCCCTTTCACTTTTTAATCCAAGATTTAGCAAAGTAATTATGTATTTCAGGTTTACCCAAGCCTAATCTAGCATCATAATAACATCAACATGCAATATAAACCAGATTCAAGCCACAAGAACAACAATTATAACAGCAAAACATAAAATCACAAAATATCACTTAAAACCAAGAATTTTAGGAAAAGAGGCTCAAACCTCATAGATGTACATCCACACCCACGATTTTTAGAGCTGATGTGTCTAGCCCAACAAGACACAAGCTTCCAACACAACCCTTCTAAGATTCAACAAGGTTAGAGCACAAGTTATAACAAAAAAATGAAAATTGAAAAAGAAAAGTTGATTAATGCAAACTTTGTACCCACTCATTGATTATCCCCAAACCACAAGCTCACAAAACTTTGATAATCTTATTATTAGGGTGTATAGATCACTTGTAATCCAAAAATTCCAAGGATGTACCAAAGACTTAGCAAAATATCAGATTTTAGAAAACTTGGCAATTTCTTGCACAAGCTTTGAAAATAGGTTTTGAGACTTAACAATCATAAACATGTAACAATAACAAGAGTATAATAAGGTTGGCACTTGGATTTCGTCAAACAATTCAAACACTTTTCATTAACTTTGAATAAGGCTTTACAGAATGTTGACCAAAGAAAAACCAAGAGCAAATTTTAATGTAATGAGTCCTATGCCTTATATAGGCTACATGAATACTAGAAAAGCTGAAAAAACTATAAACCCTAAGTTGTAGAAGTCCCAAAATGCCCTTGTCGAATTTGAAAATGCTTGATCATGTGAGGATGGTTTGGACGTTTGTGGAGGTGTGAAGGGGGTGGAATTTGATCCAAAGGCTCCCAATGAAGCTTAGAAACAAAGCTGAATGTAATTCGTTGATCACACTGCCAAGTTTTGGCATCTTCTTAACTTTTGTAGCAGGGGAATCTCGTGTGGCCCTTTTGGGTGATGTGGCATGAGGTTTAAGACTTGGGTTATGATTAAGAGACCTTTAATCGTAATTCTGGAGCAGATTAGGTCTTAATTTCAAATGGTTAAGAAAAGCCTAATCTTTGTGCTTCATGGAATAGTAGTGGTTTTGATCCAAGTTTATGCTTAAAACAAGTATTTAGCGCGTGATTTGAACTAATTAATAATTAGTTGTAAACCGGTGGTGAGTGGGTTTTGACGTGGCCAAAGAGAGGGTTGTGGTCGGAGGATTTGGTGAGTGGGACACGTGGTGGGTATTGATTGGTCTAGGTAAGGTTTTGTGTCTGCCAGCTTTAACCCCTCTTTTATTCTTTTCTTGTCATTTGAAGTTTTCACCCAAAAACTAAATGTCCCTTTGTTAAGTAAGTTTCATTTCTTTGAATTTGGCCACAAAACTTCTGCAAAGGTTTATCAAAGGACTTGTTTTGCCAATTCATGATATTTGAAGGACTGATTTTGGCATTTTCTTCATTCTTCAAAGTCTTGACTTGTTTGTTGACTTTGTAGAGGACTAATATTGGCGAGTCTTCCTAAATGAGGGACCATTCTTACCAATTCTTCAAAGTGGAGGGTCCTTTTTGCAAATTTGACAAACTTTAAGGACCAGTCTTGTAATTATGAATAAACAAGGGTTTAAAGTGTCAATTTTTCAATATTGTAGGACCCTTCTTGTACAATCTTCAATTCTTCAAGGGTTATTCTTGGAAAATCAACACTAGTGCTTTGTTCATTGTGCGGCTTCGTTTCCCGTGTTTGTTTTTGCTTGTTTCTTGTGATCTTTTGCCATTTTTTCAATATCCGTACCTAAAATACACATGGAACAAACACAAGCATATATTTGGCATATTTCATGATTTATGCATTTTAATCCTATTTTGGACGATGAGACTATGTACAAAAGCAGTCTCATTAGACTGGAATGACGAATTGATATGAAACAAATTAAGAGGTCAACTTGGGTTGACAAGGACAAGTTAATTGCATTATGTAAATGCATTAGAGATATGAATTTACAAAAAATATATGAAAGTCGGAAAAATAAAAAGAAAATATATATAATGAAAGATGATGAAGTAAGAGCATAAAAACTAAAGGGAAAAGAAGGTGGTAATGGAAATGTATGCAATTAAAAAATAAGCAAATAATGAAAAAGAGCTATAGAATGATAATTTAAATGTAGCTTGGATCGAATGATTAATGTAACAGTATCCTTATGGATAGCCTAAGAATGTTAAAGACACCACAAGGGTATGATAATGGATGAATCCTTACGAGAAGAAAGCAAAATGATGAAATGTGAAGAGCAACACAAGGTTTGTGACACCCCAAGGGTATGTGTAATGGGCAAATTCCTACGAAAGAATGCCAAATGATGAAAAGTAATGACCAACGCATGGTTGATGATATTGTAAGGAAATGTGTTATAGGGCGAATCCTTTGAAGGAATGGCCGACTAATGTTAAAATGACAAATTCCTATGGGAGATGGCCAATGATGTTAAAGTTCCTTTTTGGTAATTGTTATAGTAAAAATGAATCCAAGTCTAAAAGATAAAATATAAACCTGAAAGTAAAATGTGAAAAGTGAAAAAGGTAATGAACTTTTTTTCATTTGGTCGATAAATATAAAAGTATGAAAAGGATTAACCAGTTGAAAGTTAAAGCTTGTAATATAAGTAATAATTTTATGTTTGAAGTGCACAAAACGAGTAAGAGAATCGAACATTACAGTTTAAGAAAAAAGTAGACACTATAAGAACTAAGTTAAGTAGATAAAAAGAAATTAAAATGTGATCTAGTATCTAGATAGAATACGAGACATCTGTCACCTGTTTAAAGTATGATAATTGAATTAAACTTGAACTAATGCTTTCACATGTGTCACAGAATAAATGGGATGTAAATGTTGATTATGTGATCAATAAAATGAATTGGTACTCTTACATGGATTATGAATCCGAGGAAAGTAGTTGACTTAGGAAGTCAGATTATTGAATTTTTTTTCAAATAACATATAATCATTAACCTGAATCCTCACGCAGAGAGCAAAAAAGTAACTATAAAGGTAAAAGTATTAACGACATAACAGGAAGGTTACATAATGCTAAGAATGTAATGACCAATGTATAAAAATCAAGTAAATAAACATATATGTATCGATAATAGAAAATTGGTTTTTTGGACTTAATTATGTCTTAAAGGACATTGTAAATTTATTAAGAACAATATTACTAAAAAAATAAATATAAAATGTGAAAAAAGGGGTGTAATAAATGAGTAAAGTCTTTCTGATAATTAAGACCAATATATGGTCTCAAGATGTGTTATTAGAATTGGATTAACAACGAATTGAAGTACTTAATGTGTAAGTATAAACTTGTAATAATGTGGACTATATTATAATACAATGAGAGGAAATCATGATAACTTAATGAGAATGTTAGACATTGATGAAAATGTATCGTTAGGTAAATAAAAAGGTAAAATGATAATTAAGTAAACGTATACTATTAGAAGTGATAAAGTATTTGGATAAAGAATGATAAAAATCATGTCATCTATTAAATGTGGCAAGCAATTATAATAACAGAAGTACTGAATAAAACCAATGTCTGAGTATGGTTGCGCTAGAGGCATATAAAGAATGAAATGTGTTGAATAAATGATTGAACATAACTAGGATCATGTAGATGTATGATAATATATATATATATATATATATATATATATATATATATATATATATATATATATATATATATATATATATATATATATATATATTTGACGAGAGATTGGACTAATGGGTGTTTAGACTATTTGGCGTATCATAGAGTAAACCTATGCAAGGATCGTATATGGAAAGATTGAGTAGGCCAAACATGAAGAGGTATCAGTTAAGAATGAGGTTAACTAAAGGTTGACGAGTAAATGTGAGCGTATGTTACAAGACACATAAAATGTATGAGAAATGAAAAATGAGTATAAATTATATAAATAATGTAATACCCCCAAATATTCATTGTTTAGTTCAGCGGAAGAGTCGTTGGTGTTACGGGATAACACATTACTCAAATCATAGACAATGCTTAAAAATCGCGTCGTTTAATAATAAAGCATTTTTCCATTCATAAATATCAAATTACATAGGTCCCAAGTCATAGTATTTCATATATTTTTACAAAACATTTGAATGGAAATTTTATTTGAATGCGGGCAATAAATTCTTGTCGTCTTCCCGAGAATTACCTTCAAGTACCTGAGATAAACATGTTAAAAGGTCAGCGAAAACGCCAAGTGAATTCATAGAGTTTAATAAAAACCATTAATATATCATCGGTATATAATTATTACCGAAAATCATTTTGTACAAATCTTTGTAATAGGCCATAAAATAGCCCAAAGACATTTTATACAACTCTTAGTCGTAAATCATAATATAGGCTTCTGCCTTCAAAACCATTATACGAACCATTATCGTAAAAATATCATACAATACGTTTTATAACGTTGTATAAAGTTTAATAGAAACCGTTTTATGATAATGGTTATGTAAAACCAAAACAGGAACATAATATCAATAATAAGACCCCGTATTGCTAGTTAAGCAATATTTTATAATTCAATTCGTACATCAGTAGTTTCAATATTGGATTATTATAAGCCGCATGGCATTGCTACCTTACTATAACAAACAACAGGTAGCTAACCCGAAATTCATTTGCCCATCTAAAACAACGTGTCTTCACAATAATCACGCTTATATAAATCTTTTCATACATAAATTCGCTTACCAATCAATGTGGCACGACAGGGATCAACCGTCAAGGCGCGAACTGGGGTGATCTTCCCTAAATAGTACTATTATATGCATAAGCGTCTACCAAATCCCGGTAGTTCACAATTCATGCTAATGGGAGTTTTAGTGACATAACCTAACAATAATAATCCATTTTATTTTATTCATCGAGTCATATAATCATTCATCGGGTCATATAATCATTCGGGTCCATATCAATAACCAAACAGTCGGGACAACTGGTGTCCTATTTTTATTAAAACTAACATGTTATCTCCCTCGCGGGTTTATAAAATATTTCATAAAACATTTAAAAGAGTGCGAGGCTATGAACTCACGTTGATTGGGAACGACGGGTTATCGGCGATTTGGATGTACGGTACGTGCCTGAATCACGGAAACCTAGACAAATAATACTCGTCTTAGACTCTTGTCCAATGACTTTATAAAAACATGGCTATGTTTATATTATGACATTATAAGTATGATGATGATCAAGTGGGATATTATCTCTTTATTCAACATTATAGTGTTATGTGTTAGTAAGTTTTTAGACTAGTTATACTAGTTTTAACTTTTGTACATACTAAGGCCCAATAAGCCCATTAAAAGCCCAATACATTATATTAGTCCATTTATACTTTTAATACCAGGCCTATACTCATATGTTAGGCTCAAGTGGGTTAAGCCCATGAGTAAGTCCATTAGTGTTTAGCCAAATTAGTTGGGCTAATAGTCCAATAAGGCTACTTTGGCCCGTTAATGTCCATATGTTATAAAGCTCGGGTTTTATCGGTTTTTACTTGTCAAATGTACTTAAATATCAGTAGATGAGTTATAAAAAGTTTACATTAGACGGGTCCGACCGTCTAAGTTTTATTTGACGAAAACGTTAATCTTTCGGTTTTAGCCGAAAAGACGTAAAACTTATATGTATAGTTTTATAGCTTAGAAAACATATCAATTTGTATTTTTATAAAATGTCACACTTATTTATCAAAGTATATAACTTATTTTATAAGTATTATCATAAGTTAATGGGTTTTACATATGTATTTTATATTAGTATTACTTGAGTGCTTATTTTATAGTATATACTTTTATTTTCCAAATCTGATTATGAAACTCACTTTCACCATTTTTGCCATATCTTGAGTTCTACAAGGAGATAGAAGCTAAATTTTGGGCAGAACAAACTACATAATATGTGCTACAATTAACTCCTGTTTAGCTACTGCTCATTCATTGTAACACCCTATTTTGGTAATGGAAATGTCACATGCAATTATGACGTGTCATCAAAGCATACAAGGAAAAATGTCTAAACATTACATGACTATAAAAGGAAAATACCGGAATCAAACATCGGTAGTCCAAATGTAATGCTCATCACACACAAACATAAGTATAGTAAAGTAAAGGAATAAACAATGTCCATAGCAAATGTATCATAAGAAAGGAAATGCATAAAGTAAAGAAGGCTAGAAAGCTTCCAATCCATATGCACGTACTCTTAAAGTCTACGAGCGTCCCTGAGTACCTGCCGTTTTAGGAACATAGAAAAGGAAAACGGCTGAGTGATACGCTCAGTGCACGGATGTACAATAAAGCATGAATAGGATAAGCATATAACATATAACAGCGGAAGAAACTAAGTCCCGAGTAACCTGGTTAAGTCTTGATAAAACTGGTTTTATAGTTTGAAAAGCCTTATGTTTATCTTGTAAAAACTGTTTATCATATTTTACCATTAGCCAATATAGGTCATGAAAATCCACCGTGCATGAATACTTGGAGGGGTGACCTCATCATGCAAATTAGAGGGGCTGCCTCTGATTTAATATACTGGTTTTTGGGTAGGAGTGATCAACTCCTTGTGAAGGATGCAAGGTACACACCACATTCAACATGAAATCCTGACTGAAAACATGTAACTAGGATGCACCCATACGCCCCACATGATAAATATAATATAAATGGCCAAAAGCTGAAGGGACGCCACGAGCAATCACTCCGCCGTGGTGAAGTCATAACATCAGTGCCTCTAATATTATGGTTATGGTACCTCCATAACTAGGTGAAACTGGTCATGCATGTATATGGCTATTGGTATTCTAAATTAAATATAAGCAATTCAAACACTTACTTATACTACGGGAAAACATTTGGCTGCATACGGGAATCCTAATAAGGAAAGAATGTCCATACTGAAAGGACGGGAATCCGTACCTTATGTCCAGTGAACGAAGAAGATGAACTGAGAGGAATCATCCTTCCGTATCACTAGTGCTACATAAATACATACATGAATAAGTATCTGCTTACTAAATACGTAGCTGGTTTTATGTCATGTCTTGTTTTATTTTATATGTTCTTACCATGTTTTACTGTTTAAAGCCTTAAACTGTGTTTATCTTATATTCTGTTTAATCTGATTAAGTATTTCTGGTATTTCATGTATTATTATACTTACTGTGTAATAATAAGTAACTTTCCAAAAATAGCAGGTTTCCTAAAATAGAAAGTTTCCAAAAAAATAGAAAGTTTCTAAAAATAGAAAGTTACCAAAAATAGAAAGTTTCCAAAAATACAAAGTTTCTAAAAATAGAATTACTGCTTAAAATAGATAAGTTTCTAAAAATAGAAAGTTTCCATAAATAGATTAGCTACCTTATTTAAATAAGTTTCCATAAATAGATTAGCTGCCTGAAATAAATAAGTTTCTAAAAATAGAACGTTTCCATAAATAGATTAGCTGCCTTATTTAAATAAGTTTCTAAAAATAGAAGTTTCCATAATTAGAAATAAGCTGGTTAAATAAGCTAAGTATATAAGCCTAAGTGTTTTCATGATTATTTTCTAAGTCATATGATATAATGTATAGTTTATTAATTATTTCATGTAATTAAAATAAACTATAGGTTAAAATATTTAATGAAAGTATAACATGTTTTTAATTTAATAAAGTTAAATACTTAGGTTAAAACATGTATTATTATTCATTAATAATATAACCTAAGTCATGTTAATTAATTAATTATAACCATGGTTTTTAAATAATTACATAATTTATAAGTCTAAAATATGAAAATACTTAGGTTAATAATTTCATGATTATTAATAATTAAAATAACCTAAGTCATGTTATTAAATTAATCATGTCATGTTATTAATTTAATTTTAACATAAGATCATAAAAAAAAAACTAAACATACACCATGAACCGCATCTTGACTAAGAACCATGAACCGGACATGAAATCGACACCATACCCCGAACTAAGTCGGGGTCACCCTTGTCTTGATGCTGTCGTGGGACCCACACCAACCAACCGGGACCATATGGTCTCGGTGGTGGTCAAATGGCCAAACCGAGACCCTCTCGGGTTCGGGTTAGGCGCGACCAAGAACAAAACACCCCTAAACATCCCTTTTGATTTATTCCAAACCCAAATTCATGTTAGATCTATAATTTAATTAGGTTTTATAAGAAAACATAACATGTTCTTAATTATTTAAAGATTAAATTAAAAGAAAAGGGTTTAAACGAATTACCGAATGCGTGGATCTAAAGAACGATGAACAAACACGAACACCAACAACAATTCCAAGATCAAAGATCAACAAACACCCCTTTGGTGTTGTTTGAGGGTGGCGGCCAAAAAGAGAAAAAGAAGGAGGAGGAGGATTTTAGGTTTCTGTAAAAATTCTCTGTAAAGAAAAATGAGTAGTGTTTATTTCCCCTTAACCCCCTTTAGTGAAAATTGAAATGGGCTTGGCCCATTTCTTCCTTGTAGCCGCGGGTAGGGGCCCTACATGGGGTACCCGTACCTTTTTCCGTGTCCCGATGTTTAGTTATTCGTTCGTGATTATTTGTGTTCGCGTTTAATGTGTTCTCGTTAAGTAATTATCGTGACCTAATATATTTAATTACGCTCGTAATAAATATATATACGTAATTAATAATAGTTCGTGATTTAATTATGTTCATGATTTCATGATCGCATGTTCGTGATTAATTATTGTCAAATAATTATTACGTGTTCGTGCGTAGTAAATACTTATCGTGTTCTAACACGTACGTAATACGTAAAATCCTAACACGTAATCGTAATCATGCTATAATAGGAAAGTTTTAATCTAGTACGTACGATCTTAAGGGTACTATTCATGGTAAAAGCATGCGGGTTTTACAACTCTTCCCCCCTAAAAAGAATAATTCGTCCCCGAATTATAGATAAAGTAAACTGGAAAAGAAGAACATACCCGAATTTAAAATATGAAATGAGGGTAAGAAGCCCGGATAGACTCCTCTGTTTCCCAAGTGGCTTCCCGCTCGGTATGATCCCTCAATAGGATTTTGACGAATGGAATCGTCTTCCTTCTCATGACTCGTTCTTGTCTGTCAAGAACTCGTTCGGGTTCTTCTACAAAAGTGAGATCTTCACGTATCTGTTCCAGTGGATACTGAACCATGTGAAGGGGATGATACTGATACCCTCTGAGTAAGGACACATGAAACACATTGTGCACATGCGAAAGCTGCGGAGGTAACGCCAATCGGTAAGATACTTCACCGACTCGTTTAATGATATCAAACGGTCCGATGAAACGAGGACTGAGCTTCCCTTTAATCCCGAAGCGTCTAACACCACGTGCCGGCGAAACCTTAAAGAAGACGTGATCTCCTACGTTAAAGTGTATGTCCCTACGATGTTTATCGGCGTAACTCTTCTGACGTAACCGTGCTTCCTGAATTTTCTGCTTAGCTACTGCGATCTTCTCATTGGTCATCTCTATGATTTCCGGTCCTTCAAGTGTTTGCTCACCAACCTGATCCCAGCAGATTGGGGCGCGACACTTTCTGCCATACAACATCTCGAAAGGAGCACACTTGATACTTGCATGCCAGCTGTTGTTGTATGCAATTTCCACCAAACAGATGTAATCGTCCCAATCACCCGTCCATTCCAACGCACATGACCTCAACATATCTTCCAATGTCTGAATGGTTCGTTCCGACTGTCCGTCCGTTTGAGGGTGAAAAGTCGTGCTAAGCTTAATTTATGTACCCCAAGCTTTTTGTAG
The DNA here is from genome assembly GCA_025667525.1 of Glebionis coronaria. NCBI lineage: Eukaryota > Viridiplantae > Streptophyta > Magnoliopsida > Asterales > Asteraceae > Glebionis > Glebionis coronaria. Next base: position 481,871 of record JANFOE010001307.1, read on the forward strand.
ACTCTTCCAAAAGCGCGAAGTGAATCAAGGATCTCTGTCTGAGACGATGCTGGATGGTGCACCGTGGAGTCTCATGATCTCTCTTATGTACGAATCTGCGAGTTTACTTACCGGATCTTCCTTGCGGATCGGTAAGAAATGAGTTGATTTGGTAAGTCGATCTACGATAACCCAAATTGCATCGTGCTTCCTCTTGGTAGGCGGAAGACCAGTAACAAAATCCATGGTGATTTTGTCCCACTTCCACTCTGCAATATCTAACGGTTGAATGAGACCGCCAGATCGCTGATGCTCGATCTTAACTTGCTGGCAGGTAAGACATTTGGAGACGTAAGTGGCCACATCCTGTTTCATACCACTCCACTAAAAGTACTGCTTGATGTCATGGTACATCTTAGTCGACCCAGGATGTATAGAGAATGGGGAGCTATGAGCTTCAGCTAACAAAGCTTCCCAGAGTTCTTGGTTATCAGGAACACAAAGTCTCGTGCCCTGCCATACGATACCATCTGCATCTACTCTGAATTATGTCTGTTTCTCCAAATTCTGTACTATCGCCCAGATTTCTCCGTCATCCTTCTGAGCTTCCTTTATCTTAGAGAGTAACTCGGGTTCTACTCTAAGATTAGCCCAGTAACCGTGCTGTCCACGTACCATGATTTTGATGTCTAGTCGCTCCAAGTCTCTTATGATTTCCTCTTCGATTTTAATGCCGTTGATCATTCCGGATTTCCTGCTAAGAGCATCTGCTACTACTTTTGCCTTTCCGGGATGATACTGTGGATTAATGTCATAATCCTTCAACAGCTCTAACCATCTCCTCTGCCTCACGTTCAGTTCACGTTGAGTGAAGATATACTTCAAGCTCTTGTGGTCTGTGAAAATGTCACATGATTCTCCATACAAGTAGTGCCTCCATATCTTCAATGCAAACACCACTGCTGCAAGTTCCAAGTCATGCGTGGGGTAATTTTCTTCATAAGGCTTAAGCTGCCGTGAAGCGTACGCCATCACTTTCCCATGTTACATGAGAACACAACCAAGTCCCTTCCCCGATGCATCACTGTAGATTTGAAATCCACCTGTACCAGATGGGAGAGTAAGAATAGGTGCATATACTAGCTTCTGATTCAGGTCTTCAAAGCTCTTCTCTCGATCTTCAGTCCAGACGAATTTCTCCCCTTTCCGCATCAGTATGGTCAATGGTAGTGCTAAGCGAGAAAAGTTCTCCACGAACCTACGGTAATAGCCAGCTAAGCCTAAGAAACTGCAGACTTCTGTCGCTGATGTCGGCCTTGGCCACTTAGTAATGGCCTCAACCTTCACTGGATCCATAGTGATTCCTTATGCTGATACAATGTGACCTAAGAATGCCACCTTGTCTAACCAAAACTCACACTTGGATAATTTAGCATACAACTGCTTCTGGCGAAGAATCTGTAGTATTGTACGAAGATGGTCTTCGTGTTCCTCTTTGGACTTTGAGAAAATCAGGATGTCATCGATGAAAACAATGACGAACTTGTCCAGAAATTCATGGAAGATTCTGTTCATCAAATCCATGAACACTGCTGGAGCATTTGTCAGGCCAAATGGCATAACTACAAACTCGTAGTGGCCATAGCGGGTACGAAAGGCAGTCTTAGCGATATCCTGCTCCTTGACCCGTAGCTGATGATAGCGTGACCTAAGACCAATCTTGGAGAAGTGTTTGGCCCCTTGGAGTTGGTCAAACAGATCGTCAATACGTGGCAGTGGATATCTATTCCGGATAGTAATCTTGTTTAGCTCGCGATAGTCTATGCAAAGACGCATACTGCCGTCCTTCTTCTTAACAAACAAGACCGGTGCGCCCCATGGAGATGCGCTCGGTCGAATGAAACCTCGTTCAAGAAGTTCTTGCAGTTGATCCTTCAGCTCCTTCAGCTCTATGGGAGCCATGCGCTAAGGAGCCTTGGAGATTGGTTCAGCTCTTAGAATAAGCTCGATACTGAATTCCACTTCTCGTGCAGGTGGTATGCCCGGAAGTTCTGCTGGAAAAACATCTTGGAATTCCGACACTATAGGTTGATCCTGAATTGATGGGGATTCAGCATCCATGTCGTGAACCGTAGCTAGATAACCCTCGCAGCCATGTGACAGTAGTGCACGCGCTTGCAGGGTAGATATGACTTGTACAGACCGTCCGGGTATGAACCCGTTATGATGTACTCTGGTGCATTTACATCACCGAAGATAACTCGATATGAATGGCAGTCTATGGTAGCATGATGCTTGGATAGCCAATCCATGCCCAAAATCATGTCGAAGTCATTCATGTCCAGCGGAAGTGCGTCAACAGGTCGAACCTTATCGTCAAATTCTAGGGCAAGACTCTTGTATACATGAGTGATTAATACAGAGTCTCTCAAAGGCGTGGAAATAGTAAGCCTATTTTCTAGTCGCATGGGGAGCATCCTAATGTTCTTAGCATAAGCAGTAGAAATAACCGAGTGAGTAGCACCCGTATCGAAAAGAACACATGCAGCTTGACCATACATATACAAGATTCCAGTGATGGTACCTGTAGACTTGTTGGCCTGGTCTCGAGATGTCGTGTAGACACGCCCGGTAGTAGGAGGCGGCTTGGTATCAGCATGTCCCGATGTACACTCCATCTCGCCTTTACGGCAATCCTTCATGATATGGCCAGGAAGACCACACTTGAAGCACGCGTCAGTATTACGGCGACATGGCCCTGGGTGCCTATGGTGGCAGGTAGAGCAAAGAGGATGAGTGAATCCTCCAGCAGGTGCTCTGGCTGGCTGGGAACCTGATAAAACATTTTACATAAGACATGATAATAGGGTACAAAGGACAATGCGGATAATCATAAGATTGAATACCAGTGATAGCTGGACGGCTAGGCTGTGAACCTCTCTGGTTCTAGTCCCTATCGTTTCCATGGTTCCTGGTAGAAGTTTTTGCTGAAGTGTCAGAATATGAGTTATAACATGAAATCGTAAAGAAAAATGCGTAAGTATTAGGACCTGCTGCTGTTGGAGTGACCAGCGTTGTTGCGGTAATTATCATTATCACCACGCCTATCCGTAGCAGAACGGTCGTTAGTCTGACCGTTTCCCTTGGGCTGATGAGGCTGCTGCTGAGTAGCCGACTGAGACCGGTCCCCAGTTTTCTGCCTTGAAGATACATTTAAAGAGATGAATAATTGACATATATGGAAAGTATACGGATTGATCACCGCTTGAATACGAATGTTTACCTCTTGTCGGGTCTCTCAGCTTCCCCGAACTCATCACTCTCCTGTATCATCTCCAGCTTACGTGCTGCATCGGCCACTTGTGCTACAGTGTTGAACGTAGCACACACCAGATTGTTTGCGACCGATGTGCGAAGAGCCCACCTAAAGTTGTGTGCCTGCTCTTCAGGAGTACCTGCTGCCGCACCAAGGAAACCAGCTAAGCGAAGAAAGCGCTGCATAAACTCGTTTCTATTCTCCCCAGCTCTCTGTCGGATCCCATGGTACTCTCTCTTGAGCTTGTCCTGCTCAGCCTTGGGAAAGAACTGCTCCATCACCCTGTCCTTGAACTGAGCCCAAGTCAAACCAGCAACCCACACGTCACCACCTTCAGACTGCATCAATGCTAACCACCAATTAAGAACATCGCCTTCGAACCGATAGCATGCCAACCTCGCCTTGTATGTGGGGTCACAACCCATAGCATTGAAAATCTTCTCGATGTGAGCCAACCAGCTTTCAGCATCGCTGGGGCTATCTGTCTTCTCAAAAGCTCGAGGGCGGAGCTTGTTGAATCTCTCCAACCATACTGCTAATGTCACTAGAGGAGGAGGAGGTGCCTGATTATGCTGCTGATTGTTGGCAGCTTGAACTTCAGCCCTGATGTCATTCCTCAGTTGAGGAAGCAAAGCTTGCATAGCAGCTTGAATTGCAGCATTGATCTGTTCCTGTTCGCGTGTGAGAACCATCTGACAGTATAACATAAAACATATGATTAAATAGATCAAAACATAAAATATATATATACATGAAAAAAAATTATACCAAAATTTCACGAGAAAAATTTTATGCAAGAAATATTTGTGTATGAATGCATGATGTAGTTTTATGAAAACTTTTTGTATGCTCGAGAGTGAACGCGTATGGTCAGTTCACCCAAAACAAAATATATAGCGATGGGACGCCTATGGGTCGGTCCCAAATTTAAAAGTTTTGATAAAACACATGCGACTAAATAGGGCCAGTCCTGTACCAACCATTACTTAGTCATAAATCTGCGATAATGACATATATATGTATGCTTAAAAATGATGAATGCATGAAAACAACTGTCAGTTCTAGGAAGACCGTAGTGACTACCCACTAATCACAGGTCATATTTGATAGCCTACAGGTCGAAGCCTTGGCTCTGATACCATAATTGTAACACCCCATTTTGGTAATGGAAATGTCACATGCAATTATGTGTGTCATCAAAGCATACAAGGAAAAATGTCTAAACATTACATGACCATAAAAGGAAAATACCGGAATCAAACATCGGTAGTCCAAATGTAAAGCTCATCACACACAAACATAAGTATAGTAAAGGAAAGGACTAAACAATATCCGTAGCAAATGTATCATAAGAAAGGAAATGCATAAAGTAAAGAAGGCTAGAAAGCTTCCAGTCCATATGCACGTACTCTTAAAGTGTACGAGCGTCCCTGAGTACCTGCCGTTTTGGGAACATAGAAAAGGAAAATGGCTGAGCGATACGCTCAGTGCATGGATGTACAATAAAGCATGAATAGGATAAGCATATAACATATAACAGCGGAAGAAACTAAGTCCCGAGTAACCTGGTTAAGTCTTGATAAAACTGGTTTTATAGTTTGAAAAGCCTTATGTTTATCTTGTAAAAACTGTTTATCATATTTTACCATTAGCTAATATAGGTCATGAAAATCCACCGTGCATGAATACTTGGAGGGGTGACCTCATCATGCAAATTAGAGGGGATGCCTCTAATTTAATATACTGGTTTTTGGGTAGGAGGGATCAGCTCCTTGTGAAGGATGCAAGGCACACACCACATTCACCATGAAATCCTGACTGAAAACATGTAACTAGGATGCACCCATACGCCCCACATGATAAATATAATATAAATGGCCAAAAGCTGAAGGGACGCCACGAGCAATCACTCCGCCGTGGTGAAGTCATAACATTAGTGCCTCTAATGTTATGGTTATGGTACCTCCATAAATAGGTGAAACTAGTCATGCATGTATATGGCTATAGGTATTCTAAATTAAATATAAGCAATTCAAACACATACTTATACTACGGGTAAACATTTGGATGCATACGGGGAATCCTAATAAGGAAAGAATGTCCATACTGAAAGGACGGGAATCCGTACCTTATGTCCAGTGAACGAAGAAGATGAACTGAGAGGAATCCTACTTCCGTATCACTAGTGCTACATAAATACATACATGAATAAGTATCTGCTTACTAAATACGTAGCTGGTTTTATGTCATGTCTTAGCTTATTTTATATGTTCTTACCATGTTTTACTGTTTAAAGCCTTAAACTGTGTTTATCTTATATTCTGTTTAATCTGATTAAGTATTTCTGGTATTTCATGTATTATTATACTTACTGTGTAATAATAAGTAGCTTTCCAAAAATAGCAGGTTTCCTAAAATAGAAAGTTTCCAAAAAAATAGAAAGTTTCCAAAAATAGAAAGTTACCAAAAATAGGAAGTTTCCAAAAATAGAAAGTTTCCAAAAATAGAAAGTTTCCAAAAATAGATTTACTGCTTAAAATAGATAAGTTTCTAAAAATAGAAAGTTTCCATAAATAGATTAGCTGCCTTATTTAAATAAGTTTCCATAAATAGATTAGCTGCCTGAAATAAATAAGTTTCTAAAAATAGAACGTTTCCATAAATAGATTAACTGCCTTATTTAGATAAGTTTCTAAAAATAGAAGTTTCCATAATTAGAAATAAGCTGGTTAAATAAGCTAAGTATATAAGCCTAAGTGTTTTCATGATTATTTTCTAAGTCATATGATATAATGTATAGTTTATTAATTATTTCATGTAATTAAAATAAACTATAGGTTAAAATATTTAATTTAAGTATAACATGTTTTTAATTAAATAAAGTTAAATACTTAGGTTAAAACATGTATTATTATTTATTAATAATATAACCTAAGTCATGTTAATTAATTAATTATAACCATGGTTTTTAAATAATTAATTAATTTATAAGTCTAAAATATGAAAATACTTAGGTTAATAATTTCATGATTATTAATAACTAAAATAACCTAAGTCATGTTATTAAATTAATCATGTCATGTTATTAATTTAATTTTAACATAAGATCATAAAAATAAAAAAAACTAAACATACACCATGAACCGGATCTTGACTAAGAACCATGAACCGGACATGAAATCGACACCATACCCCGAACCAAGTCGGGGTCACCCTTGTCTTGATGCTACCGTGGGACCCACACCATCCAACCGGGACCATATGGTCTCGGTGGTGGTCAAATGGCCAAACCGAGACTCTCTCGGGTTCGGGTTAGGCGCGGCCAAGAACAAAACACCCCTAAACATCCCTTTTGATTTAATCCAAACCCAAATTCATGTTAGATCTATAATTTAATTAGGTTTGATAAGAAAACATAACATGTTCTTAATTATTTAAAAGATTAAATTAAAAGAAAAGGGTTTAAACGAATTACCGAATGCGTGGATCTAAAGAACGATGAACAAACACGAACACCAACAACAATACCAAGATCAAAGATCAACAAACACCCCTTTGGTGTTGTTTGAGGGTGGCGGCCAAAAAGAGAAAAAGAAGGAGGAGGAGGATTTTAGGTTTCTGTAAAATTCTCTGTAAAGAAAAATGAGTAGTGTTTATTTCCCCTTAACCCCCTTTAGTGAAAATTGAAATGGGCTTGGCCCATTTCTTCCTTGTAGCCGCGGGTAGGGGCCCCACATGGGGTACCCGTACCTTTTTTCGTGTCCCGATGTTTAGTTATTCGTTCGTGATTATTTGTGTTGGCGTTTAATGTGTTCTCGTTAAGTAATTATCGTGACCTAATATATTTAATTACGCTCGTAATAAATATATATACGTAATTAATAATAGTTCGTGATTTAATTACGTTCATGATTTCATGATCGCATGTTCGTGATAAAATATTGTCAAATAATTATTACGTGTTCGTGCGTAGTAAATACTTATCGTGTTCTAACACGTACGTAATACGTAAAATCCTAACACGTAATCGTAATCATGCTATAATAGGAAAGTTTTAATCTAGTACGTACGATCTTAAGGGTACTATTCATGGTAAAAGCATGCGGGTTTTACATTCATCATCCAAGTGTCCCTAATAATTCGTGCAAAACAGACTATACAAATTTGAACCTTAATAGTATTTTGATCATATCTTGCTCATTTTATTGATTTCATTGAGTGGTAACTCTCACACATGTAAAAATCATATACCTCACTGTATATTCAATAATCCAAGTCATTTTATCAAGTTATCATATGGTTACTTACTGTTTTATACAGCCCAAAGTTTTAGTCAAGATTTTAACATCTTTTCATGCAGATTCTATTCTTTTTAACCAAATCTATCAACACAAGATCCCCACATAATACTTTGATCATCATTTATCATCATATACATATACATTTAGAAAGAAAATACATAATTACATATTCAAAACAATAGGGTGATAGAAAGAAATTGATCTGTATGCCAATCTATATGATGGAAAGGATGAGATATTGGATGAACAAAGCTTGATCTTGCCACTAAATCTTCAACCTTTCAAGACAACTCCTTGGGTCCTTCAAATAGATGAACACCTACATGAAATCAGCCCTTGAACTCCATGTAAACTCCTTTTTAGTTGTTAAGATCACCTCCAATCTTCATTTCTTCAAAAGGCCTTCAACATATTTAGATTGTAGCCTTTGTTTATAGTAAATTTTTGATGGAGATGATGATGGGATGGTGGTTATAGACGGAAAAGGAGGGAGAGGAAGAGAGGATTTGAGTGGTTTGCATGTAAGGAAAATAAGTAAATAGTTTGGTTTTGGCTAGTTTTATTATTTGGTGGTTTTGGTAGAAATAAAAGGACAAGTGTCCTTTACACTTGCATAAACTTTCCACAAAGGGTGGTTTTAGCTTATTCTTGCCGCCCATAGTGTGGGGGTGGGACAAGTGTATACTTGTTTCATCCCCACTAATTTACGGGTACTCCTCGATTATAGTTTCCTCGATTTACGTGCCCTCGGGTCGTTTTACGAAAAATGTTTTTATAAATTATGAATCAACGTACAAAACGAATCTAATAAAAATTGTCTCATCAAAAACGGAGTTCAAAAACGTAAATACGTAAACCTAGGGTTTCCGTTTTAGTCGTAAAGGACGTTAAATTATGCACGTAAGTCCTAATCTCTTCTCGTAAATTTGTGAGTTTATGAACCAACACAAATTAAAATTCCTAAATAATATTCGAGAATAATTTTTATTTCCTGAAATGTCCGACTGTCACAAAAACAGTATATGTAAACGTACGCACGTAACGTAGAGTTCTCCGGTTTTAGACGTAGTCAATGCTACTTTAAGATGTAAGCCCAAATTTCTTCCCAAAAATGAGTCAGTTCATAATATAACATTAAAATAATGGTTTTAAATAATACTTGATAATAAAATATCGACCATAAATTGACGGATTGTCACAACAGTTACCCCTAAAGAGGATCTTTGTCCTCAAAGATCGATTTATCTTACTACTCGCTTCTTATAGAGTTAAAGACATGTGGGCATTTCCTCCACATTAGGTCTTTTCTATCAAGTGTAATTCATTAAAGTTATGCGAATTTCATCAAACATAACTACGGGAATACGACCAGGCTTATGTTGACTTACTTTCTCTATCCATGATGTTCACGGGTTTTTGATGAATGCAAATTTTTGCCGATCCAATACTTCATTAAGAAATAATCAGATTTTCACTTGATATACATTTTATCAAGTTCGATATATGAAACATAATTCACGCAGCCCTTGAAGTCCTAGGGTAGATCCAGCTTATATGCCTTTCAAACCAACTTTTTACATTATCTCAATGGTCCCATACAACGGGGACTTATTTTCTCATGATCTTTTAGATCATACATTCGTCTTTCCATGATAAAAATTCTCGGCATAGCTTTGCTACCCATCCTGCACTTCAAGATCCACATTTCATATTCACATAACCTCCTGCCTACTACTGGAAGTCAATAATCAGATCCTAATTTCCACAATCATTTCAGGTCTCGCGGGTCGGGTATTTCCGTCCCAACTCCTGCCTACAGATGCTCTTAAACTTTTGTTTATATAGATTCTTGCAAGGCTCAGTCTCAATCCTAAAGCGATAATTATCAATGATAATCTCTCCAAAGGAAAGCAATTAACCGGTTCAATACCAAAGGTCAATTATTCAAACATAAAACAAGATTTCTAGTGTTTGTATCGTTACTTTACCTTGTCCCTTCGATTGGGGTGGTAAGAAGTACTCATATCAAGATTCGTTTCCAATGACTTCTGAAGGAATCTCCAGAAATTCTATGCGAAGCGAGGATCTTGATAGAGATGATCGGTACAGGCACACTATGCTTACACAACTCCTCTAAATACAAAAGAGTCAATTTCTTCATCGAGAATCTATCATTAACGGGAATGATATTAGCAGATTTGGTCAGTCTATCGACGATGACCCAAATCGAATCAAATTCTGTAGAACAATGATAATCTTTGTATTTCAAGAGGGTTGATGTATTTCTAGAGAGAGAAACAAGAGAGAGAAGTGAAAGAAAAGTATGTGTATTAACTAGAGAAATGAAACCACCAACACCTCTTTCCATGGTAGAAAGAGGTTTATATACCCAAGTCCTTAATGGACTTGGGCCTCCGGCCCATGAACATGCTCATGGGTCGGGCTTAACATAAATGTAACTTAAACACTACTACGAACCTATAACTATATTGTTGGAGTGACCGAGACTTTCTTTATACGTAAAACGTATTTCCAACAATCTCCCCCAAAGGGAGGTCACTCCAAATTTACAAAGTCCTAATCTAGCATGTTGGATCTTGTTCTTGAGCTCGTAGTCCACTTTCTCTTTCCTTCTTTCTTTTTCTTCTTTTTGTGAATATGTGTTGAATAATATCAGGCTTTTGCTTGGAACATGTTCTTTTGGCCTTTCACGTGCAATCTTTATCTTCTTGTGATGTTCGCCTCTTCGTGACCTCATGTCCCACACACTTATCCTTTGTTAAATTCTTGAAAGTTTCAGAGTCGATACATCGGAAGACTTTTAGGTCATACTTTCTTGAATTTTGCAGAAATATTTGATGCAGAAGGAATAAGTATGTGAGGACGACTTCAACAGGTACACCGCAACGCCACCGTCTTCGAGTGCAGCAACATAATAAGACACGAATAAAATGGCTTTGACATTTTATTCTAATTCGGTAGCATTTTACTTCCGGTCGGTGAAGACCGTTGGACGATATTAGATATCGTACCTGTGACGGATAGTTTCAATTAAGTAACTTCCTGACAGGATTTCGCTGGTAAACCCGTTCTCTTTATTCGATCGTCCAAAGCTGACTGCGAACATAAGGAGGGAATCATTTGGATTAAAAATCCTTATGGTAGAAGCCGTCAATTCATGAAACCTGGAACAAGTGAATTTCAATTAAGATATTCACCATTGTTGCTTTCCAATTGTCACGAGCTTGATTCAAATAGAATCTTGTTTGTCACCTACCAAGTGCTGTTTGATGTTAACACTAGAAGGATTTCCACTCGTCACTGTGAACACTAAAGAGTGTCACTCTGAGTGTTCTGGCAAGATCATACGATAATGCGTAGAGGCCTGGGACGAGTTTAAGTTCAATTAAGAATTAAACTACTGTTTCTTTCCAGTTTTCACAAGATTGGTTCTTAAAGAACTACACGTGTCACCTACCATGAGCTTGTTTGATGTTGGCTCAAAAAGGATTTCCATCTTCATTGTAATACTTGCGTATCACTCGGATGTTCTGGCAATATTACAGGAATACTGCGTAGGACTCACAAAAATCTCTTACTTTTCATAGTGTGTGAAGAAGCAAGGAATAAATGGAGAGTGTCCTAATGAGACTTTTGATGATCTCGTGGCTCTAGACTCAATAGTACGGTTTGATTTAGTGAGCGATGGCTGGAGAGGATTGTCACCTATTCAATATCAGTCTATTCGGAGTGAATAAACCAATAGATAATGTGTTGAACTCCGTGTGATTAAAACAAATATCTTTTGAGAGATATTTGAGTTAGCTGGGAAGGGTTGTGCATTGCATCACTGGGTCCATGATGTCTATCTTCAATATCGATAATCATTGAATAAATGATCTCAATAGCATATGTATTGACCCGGTTTCTGCCTAAAGTTGTAAGGAGGGCTTCTTTCTTTACACCCTTTATCTTTACAATTCTTTTTCATTCTTCAACCCCTTCAATGCTTACCAATACGTCATCACTAGCACCTTGTTGTGATTGTTCCAGTGCTAGCTTAAGTACTTGGTCGACATTCAGCTACGTTCACAATCTTTCTCCATCTTCCTTAGGACTTCTAATTCTATCTAGGGAATTGTCCTTGGGAAGATTCCATCGGTTATGATGAATCATTGGACTATTACCTAATCCTACCACCCTTTTGTCACCACGTTCGTCGTGAATTAAGTGTGTTTTGGGTAAGTATTGTCACCATGAAAAATCCTTAAAAATCACTTAAAGCACTTGTGATATTATATCAAAGTTTTTGTGCCATAAGTGTTTTGTTCATCAAAAACGCTCCCCCTTAACATGTGCATTACACATATTAAGTTGGTTTATCTTTTAAGCCTTTTTCATTGTTTAGCCAAGTATCATTAAGTCTCCTTAATCCCATTTTCTCCCCTTTCTAAAATGTTAACCATCAATATTTTGGATATTAATGGATTAACCGGTCTTTGGGTAATAAAATGACATTAGATGTTGGCCAAAGAACATATTAATGCTCCCCCTCAAATTAATGAGGGTTAGTTGTAGTGCTTGAGTATGATATGTTTGAAAGATTTAGAATCTCGAGAGAAATTCCTGAAAAATATCATACTTTTACACTACAACATGCCACGAAAGCTGATTGTACAAAAAATAACATAATCACAATAATAGACATATGGAGTTGACCTGTTATAAGACGATACATAATTAAATGGATCGTTCCGTGAACCTATGGTGAGCTCCATATGGCCTTCCACCTACGAATCGTTCCACACTTCGTAGCAACCGGCGCTTCTTTAAAAGTTCCTCGATCTTGTTGATCGCGTACTTAGCTCCCTTTTTGCACTGGCTCGTCCAGGTGTACTTGACTGCTGGAAGTGGTAAGTCGGCATTGAGAACCGTCAGATCATCTCGAACATGCTTGAGCGTACCATCGCTGAATTTGTGTAGTTCGGAGAATCGCATAAACTGCATGACGCCAATCTCATTTGGATAAAATATTCATGCTTCTGGTGTCGTGGTCCCCATGTACGGCTTCTTGTTCTTGTGAAAATTACTAAGCGGAGTTGTATGGGGACGTTGCAGATTTAGCTTCATTTGATAGCTCTCCATTCCAAGTTGAAAATCTTCCACCCGGTTTTGGATGACAATTTTTATTGGATATTGATGAAGGTTGGAGCTCAATGCAATGACAATCTCAGGTTGTAGATGGTCGAATTTTTCCTGAGCCAATAACAACAGAAGATCTTCGATGTCTTCAAGTTGAAGGTACTGGAGATCACTTTCGTCAATTCGGTATTCTTTCTCATCAGTACATTTGAACACGATTACATTCAAATAATCATAACGAATACAGTCTGAGTGGTTTCTCCTTGGATGCTTTTGATTCTGTGAGCTGAGATAATAGAAGAACCTCTCTTTGAACGATGGAAGTGATTGTAAGCTAACCTTTTCTTTGCAGTCCAGTGAGAGATGCCAAGTGATGCAAAAGTATCATAAAACTTGAGCAGTTTCTTTCTCCATAATGCATCAGGTACTTTATCTTTGATCCATGGAACGTTCTCTAGATTAACAGCCTTGAGCATAGTAAGTGATGTGGCATATTTCTTCGCACCTTTTTTAAGATACTCGAGATCATGAGATACAAAGTGCTCTATTGGAATCGTTGCAGAATCGGCGATGACTGTGGGTGTAAGAGGTCGTAGTACTGGAGTCTGAATTCCTGTAGTAGTCGCTCTCATTGCCTTTGTAAGCTCATTTAAGTGATATTCTGCCTCATTATGGCTGATCTTCAATGTATCAAAGAAGTCCACATCTGCGGCTGCCATTTTGATAAGGTCCGGAGTCATTGTCGGTTTCCCATGAGAATACCTTAGAAAGGCCGAGAAATCGATAGGATTGTTTAGGAATTGAGTGAGCTCCATTTCAGTTGCTGTGGCGAAAGGATGCTGTGGTGCTGCATTTGTAAGCCAGAGTTGCTCCTGTACCGTGTCATCGATGATAAGAGATTCAGCAAACATTGGTTCTGGCACATTTAAGTCTTCAACTTCCATATCAGAGTTGTGCTGATCTTCAGATGGTGTTGAAGGTAGTTCTTGTGTCACCGTTATATCATCGTGAGGTTCGTCTTCTAGCATTGACCCTGTGGGTTCTTCTTCTTGCGTAGACACAAGAATTTCATCTTCTTGCATATGTTCTACAGATTCATTGTGAGAATCAGTTTTAAAAATTGGATAAGTAGATATACCTGTGTCAATATGCTGAGATTTTGATACAATAGACTCCACCGTCTTTTCTGCGGTTTCAGCAACGCTTTCGGCAGCCTCCTCAATACCTTTCTTAGTTGCCTTATCACCTTAATCCTTATTTGTCTCTTCGGTATTAGTACCCGTTTTGTCATTCTTATCACCCTCGTTGGTTCCATTTACGTCGTCATTATCATCATCGTCATCCTCATCCTCATCTGTATCCTCGTCCTCATCTTTATCTTCATCCTTATCCTTATCCTTTTCTCCCTCATCCTCTCCTTCCTCATCTCCTTCTTCCTCATCCTCTTCCTCATTTTGATCATTATCACCATCATCCTCATCACCGTTACCCTCATTATCTTCCTCCTCTAGCTTGTCTTCATTGTTAGACTCAGACTCGGTAGTATCTGTAGGTGTATCTTCAATAATTGCTTTGTTGAGATATTGCAGAACTTTTCGTTTATTTTTCGATTTATGAGCCCCCATATTTTTCAGTCGTGTCTGCAACAATGTCATTAGTTGAAGGGTAGATAAACCAGTACCTAAAAGAGTTGGTAGCTCTTGATCAACGTATGACTTTACTTCTCGTTGAATGATCTTGGTCCTCTTCTCATTAATTGACCCAAGAAAGGCAGCATTCTCTTTGTCACGAGTTTTCTTCTCTCCAAGAAATGATTTGTGTTGTTCTTTAAGTTTAGACACTCTGTCAGATATTTTCTTAAGTGTAGGCTCATCAGGTTGCAGTTCCTTGAGATGGTGTGTTTTGGGAGTGGTGAATCTTTCAGTCAGTGTAGCTATTTGTTTAGCTTGAGCCTCCAGCTGTTGTTGAAGAGACTGGATCAGTGGATCACTGACTGTGAGGAATGGGTTGGAGGTGGATGATACTTGTTGTACTGATGGTGGAGGTGTAACCATAACTGTTAAAGTGGTGGTGGATGATACGGGTTGTTCAAGGATAGGTGATGGTGTAGATTCAGTGATTGGGGCGGTAGTTGATACAGGTTGTTCAGCTGTTGATGACGGTGTAGTGTGACAATCCTGGTTTTGAGGTTCGTCACTTAGTTTTATTTTTTGCTAGTTGCGAGTCTTTACGTGTTTATGTGCTTATTGGTGTGTATAGATTGTGGTTTGGATATCGTTTCCGGTACGGGGTACCTTGTGAATGAAACGATGCGTGATGATTTCATGTTCATGAGTTCACATGGTAGTGACTATGAAGTGAGATGGTGTTATTTGGTGGTTCTAAGTATACGTATATGTATTATAGAAAATCGTATTTTTACGATTTACGGTTTAGCATTTAGAGGTCTCGGAAGAGGTAATTAGTCATATGAATATTTTTCGGGATGGTTTTAAGTCATTTAGGACTTAGTTATAAAGTTTATTTCAAAATTTGAGATTTTTTATAAAAGTGTATATTTTACGTCTTTTACGGTAAAACGCGTAAAAACTGACTAGTTTTACGGTTTTGAGGTTCTGGAGGTTTTAGGAGCTGAAATAAATTAAGGTAAATTAAGGTAATATTATTAATACATATATTAATAATAAAAATAAAAAAAACGAATTTTAAGGGGTGTTGGGTCGGTTTGGACGCAAGGAAGAAAGAAAAAAAGGAAAAAAACAAGAAAAAGGAAAGGGGTTTTTGGGTTGGGCTAGGAATGGGTTACCACACCCTATATATTGTTTTATTAACAACCAAAATTCATTTTTTTTCTCCTGGGACAAATAAAATTCGTGAGTTTCCCCAAAATTAGGGTTCTTCAATATTTTTTTGGGGTTTTCATAAATCAAAGGTAAAGTCTTTAATCCCTTTTCAATTTAATTAATTTAATGATGTCTTAATCATCTTATGATGTATTTAGGTTAGGGTTTAATTTAAAAACAGTAAATTAATGTTATAATAATGATGTTATAATGATTACATAAATTAGGGCTTGTAATTAGTGGGATTAGGGTTAATTAATTAGGTTAATTTGATTAACCCCGTTTTTAAAAACTGGGCAGAATTTTGAGTCAATTGTTTTGATCATATCGGGAGTTATAGGAACATTCAAGACGCGATCCAAGTATCCTTGAAAAGGTAATTGAAGTGGCTTTCCAATGCAAGAAACTAGAACTAAATTGGAGGTTGGGAAGTAAGTCAAAAATAGGTTACAACAGTCGGAGGTCAAAACAGTTTTGAATTCAGCCTGTTTTCTTTTTAAGTTTTGGGTTGTTTGGGGTACTTATGGTTGCATTGGGATCTTCTCACGAACATGAGAGATGGTTTATATATTGTAGTAAGTATCTGCACTTGGTCTAAGGTTGTGGTTTAGGGTAAGACCCCTTAATTGTAACAAAATTTTACTATGTTTAAAATCAGGAAATCTGGAATGACAAAAGTATATATATATATATATCGGGGCCTTAACAGTAGCTTTAAGGTTAGGGAAAGTGGGAGGTTTTAACTAACATGTATAAAAGTGTGAATATTCCTTTTACAGAAACCATGGGTATATTTAAGTGGACGTTTGACTTAAAGTTTTGAGACCTAAAACTGGGACTGTTTTGTGTAAAATTATGAACGGGATAGCTATTGAACTTAACCAAGTTAGGGACTTGTTAAGGAAGGGTAATGGGGTGATTAGAACTTAAAAATGAGGTAATTACATGGGAATAGGCTAGATGTCCATCATAGGTTGATGAGTCATCTTGGTGATTGGTTCGGGTATTGATTGCGTGTTTTTGGTTTGTTAGCTTGTTGCTAGTGCGTGGACTTTTGGAGAAGCAATCAGGTGAGTTTCATAGTCCCATGTTTACTATTTATTTTGACTTCCAGATGGGATGGAAGAGACACTGTGTTGAGTTATTTTCTAAATTGATGTTGTGAATGTGTTTGTGATTTGAGATGGACTTGTGTGTACATTATGTGATTAACTGCTATGTGATTTTTGGTTGTGTATGATTTGGATCGGGGGACACGTGCCGTCTAAGTTATTGTGGTTTACAAGGTAGTGGCCTTGAGGTTTGACAAGGTAGTGGCCTTGAGGTTTGACAAGGTAGTGGCCTTGAGGTTTGACAAGGTAGTGGCCTTGTGGTTTGCCAAGGTAGTGGCCTTGGGATAGGTACATAGTGTGATCATCTATGGTACCATGTTGTTTGGCAAGGTAGGAGCCTTGGATTTTGGTTTGGAATGATTGATCTTGAATGGTAGTTGTTAATACATAATTGTAGCGCAATGTCCATATGTTATTGTGTTGATGGTTGCTATTCACAGCTTGTAACTGATTTAGCGTTAGAGTCTAAACCTATGACTCTCACCAACTTTATGTTGACGTGTTTTAGTGTCTCTTTCATGTGATAACGTGGTTAAACGTGAGAACTTATGTGGCTAGGATTTGGAGAGCGTAGGAATGCATATAGAAGGATATCCCCGTTTCCTTCTTAGTTTACCTTTATGTTTTTTGAATAAGTGATACTGTTGGCACCTATATGTTTGTTTTGTTTGTGTTACTTATTTGTCTTGGGTAAGAGGTAGGACTGTTACCTACTTACCTAGACTCCTGCATTGTTGAGATATTGTCATGACATTTGTGTCACCCTTTTATGACATTTCTTATATCATTTAGTTATCTCTATAGACACGCTATTGTTGTGATGATATCCATACGTCGCACCCCATATTCCACCATGGTGGGGTGTGACAGAATGGTATCAGAGCCAATGGTTATAGAGAATTAGGTTGCCTAGTCGAGTATCCTAGTCTATAGCTTAAGGGTCCCTGCATATAGGCGTCATAGGAGTATGCGTGCATTTTATTATAAATGATGTGTTTGAATGTTAATTATTGTGATGTTTTGACTAGTATGAATTGAACCATAGTAAGTTCATACTCAGCCACATGTTTTTTTTGGGTTGTGACTAGTGCGGGTTGAACCATAATCGTCCACACTAGTCATTGTCGTATTTTGCTTAAATTGTACATTATAGTACATAATTTGGTACATGGTAGTTTTCTATCTTTTGTTGGGATATTTTATGTACCCGAGAGATATTATTTTATTATGATGTTTAAGTCATGTTCTGTAAGAATCATGTGGTGGTTCGAGTTATTAGGAATAGGTGGATATGAAGGGTTTTAAGCAGTTTCCACTCTTACGGGTGACATGACTTATAACTGATTATGTTTTCGTTTTGGATTTAGTCTATGCTGTTTTAGCTAGACTATGGATTTTTGTATTCCAAGAGTATTACTATGTTATTTTAATAGATGGAGTTTTGGACCTTATTGTTTATGTGGTTATGAGCTTATGTGAGTAGATGGATTTATGTGTTATGTGTTGTATTGATTCTTATAAGTGTCATCATAGGAGGGAGTGCATTGGGGAAAGGGTAATTGTATAAGTATGGTGACTAACATAGTTATACAAGTACCACAACTTCAATGGGTTCTCAAGTATGATTGCATGAAAGAGGGTTAGTACATGCTTGTATATGATGAGATATGGATTTGGGTATACGTATTATATATGAGTTTATGTAATGGCTACCTACGATATGGCTATTGTTCTTTTTGTGTTATATGTTTTGGGTTATAGTTGTGTTGTGTGATTTTGGGGTCACACGATATGGTTTAGTTTTGGAGGTGGGCTTTATGCCTTGTTGTGGCACGGTGAGATGGTGATTACTCGTATGAAAAAACGAGCGTATAAAGCGATTGATTGACTTACGTGTATGATAACGAGTATGTTTGGGGGATTCAATAGGTATACATATGCGGATGTATATATACTACTATGTGTTAAGTTATGGTATATGGTCGTTCACTAGTTATTATAACTTGAACTTACCTTGTGTTTGTTCGTGTTTTATGGTGCTGGAGTTTGGTGGAGTTTCAACGACGTTTTGAATCTTTTGAACTGTGTCTTGTAGCGTATTCTTTGAGTTTCGTATTTCACGTGTACGTTTTAAAATGGTGTTCTTGGTTTTAAGTCTATTGAAATAACTTGGGATTTCTTTTGAGATAATGAAATCTGTTGTGTTGGGTCTTACATTTCTTTTGGTCGGTATATATTGAGAAAAAGGGGGACTTGGAAATCTATTATAGGGTTAGATAGTTGGTTGTATTCGGTAATATAAGGGTAAGGTGTTGGAGTCGTGTTTGAAACAAGATGTAACATAAGATTTCTTTTTAATCAACACTTATTTATTTCAAATTCTATAAGACTTTCTTTAAAATAAAGCGAAGTAAAATTTCTTTCTACTTACATAGTTTATATAATTGGGTTTAACCGATTCATGTCATTTATAATTATTAATACAAGGTTAAATTGAGTTTATGAAGATTTCACATACAATTATATCTATCATTTAAAAGGGGTACATTAATCACTAAGTCTGCTCTTTAGTTTAAAAAAAAACTAGTATAAAACTGATTTTGTCATAACTTGTTCGTTTTTAGAGCTTTTTGAGCGATTCAAAAGCAAAAAATTATTTACTCGGAACGTACTTTTCAAATATTCAGAATGTATAGTCATGGGAGGTCAGTATATTGGCCGAAATTATTGTACAAGTGTCGGGTTCAAGGTTAAGTTTTGAATAGTAGTTTATTTTTATTTGGGGTGCACGAGATACCTAGTCCTTGGGTTGAGTTTTGAGATCGCCTAGAAGGTTGTTTGTAGATGGTTTGAGTCACATAGATGTGGGGAGGTAAAATAATAATAATAATAATAAATAAGAGTATATTCTTTTGGAAAGGTCGGTCTTTTGTACGGTTTAAATAATATGTCACGGGGCGTAATATGTTTGGTTGCCATTGGGTGTTTCTTGGATTATTTTTCGTTGTCATGGGTCCCTTTGAATTGATACACGTTTTGGGTTTGATTTTTTTTTTTTGAGACTCGTGGTTTTTGACTTGTTTTAACTGGTACACGTGAAATGTCGTTAGTTATCCGTGGGTTTGATTCGTTGATCGTATCTAAAGAATTCATATGTAGTTTTGGTTTCGTATTGTTCGAGAGCGTTGAGGTAGTCATATGAAAGACTTGGTCGCGCCTACACGCTTAAGAAGGTGACCATGAGAGAATGGTCAGAATACCCTAGTGGGGAGGAAGGAGGTTCGTAGACGAACTAATGTGGGTATGAGGTCTATTAGGAGTGCCAAGGGAGATGAATTGAGATTTGTGAAAGGTATGGAAATTGGCACAAGTAACGTGCCATAGAGAGTGATGAAAGGGGATATTGTTCGTAAGGAATGTTTGTTTTCTAAAAACTTCCTGAAATTTAGTAGGTTTGCCTATTATTTTGAGGTAGAACTATAAATAGAGCAAGTAGGAGAAGTGAGAGGAGTTGCAGTTAGTGTCTTTCCAAGGCAAATCGTTGATGGAGTGAGTTAAAAACAAGAGCTGTTAGAAATTGCTAAGGATGTTGTATGAACGCTTTGGGTTTACGGTTATGCATTTGGATTCGCCAAAGCACTAGCGGTTTTCATGGAGTCAATGAGCCGAGTGTGCATGAACGTATATAAACGTGGTGTCATCGGGAGCATCGACGACATCTTGATCTACTCAAATCTTAGAAGGGGGATGAGGCCAATTATGTGATAGTTCTGGAGTGGAGTTATACGTGAGATTTTCGAGTGTGAGTTTTAGTATTAAGTTTACCATGATGAGTAGTTAGAGATGATGGCATATCCTGGAACCAACAAGGGGCGAAGTGAAGAAGGATGAGGAATCGTTTTGGAGGCTGAAGATGTGGATTGGATAATGAGCCGATCTTGGCATTATCGGAAGGACCGGATGAATTCGCGAAGCATGACGATACGTGGAGCAAAGATTTGGACGCGTATGAGGACGACAAAGAAAGGCGATCACTTATACGTTGCAGGAACTAAAGATTTGGAAGAACTGGATAGACTTAGTTAGTGGAGCTGGACTGTTATATCTGCCTAGAATGCTAGAGGCATTTGGTGTACGAGACGTAGAGAATGATCTATACGGATCATGAACGTCTCCAACACATATTCAATCACCTTGATTGAACATTTGGCTAAGGTGGTAGGTGGAGTTAAGTGATGAAAGAAAATTGCAAGGCCAAGTACCATCTGGGAAAGGCAAGCGTGGTCGATGAGACATGGAATAAGAAGAATGAGGTGAACTTGAGACGAACTTGAACTAGGGATGACGTATTGGAGCGGTTTGGATAAAGGATATAGGTTGCACGAGTTGAGTTGCCTAAAACAGAGAACGCGTGAACGTGTATGATGCGTGGCTTGGACAATCATACGGAGAAGAGGGACGTAGACTATAATTCCTACATAGATAGGAGCAGCTTAGAAAGGGCGATGTAAGGACGAAGTTGGTGGAAGGGATACATAATGCGGTGGAGGATTAAGTACGATGGGAGTTGGGTGATAGTCGATAGACTGACTAATTCATCACATATTTCAAGAGGAAGGAGAAGTCACATAGTTGAGAAGTTAGAAGGATTGCGTACGGATGTGATGGAATAGAGGGTGCTGCGTAAAATTTAGCCTAATATGTATGGAATGCCTTATGAAGGGTTATGGCAAGGGAAGAAACGATGGGGAGCATCACATCATGATGTATGGTATGAGTTGAAGAGGGAGAAGGACGTGTGTATTGAAGCGAAGCATGAATGAAATAGGTCGAGATAGGAACCGAAGGTAAAACTTTGGTAGAGCTTAAGGAGTAGAATAAAGCACAACGCAGGCTAATGCTGTCGTAGTGTGGAAAAGGAAATGGCCCTGATATATACTGATTGTTTGGGAGGATTAGTATCGATAATCGAATGGATGAGGAGTTATAGGTGTGATATGCCATAGGTACGAAGGGATTGGTCTAACTGAGATAACCATCCTTTTGAGGATGTGTATAGATCGTAGGTTGATTTGGACTGGAAGAACTAATGGGTATGTGAAAGACCGTCATAGGTCCCTTTGCAAGGAAATTGGAAATTTTAAGTAGTTTGGGGTACGGACTAAAGGGAGTTTCACCCATAGTAACGGGTGGTATGTTTTGGTAAAATGGAAGAGTTGATGTAGAGTTTTGTAGGTCCATTTATGATCTTTGGAAATATCGGACCAGTAGCTTATGAGCGTAGAATTACCTGGGGGAAACGAGTGGTATACATGTTATATTTCGTGTATTAAGATTGGTAAAGGTTGTTTGAGAATGCATTTTGCATGTGCGGTTATTCGGGACTTGTGTTAATAAGAGTATTTGTTTTATCAAAGAGTCATCTGTGAGATTTATTGACTATGAGGTCAAGAGTTTGGCAATGAGTTTAATTATTTTTGGTTGTATATGTGGTATTTTGAAACTTGAACTAAAGTTCACGTGGGAATGAGAGGAGTTCTTTTAGAACAAGTATCCTCGTGTGATTTGTTGTCTGTGTGTTTGATCCTAAGGAGTAAATCTCGGGACGAGATTTCTATTAGGAGGGAGTGATGTGACAACCCTGGTTTTGAGGTTCGTCACTTAGTTTTATTTTGTGCTAGTTGCGAGTCTTTACGTGTTTATGTGCTTATTGGTGTGTATAGATTGTGGTTTGGATATCGTTTCCGGTACGGGGTACCTTGTGAATGAAACGATGTGTGATGATTTCATGTTCATGAGTTCACATGGTAGTGACTATGAAGTGAGATGGTGTTATTTGGTGGTTCTAAGTATACGTATATGTATTATAGAAAATCGTATTTTTACGATTTACGGTTTAGCATTTAGAGGTCTCGGAAGAGGTAATTAGTCATATGAATATTTTTCGGGATGGTTTTAAGTCATTTAGGACTTAGTTATAAAGTTTATTTCAAAATTTGAGATTATTTATAAAAGTGTATATTTTACGTCTTTTACGGTAAAACGCGTAAAAACTGACTAGTTTTACGGTTTTGAGGTTCTGGAGGTTTTAGGAGCTGAAATAAATTAAGGTAAATTAAGGTAATATTATTAATACATATATTAATAATAAAAATAAAAAAACGAATTTTAAGGGGTGTTGGGTCGGTTTGGACGCAAGGAAGAAAGAAAAAAAGGAAAAAAACAAGAAAAAGGAAAGGGGTTTTTGGGTTGGGCTAGGAATGGGTTACCACACCCTATATATTGTTTTATTAACAACCAAAATTCATTATTTTTCTCCTAGGACAAAGAAAATTCGTGAGTTTCCCCAAAATTAGGGTTCTTCATTATTTTTTTTGGGGTTTTCATAAATCAAAGGTAAAGTCTTTAATCCCTTTTCAATTTAATTATTTTAATGATGTCTTAATCATCTTATGATGGATTTAGGTTAGGGTTTAATTTTAAAACAGTAAATTAATGTTATAATAATGATGTTATAATGATTACATAAATTAGGGCTTGTAATTAGTGGGATTAGGGTTAATTAATTAGGTTAATTTGATTAAACCCGTTTTTAAAAACTGGGCAGAATTTTGAGTCAATTGTTTTGATTATATCGGGAGTTCTAGGAACATTCAAGATGCGATCCAAGTATCCATGAAAAGGTAATTGAAGTGGCTTTCCAATGCAAGAAACTAGAACTAAATTGGAGGTTGGGAAGTAAGTCAAAAATAGGTTACAACAGTCGGAGTTCAAAACAGTTTTGAATTCAGCCTGTTTTCTTTTTAAGTTTTGGGTTGTTTGGGGTACTTATGATTGCATTGGGATCTTCTCACGAACATGAGAGATGTTTTATATATTGTAGTAAGTATATGCACTTGGGCTAAGGTTGTGGTTTAGGGTAAGACCCCTTAATTGTAACAAACTTTTACTATGTTTAAAATCAGGAAATCTGGAATGACAAAAGTATATATATATATATCGGGGCCTTAACAGTAGCTTTAAGGTTAGGGCAAGTGGGAGGTTTTAACTAACATGTATAAAAGTGTGAATATTCCTTTTACAGAAACCATGGGTATATTTAAGTGGACGTTTGACTTAAAGTTTTGAGACCTAAAACTGGGACTGTTTTGTGTAAAATTATGAACGGGATAGCTATTGAACTTAACCAAGTTAGGGACTTGTTAAGGAAGGGTAATGGGGTGATTAGAACTTAAAAATGAGGTAATTACATGGGAATAGGCTAGATGTCCATCATAGGTTGATGAGTCATCTTGGTGATTGGTTCGGGTATTGATTGCGTGTTTTTGGTTTGTTAGCTTGTTGCTAGTGCGTGGACTTTTGGAGAAGCAATCAGGTGAGTTTCATAGTCCCATGTTTACTATTGATATTGACTTCCAGATGGGATGGAAGAGACACTGTGTTGAGTTATTTTCTAAATTGATGCTGTGAATGTGTTTGTGATTTGAGATGGACTTGTGTGTACATCATTATGTGATTAACTGCTATGTGATTTTTGATTGTGTATGATTTGGATCGGGGGACACGTGCCGTCTAAGTTATTGTGGTTTACAAGGTAGTGGCATTGAGGTTTGACAAGGTAGTGGCCTTGAGGTTTGACAAGGTAGTGGCCTTGAGGTTTGATAAGGTAGTGGCCTTGTGGTTTGCCAAGGTAGTGGCCTTGGGATGGGTACATAGTGTGATCATCTATGGTACCATGTTGTTTGGCAAGGTAGGAGCCTTGGATTTTGGTTTGGAATGATTGATCTTGAATGGTAGTTGTTAATACATAATTGTAGCGCATTGTCCATATGTTATTGGGTTGATGGTTGCTATTCACAGCTTGTAACTGATTTAGCGTTAGAGTCTAAACCTATGACTCTCACCAACTTTATGTTGACGTGTTTTAGTGTCTCTTTCAGGTGATAACGTGGTTAAGCGTGAGAACTTATGTGGCTAGGATTTGGAGAGCGTAGGAATGCATATAGAAGGATATCCCCGTTTCCTTCTTAGTTTACCTTTATGTTTTTTGAATAAGTGATACTGTTGGCACCTATATGTTTCTTTTGTTTGTGTTACTTATTTGTCTTGGGTAAGAGGTAGGACTGTTACCTACTTACCTAGACTCCTGCATTGTTGAGATATTGTCATGACATTTGTGTCACCATTTTATGACATTTCTTATATCATTTAGTTATCTCTATAGACACGCTATTGTTGTGATGATATCCATACGTCGCGCCCCATATTCCGCCATGGTGGGGTGTGACATGTAGATTCAGTCGTTGGGGTGGTAGTTGATATAGGTTGTTCAACAGGTACGGGTGTGATAGCTGGTGTTATGATATCAGTGATGACCGGGGTGGATAATGGTGGAATGGTAGTTGATGTAACAAAAGTAATAGGAACATCCACCATGTTTTCATTTGTTGATGGATCAGTATTTGTTTAACACCCCCACAAATGCTATGCGCAGCGGAACTACAACATTTGGGTGCTACGTAGTTATCATCTCACATAAGCTATATTAAACGACTCAAAGAGACGTAAAAGTTTAAACATAAATTAAAGATTGATTAAACATCAAAGTCTACAGTTTTCCAAATCCCAAGATAATGCAAAACAGAGTTGCGTTTAGGTCCCCACTAAATCTCAACCCAAAAGTACACTTTCGTTCACATGACATAATATAAAAGAGTTTTAAGTTAAATAAGGGAGGAAAAACAAAGTAGACCGCCAAGCCACAACAACTTCCATCCTCGCATGCTCCGCTGCTATCAATCTTGGTTACCTGAAACACATGCTTAAAATCGTCAACACAAAGGTTGAGCGAATCTATAGGTTTATCAAATCATAAGTTGAACATAAGTATTAAAAACCAATCATGATCATTCAATAGCATTGTCGTACTCACAATCTATTTTCAAGGTTATGACAATTGTGTTTAAGCTCATGACACTAATCCGTTAACTCAATCACCCGCGTAATAATTACCGGCGTGATTCAGATGAAACAGGTGCCCCTTCTAAAGGCATCAGTTGCAATTATACCTTATCTCTCATACAAGATAATCTACCGCAGAACTTACTCAACGTACAGCTTCTCGGCTAGCATTGGGTCGTTAGCCCCGTAGTACTACAAATTGTATAAGCGGCTATTTTCAATCCACACTAGGATTAAACAATAGTTAATAGTTCATGAAATTAGGGCCTTTTGCAACTAGGTACTCAACACAATTTCGAGGCAACATTCGGGTCCAACAATCATTCATGACTTATGTTCATTTCCATTTAAATAGCATGTATCCCCCTCGCGGGTAAAATCATTTGAAATAAGTAAAGAGCGAGGCTATAGACTCACCTTGCGTATTAGTAGTGGTTCTAGCGAAGACGTAACGAGAAATGTCACCGACGATGTAGATGCCCGGAAAAATCTAACACTTGACCTAAAAATCAAGGTACGAAAACCAAATCAATACTCCGCGTACATTATTGTACTTAAGACACGCAAATAGAAACACTTAATGCTTATGAAAACTCACGCCAAAACCAAACAACTAGTTGTTACTACACTTATACCATTTACCTACGTAATTAGAGTTGATTCCCATTTTATAGATTTACCGGTACTTACCAAAAGTAGGGGCTGTTTGCTATGACTTAAGCACTTGTATAAAATTCAAGAAAATTCACAAAAATACCTCATGACCTGTATAAAACCCATATTTATTCCCATGAAAAGTTTTCACTTCTATGACCCGTTACACATCACATTACTAAACATAAGTTTTTAGGACTGATTTTGCACTTCTAACATGTAAGACTTGTTTGACCCATTTATAATACACCATTGACCAATACAACACCTAAATCCAAAAATAGACTCACAAGTGCAGGTTTGAGACCAAAAATCAACTTTCGATCATTTACCAAACTCTATCTATGGTCCCCGGGATTTGACCCAAAACCAAACACAAATTCGGATTGTGTTGATTCTCATCTCCCGGTACACGAACTTTCAAAATATCATAACTTTTGACTCGTTTGGAGTCGTAATCTCTACTTTATACCAAAACGAAGCTAAGACAAAGCTCTACAACTACATCCTATGTTTATGACCTGTTTATGTTGATGCAAAAGTTGGGTGATCCTTGCTAGACCCGAATTAGGCTTAATTCGGGTTGGCTGGGCTCCGGCTCCTGCACCAAGTGAATCGTTTGGTTGGGATCCTGCACACTAAACAGCACGCGTTAAGCTTACCGTGGGAATGTTTCCCACGATTAGACTCCGGCGTGAGAGTAAGTAATCGATTTAGGGTTTATGTGAGTTAAGAGTATAAGACGTAATACCTTTGTGGAACCCTTGGGAGTTCCTTTTATAGGCAGTGGAACCCTAGTGGGCTACCACTTGATCCTTCGGCCCCAAGGAAAGGATAACTATCAGAATTAGAATGATTGTTATCTTCTAAACTTGGTAGTGAATATCCTCCTCCATTCGGATAAAGATATTCCTAGACAGAATATGATTCTGTCTAATCCTATGTCGGCCACACCGGGCCGTGGGCCGCACACATGTGTGCGGTCACTGTGCATCCAAGCCCATAAGCCTAAATGACATATTCCACCCATCTATGATGGGTCGGATATGGGTAGTACCCATGGGCCGGGTTCATGACCCGGCTGGGGACTATACGTCATCATGTCCCCCCAGTCTAGTTGTTACAACCATAGGCGTAACCTCTAGACTACCAAGATGCTCCCTGGACGTACCAAGGAAAAAATAGAGAATGATAAATTGTCCAAGAATTTGTATTGGCCGCACGTGGCAACCTGACTTAGGAAGTTATTCCACCAGTATCTCAGCCGCATATGGCGACCGAAACAAATTAAATAGAGCATTAAATGTCCAGTCTTACGTAAGAGCCGCATATCCCGACATTAATAACTGTTCACCTGACATGTTGACTAACAAAAGTGTAGACAGTCAGAACCTTGAGCAGTGCAAACGTTTGAGTCAGAAGTGACCCGTGGGTCCCGCCTGACGTTTCACTTGCCACTTGCCCCCTAACCACTCGATCAAGAATAGTGGCAGACACGTGTCACACATCCAACAGGTCGTGACCCACGAGGCAACCCTATAAATAAGCCACCCCAACGGCTGTGTGAAACACACAGTTATAATCCTCCATTGCTGCCATTAAAGCTTTCCTCTTAGCTCGAACCAATTACGCACGGATCCCTTCACACACAGGTTAGAACACCACGTCCTTACACTTTTATTTAGTAATGGCTCACAGAAACAACCCTACCATTGGATCCGTGCTGAATGTAATGACCCAAGACCAATTAAACCACTTCTGTACAAACTATTTCATCCCTACCAACCTACACCCCTCACTTCCTGGCGCCGGAGACCTCATAACTGAGGCTCCAGCGGGTAAGATTGGGCTGTACACTCGCCTCTTTGATGCGGCTAATTACCGCATTCCCTTCACCCATTTCCTTGTAGATCTGTTAGGATACTATGATGTACATATTAGTCAGCTCCACTGTATAGGTGCCTGTAAGATTAGTCAATTCGAGATCCTCTGCCGTGCTAGGAGAATCCCCCCAACCGAAGAATTATTCCGGCTCTTTTATGTTCCCAACATAGTAAACGGTTGGGTATCTTTTAAGAAACGATCCCCTAACAGTCCCCAATCGCACAATAAGCCAATGGATTCATTGAAAAACTGGTATGACCACTACTTTTTCATTGACGCAGTAGTATGGCCGGTCGATTACACTTTTAGAACTAGGATACCCCACGACCCCAAGCCGCATACAAGTACATACAACCCCCGACATTCCCAAGAATTAGATCTGAATAGGACCGGGTTCCATAGGAGTCTGCCCGAGTCATTTCTATGTTTGCTAGGGATTAGCCGCAATTATTTTGGCCCGTCCAACAGATATCCTGTGTTTTGGAGAAGGCAGGGTGAAGGTAGGCCACCATCCGTACACAAATAACTTATTCACTCATTTTATAAATGGCTAACATATTTTGTTTTGTGTTGGGCAGAAATGAACTTCTTTGGACTTTTGCGTCAGGGCGATCCGAAGCTTGTACCGGAGGGTTCCCGTCCTCTCCGTGAAAATGAACGACCCCTTCTTGAGCATACCCGTAACGTGACGGTTGCTCTTGAAGCCGTGCCGGATCCCCACTCGGACGAGGAAGATCATGGAGACAATGGTGGTGGTGATAACCGGATGCATGAAGGAGGAGTCGGGCCCTCCTCACCCCATAGGGAACAGCAGGGAGATAATATTGACCTAACCACCTCCAGCCTCCGCCGGATGATGGGCGATGATGATGAAGAAGTACAACAAGTCAATCTGGAAGAAGAAGAAGAAGAAGAAGTGGAAGAAGAAGTCGAGGAGGAAACTGGCGAAGCAACAGCTCAGCCCGTCGCTAGGCGTACTCGTAAAAGAAACAAACGAGCAAGGCGAACTGCTTCAGTCGAGATTGGCGAACACAACGCCCCTGCCAAGAAACTTCGAGAAGACCACCCCTTGTACCAATCTGTTGGTAGTACTACCCAGGGCTCCGAGACTATCCGGGCCGCACATGTCGATCCCGTCACTCAGATTGCCCCCACCGCGTCAGAATTAGCGAGAAATGACATGTAAGGCTCCATCCTAACACGTAAGAATGACAACTCCTTTTTGAAGTAACACTTAATATGTATCCACATGATTGTTTTCACAGGGATGAACAAACTGGTGCCGCGCCTCCTCCTGATACGCAAATAGATAAGGGAAAAGGAAAAGAAGTGGAAAGAAACCCCATGCTTCACACAGCCGCCCAGAAGTCCGGCCCTGTTTTTGAAAAAGGTTCACCCACGGCTTCCCAAGACCTCCCAGCGTCCGGCCCCCTCAATCGTTCAATCCTGTATGGAATATCACAACTGCATCACGAATGAGGGACGCCGATGAATGCCGGGAGTACCTCAACAACTGCATTCCACCAGGCTTGGTGCGAGAGGTGAACGCGCTTAGCCATGCGGATTTGGCGGATGAGTATAATGGTGCCTTGGTACACCAAATGGCAATGGGCACCTCGATGAGGGTAAGGTTTGAAGCCGCACTTGGGCATGTTGAATCGCTTAAGAGAAAGGTTGGACGGAGGGAGAAGATGATCGTGGATAACGAAGCTCAAATTGCAGACCTCCAATCCCAACTGGCTAGCGCCGAGGCGACCATAAAAAGCAATCGGCTCACGCGAATGAATACGACCAACAAGTGGCCAACCTCGAGTCACAACTAGATGCCGCGACCACCAAGGTACATATCCGTGCCGCATAACCCATTTTCCAAAAGAAATATATTCTTACGTTTTATCTCTTATAGGTGGCCACGGCGGAAGCGTCTACCCAGTCGTACTCCAGCCAGGTACAAGTGCTTAACAAGAAACTAGAAGACGCGCACCTGGCCGTCCAAAGTATGGAGAAGGTACAAGGAGAGCTTGCTGATGAGAGGGCTGTCACCCAAGAGCTGAAAGAGGCGTTTGCCCAAAAAGATTTGATGATTGATGCCCTCACCGCTGAGCGTGACGACGTGCTATGCCCCCAACTGCTAGCGGCTATTGTCGGCCGTAGGTGGATGGTTGGGCATGGAGCACGCTTGGCCGTCATGAAAGTACCGGAGGCCCCTGAATTTGTGCAACAATTTGCAAGCCTTGTGTCCGATGGTATTGACCATGGACGTCATGAGGGAATGGTTGAGGCCGTTGAGCTGATCAAGAAAGGGGAAAACTTTACCAATCATGCCTTCTTTAATCCTGAAGCCGCTACCAAGATGACTGCTTCTATGGCCGCGATGCGGGATCTGCACTATCCATTCTTGGATGAGCTGGAGGCCACCAAAGATGCATCAAATATGGAAATCATGGAAAGGCTAAGTCTTAGTGCGTTCTCCCAAGGTGAGGGTCACTCCCGTGCTTCCTTCACACTATCGCCCAGCCACCTGACGCTCCCCATATACGAGGACGTAACCAGAATCGTGCTTGATGAAGAACCCTTAAGTGTGGTGCTGGAGAGGAATGCGGCTCAAGCCCAGAAGCGGAAAGAAAGTGATGAGTGGTTGTCGTGTCTGGTCGAGGAACAAGTGGAAATGGGTAAGTTTTTCCCCCCTATGTAGGATGCTCCTACTTTCTGATCCCTTTCAGACACTTTGGTTTGTAACCGCTGAATATTTGTTGTTTCTATTCGTCCGTGCATGTACACGGCTTACAACATTTGCATTTTGCATGTAAGTCCGTGATTGACCACGACAATTTTGTGATCTATTTGGAAACTTGTGTATTTTGATTGTGTTAAATATTGTACCTCAATACTGCATGATATATCACGTCTTTCACACAAAGAAAGAAAATACATACAAGTCTATAATTTACTAGACATGCGACGTGCGTCTTTACTATGCGGATCACTGTGTGACTATGGCATATGAAACTTACCCCAACGTCTTGTGAGTAAGGTGTCTAGTAAGGATACATGATCCGTGCGGCTGGGGTTGCATCCCTCTTACGCGGCAAGTTGAATTAGTAGGTTCACTTAATCCTCTTACCTCGCCTGGAGGCGTATAGTACATGTACAATAATTGAAAGAATGCATATGAATGAAACATGGCATATTATAATATAAGTAAAATTCATACGACTAACAAAAAATCTAAAAAATGATTTGCACGAAACAAGCCGTGGGGCTAGCTAGGCACCACGACATTTTATTAGAACGTTTACACTTTTGTTTGAACAATAATGACAAGTCCTAAAAAACAAGAAAGGAAACTAAACAAACATAAGAAAAACAAAACAGATAGACCGCATGGTTCTTTATTAAGACCGCATATAGCGAAGTACCCATGCGGAAGCCGTAGCTTTCAAAGATAACACCTTTTGAGATTGGAAACGTTCCATGTGCGCTCAAGGTCGCGGCCATCCATGTCACGTAACTTGTACGCGCCTCGTCCCAAGGCTTCAGTGACTTCATACGGTCCTTCCCACTTAGGGCCCAGCTTTCCTGTATTCTCCGCTCGACTTGCTTCGTTAGCACGATAGACGTAGTCTCCCGGTCGAAAAGAAACACCCTTGACCTTGGCGTCATAATAAGCCTTCATCTTAGCCTTGGACTTAGCCTCATTGATGGCTGCTATTTCCCTTTTTTCTTCCAACAGATCCAGGTTGATTCGCAGCTGTTCATTGTTCGTGACAACATTAACCTCCACCGTGCGGATGGTAGGCATTCCTATTTCTGTTGGAATAACAGCTTCAGTGCCGTAAGCCAATGCAAATTGAGTATCTCTGTTGGCTGTTTTGATCATAGTTCTATGCGCCCATAGCACATGTGATAACTCATCGACCCATTTGCCACTTCGTTCATCCAGACGCGCCTTGATGCCATTCCCCAAGCTTCTATTTGCCCGTTCGACAAGGCCATTTGTCTGCGGGTGCTTAACAGATGCGAAGCGCCGCTTGATGTTCAATGATGCACATCAATCTCTGAATGGGTTGTCCGTGAACTGCTTGCCGTTGTTCGAGATGATTTCTCCTGGTAGACCAAAACGGCAAACAATATGTTCCCAAACAAACTTCTTAACTTGTTTGCCTGTGATAGACTTGACTGCCTTGGCCTCTATCCATCGTGTGAAGTAGTCCATCGCAACAATCAGGAATTTAACTCCCTCCGCAGCTACAGGAAATGGTCCTGCAATGTCGATTCCCCACTTATAGAATGGCCATGGGGACGTGATAGGTGTAAGCTCCTGCTGCGGGTGCCGCGGCACTGGCCTATGCACTTGGCAATCACTACACTTGCGAATCATGTCGCGCGCGTCTCTGTGCATGGTAGGCCAATAGTATCCTGTCCGTAAGGCTCTAGCTACCACGGACCGTGGACCTGCGTGCATGCCGCACAATCCTTCATGTATGTCACTGATTACGTATGCGGCTTGACGTGGTCCCACACACCGCAGCCATGGCTGCAAGAAAGAGCGCTTGTAAAGGACGCCTTCTCGAAGTTCGAAATGCTGCGACTTCCTTCTGATGCGCCGTGCTGCTTTTTCCTCGTCTGGAAGAGTCTCACTAGTCAAATAGTTGATAATCGGGGTCATCCATGTAGGTCCATCCTCCTCAACTATAGCAGCAACCTCCCCTTCCGTTATTTATTTCTCCTTGAGTATTTCCACCAAGACTTGTTTAGACAAGTGAGCGAAGCTTGTGGATGTGATCTTGCTAAGAGCGTCCGCCTTCTTGTTCTCGCCCCTTGGCACCTGCTTGATGGAAAACTTACTGAAAGTCGCGATTAGCGACTTGACTTTTTCCAAGTACCTGACCATGTTGTCCTCCTTAGCCACATACCCACCTAGTATATGGTTCACGACAAGCCGTGAGTCCACGTGGGCCTCAAGGTTGTGGACTCCCATTCTAGCGGTGATTTTTAAACCCGCAATTAATGCTTCATATTCCGCTTCATTGTTAGTGGCCGTGAACTCAAAACGGAGGGCGTACGTGAATTCCATTCCTTCTGGATTTGTGAGGATGAGACCAGCTCCGGAGCCGTCCGTACACAAAGATCCATCCGTGAACAACACCCATGGTTCTGTTGGAGTATCGTCTTGCTTAACGATTGGCCCTTCCTCATCTGGCTTCTCGATTAGGAAATCCGCCAAGATCTAGCCTTTCATAGCCGTCCTTGGCCTATAAGATATATTATGCTCCCCCAATAAGATGCTCCATTTCTGTAGCCTCCCTGCCACGTCTGGTCTAGAAATAACCTGCTTGATTGGCTGATCCGTAATGACTACAATTGGGTGCGCCTGAAAGTACCGGCGCAGCCGCTTCGCAGCAAACACTAGTGCTAACACCAATTTTTCCATAGAGGAGTAATTCAGCTCCGGCCCTTGTAGTGTTCTACTTATAAAGTAGACCGGAGTTTGAACTGTATCCCTATCTGTCATAAGTACCGCGCTTATTGCGCCATGAGTGGCTGAGAGATACATAATGAGTTCCTCCTTTGGCCGGGGAGCTACTAGCATAGGGAGGGATGCAAGATGTTGCTTGAGTTGGCCGAAAGCTTCCTCGGCTTCCTTCGTCCACCGGAAGTCTCCCTTCCTAATGCACTTCTTGAGTGTCTTAAATAGGGGTAATGACTTCTCTGCGGATTTAGATAGAAACCTATTCAGCCCGGCTAGCTTCCCATTTAAGGATTGCACCTCCTTCCGTGTCTGAGGGGATGGCAGCTGTATCACTGCGTCTGTCTTCTCTGGGAAAGGTTTGATGCCGTTTAGATCAATCAAATATCCAAGGAACATTCCCTCCGTTGCCCCAAACGTACATTTCTTTGGATTTAACTTCATGTTAATCCTTCTTAGCGTGTCGAATGTCTCTTGGACATCCCGGAGGAGTGCCTCCTCCGTGTGACTTTTTATAACCAAGTCATCAACATAGACTTCCAAGTTGCGGCCTATCTGTGATTCAAAAGCTTTGTCCACCAACCGTTGATATGTAGCACCATCGTTCTTCAGTCCAAACGGCATTTTCGTATAGCAATATACGCCCTGGCTCGTATGGAACGCCGTTTTTTCTGCATCCTCCTCCGCCATCTGGATCTGGTGATACCCTTTATATGCGTCCAAGAAGCATTTAAAAGGATACCCACATAGGGACTCCACCTTCCAGTCGATTTTCGGTAACGGGTAACAGTCCTGTGGGCAGGCCTTGTTTAGATCCGTAAAATCCACACACATGCGCCAACTTCCGTCATGTTTCTTGACCATGACCGGATTGGATAACCACTCGTGGTAGTATACCTCGCGCATGATGCCTGTATCCACTAGTTTCCGTACTTCCTCCAATATTACTTGGTTGCGCTCAGGCGCCTGGCCGCGCTTCTTTTGCTTGATGGGTTGGTACCCTTGGCGGATCTGGAGCTTATGCTCTGCTATCGCACGTGGCACGCCTGTCATATGATTTGGCTCCCATGCGAATATATCTAGGTTTGCACTTAAAAGAGAGCACATGGCCCTTTTGCCGCTATCCGAGAGCGCCCCTCCTATGGGTACCTCCTGTTCCGGATAGTCAGGGTGAATGGCTACCTTCCAATTGGGAGGTGGTGATCCATCCTTGGGTGGAACAGGTGGAGCCGGTGTTGTCATGGTGTGACACTCGGATGTCGGTACGATTGTGTTGTAAATGGTAACAATTCCCCCCTCAACGGGGAATTTGATCATTCCGTGCGCCGTGGAGGGTACCGCCCGTATAGCCAAAATGCCTGGTCTGCCTATGATCCCATTGTACGGAGAGTGTGAGCGTATCACCATGAAGTTCATCCACGCCGTAGTGGAATGTTTCTCATTCCCAATGGTTACAAGCAAACGTAGTTGCCCTATCGGCCAGATAGTGTCTCCACTAAAGCCAGTAAGCGGCGACGTGGCCGGTACTAATTGGCTTCTTATTTCTGGGCATAACTGCACGAAACAGTGTTCATACAGTACCTCTGCTGACGATCCTCCATCCACATACATGCGACGAACATTGTGTGTTCCAATGCTTATCTCAATAGTGAGAGGCGCATCAATCACATCGCTTGCTGTGATGGGAGGAAATGAGTTTCCCTGCCGCGTGAAAATTTTTGGCCAACTTTCTGCCTCGTGCGGCGCTGTCTGGATTGGATCATGTATATAGTCGAAGGTTTGTCCTTTTGGGGATCCTTCTTATCATACTTCTTGTTGTCTTTTCCATCCTTCCAATCCTTAACTAAGTGCTTGAGTTTACCTGATTTGATCAGTGACTCAATGTGCTTCTTGAGCTGGATACACTCCTCCGTACCATGGCCTTTGTCATTATGGAACTCGCAGAAGCGACTTCCTTGCCGACGTTCCGGCGGAGTTGTCATTGGGGGAGGCCTTGGAAAGTTTGCCCTTTCCGTCAGCAAGATCTCCCGGTAGGACATCTTAAGGGGGGTAAACTTATCATCCGATAGCCCTCCTTTGTTCTGGCTCTTATAGTCCGAGCCCTTGCTACTGTTCTGATTGCCTTGGCCGCCCAACTATCTCCGAGACTGGTCGTTTGACCGGTACCCATTTCCTCTGGATGGGTAAGCCGCGGCAACCGTCGTTTCTCCTTCTATGAAATTTCTGACCCTATCCATGAGGTCATCATATCTCTCTGGACGCTTGTCATTGAGGCGCCTGATCAACTCCCTGTCTGCTATGGCGTGCATGTAGTCAGAGATTTTCAGGAGCTCCGGTATTGTTCTTGTGCGTGTGCACTCATCATTGAAGCGTTTAGTGAAGGCTTCTGTGGACTCCCCCGGCCGTTGTTTGACAGTTGCCAATGAGACCGGATCCCTATTATACTTCTTCCTCTGGGTATAATTGTTCTCGAACGCAGTGCGTAGTTCCGTGAAACTATCAATGCTCCGTGGAGGGAGTGCCTCAAACCAGTCACGGGCATTTCCGATCAAAGTCGAATTGAACATTTGGCACCATATAGGCATGGGCCATCGCTCAATTTTAGCCTGCGTATCAAATATTTTAAGGTGATCAACCGGATCACCAGATCCATCATAAGTCTTGATACACTCCGGCATGCGACGTTTGGTGTCCTCAGAATAGTTCCGTATGCGGAGGGTGAACGGGTCTTCCCTGGGATCCGCCCATGGCCGGGTGAGCCTAGGGTCATCCCATGGTTCACACCATGGACGCGAAAGATCCTCCGTTTCTGCATCTCGATAATAAGGACCACCATAATACTCATCATTGTTTGGTGGTGGTGGAGGGGTGCGCCTAGGTCGGCGACGCTTAGGCGGATGGTCATCTGAGTCCTCCCCTGACGGGTCTGGAGACGGTGGTGGTGCCCCATCCTTTGGGTAGGGACCACTTTTTTGGGATGAACCGGAAGCCTTCTTCCCAGTGTTCATCCTGTCCCACACGTTTGGGCGACGAGTGGTTCTGGCCAAGTCTCGATCTGGCCGCTCGGGTGAGCCATCAGACTTATCTCCTCCTTCCCGAGACTGCATTAGTTCTTGTATGAGGCGATCTCCTATGCGCTCAAACACATTCCTAGGTTGAGGGGTTTCCTCAAAGATGCTCTGCTCCTGAGGCCGATCCCTGGGTGATTGGTCCAGTGTCACCAAAGTTGAGTCTGGATTGGAGGTTCCTCCCCAGATTCAATCTTGACGCGATCCCTGGGATGATCCTATCGAAGTTCTGCGTGAGAACTCGAGTAAGATCCTCCTCGCTGAGTGGTAGGACCTCTACCTCTTCCTCTATCGATTGTCTGCGCGGCTCCTTGTTAGGAGGGTTGGGCGCACTCCGTGGTTCCGGATTGTCCAGGGTGGAAGTAGGTGGGGGTGTCATGGAGATCGTGCTCGTCACCCCCAAAGACTGGAAGCCGCCACGGTTACCAGGTCCGCCTGCAGGGCGGCTAGGTGATTGATTAGGGATGAGTATCCCTTCCCCTTGGGACTTCCGATTTCTAGGATTCGTATTCCTGGGATTGGCTGGCTGATGCCCCTTCGTCATTGGAGATTCAGAATGAGGTTTTGTTCTAGCTTAGTGTAATGGGTCCCACGGATGGCGCCAACTTGTTGATGCAAAAGTTGGGTGATCCTTGCTAGACCCGAATTAGGCTTAATTTGGGTTGGCTGGGCTCCGGCTCCTGCACCAAGTGAATCATTTGGTTGGGATCCTACACACTAAACAGCACGCGTTAGGCTTACCGTGGGAATGTTTCCCACGATTAGACTCCAGCGTGAGAGTAAGTAATCGATTTAGGGTTTATGTGAGTTAAGAGTATAAGACGTAATACCTTTGTGGAACCCTTGGGGGTTCCTTTTATAGGCAGTGGAACCCTAGTGGGCTACCACTTGATCCTTCGGCCCCAAGGAAAGGATAACTATCAGAATTAGAATGATTGTTATCTTCTAAACTTGGTAGTGAATATCCTCCTCCATTGGGATAAAGATATTCCTAGACATAATATGATTCTGTCTAATCCTATGTCGGCCACACCGGGCCGTGGGCCGTACACATGTGTGCGGTCACTGTTCATCCAAGCCCATAAGCCTAAATGACATTATTCCACCCATCTATGATGGGTCGGTGTGACAACCCTGGTTTTGAGGTTCGTCACTTAGTTTTATTTTGTGCTAGTTGCGTGTCTTTACGTGTTTATGTGCTTATTGGTGTGTATAGATTTTGGTTTGGATATCGTTTTCGGTACGGGGTACCTTGTGAATGAAACGATGTGTGATGATTTCATGTTCATGAGTTCACATGGTAGTGACTATGAAGTGAGATGGTGTTATTTGGTGGTTCTAAGTATACGTATATGTATTATAGAAAATCGTATTTTTACGATTTACGGTTTAGCATTTAGAGGTCGCGGATGAGGTAATTAGTCATATGAATATTTTTCGGGATGGTTTTAAGTCATTTAGGACCTAGTTATAAAGTTTAATTCAAAATTTGAGAGTTTTTATAAAAGTGTATATTTTACGTCTTGTACGGTAAAACGCGTAAATTTGACTAGTTTTACGGTTTTGTTGTTTTGGAAGCTTTAGGAGCTGAAATAAATTAAGGAAAATAAAAGTAATATTAATAACATAATATTAAATAATAATAATTAAAAACGAATTTAGGGGTGTTTGGGTCGGTTTAGACGCACCAAAGAAGAAAGAAAGAAGGGAAAAGCCCAAAACAGGCCCAATGGAATTGTAATGGGATTAGGGGGCCTTTAGGACTTAACCAAACCCAACTCATAACTATAATAATCAGGTTTTTAACCTCCATAACATCTCCTAGCCGAAATTCATCAATGGTGATCAATTAGGGTTCTTCAAAAATTAGGTTTTCTTCATCTTCTATTAATTCAAAGGTAAAACCTTCTTAACCCTTTTCAATTTAATTATTTTAATGATGTCTTAATCATCTTATGACGGATTTAGGTTAGGATTTATTTAAAAACAGTATATTAATCATATTATAATGATTAAATAAATTAGGGCTTGTAATTAGAGGGATTAGAGTTAATTAATGAGGTTGATTTTGTTAAACCCGTTTTTAAAAACTGGGTAGAATTTTGAGTCAATTGTTTTGATCATATCGGGAGTTCTAGGAACACTCAAGATGCGATCCAAGTATCCCTGAAAAGGTAATTGAAGTGTCTTTCCAATGCAAGAAACGAGAACTAAAATGGAGGACGGGAAGTGGGTCAAAAACAGGTTACAATAGTCGGAGGTCAAAACAGTTTTGAATTCACCCTGTTTTCTTTTTAAGTTTTGGGTTGTTTGGGGTACTTAGGGTTGCACTGGGATCTTCTCACGAACATGAGAGATGGTTTATATATTGTAGTGAGTATCTGCACTTGGGCTAAGATTGTGGTTTAGGGTAAGACCCTCTAATGGTAATGAACTTTTCATACGTTTAAAATCAGTGAATTCTGGATAGGTATCAATATATACACATATATCGAGGCCTTAACAGTAGCTTTAAGGTTAGGGCAAGTGGGAGGTTTTAACTAACATGTATAAAAGTGTGAATATTCCTTTTACAGAAACCATGGGTATATTTAAGTGGACGTTTGACTTAAAGTTTTGAGACCTAAAACTAGGACTGTTTTGTGTAAAATTATGAACGGGATAGCTATTGAACTTAACCAAGTTAGGGACTTGTTAAGGAAGGATAATGGGGTGATTAGAGCTTATCAATAAGGAAATGTTATGGGATAGACTAGATGTCCATCATAGGTTGATGAGCCATCTTAGTGATTGGTTCGTGTATTGATTGCGTGTTTTTGGTTTGTTAGCTTGTTGCTAGTGCGAGGACTTGCGAAGAAGCTATCAGGTGAGTTTCATAGTCCCATGTTTACTATTGATTTTGACTTCCAGATGGGATGGAAGAGACACTGTGTTGAGTTATTTTCTAAATTGATGCTGTGAATGTGGTTGTGATTTGAGACGGACTTGTGTGTACATTATGTGATTAACTGCTATGTGATTTTTGATTGTGTATGATTTGGATCGGGGGACACGTGCCGTCTCAGTTATTGTGGTTTGACAAGGTAGTGGCCTTGTGGTTTGACAAGGTAGTGGCCTTGTGGTTTGACAAGGTAGTGGCCTTGTGGTTTGACAAGGTAGTGGCCTTGGGATAGGTACATAGTGTGATCATCTATGGTACCATGTTGTTTGGCAAGGTAGGAGCCTTGGATTTTGGTTTGGAATGATTGATCTTGAATGCTAGTTGTTAATACATAATTGTAGCACATTGTCCATATGTTATTGTATTTGTGTTCGTTATTCACAGCTTATAACTGTTTTGGCGTTGGAGTCTAAACCTATGACTCTCACCAACATTATGTTGACGTGTTTTAGTGTCTCTTTCAGGTGTGAATGTGGTTAAGCGTGAGGATAGAAGTGGCTAGACTTGGATTCCTTAGGATTGCATATAGAAGGAGATCCCCGTTCCTTCTTAGTTTACCTTTATGTTTTTTTGAATTAGTGATACTGTTGGCACCTATATGTTTGTTTTGTTTGTGTTACTTGTTTGTCTTGGGTAAGAGGTAGGACTGTTACCTACTTACCTAGACTCCTGCATTGTTGAGATATTGTCATGACATTTGTGTCACCATTTTATGACATTTCTTATATCATTTAGTTATCTCTATAGACACGCTATTGTTGTGATGATATCCATACGTCGCGCCCCATATTCCGCCATGGTGGGGTGTGGCAGAATGGTATCAGAGACAAAGGTTATAGAGAATTAGGTTGCCTAGTCGCGTAGCCTAGTCTATAGCTTGAGGGTCCATGCATATAGGCGTCATAGGAGTATATGTGAATTTATTATAATTGATGTGTTTGAATGTTATTTATTGTGATGTTTTGACTAGTATGAATTGAACCATAGTAAGTTCATACTTAGCCACATGTTATTTTCTTTTTGGGTTGTGACTAGTGCGGGTTGAACCATAATCGTCCACACTAGTCATTGTCGTATTTTGCTTAAATTGTATATTATAGTACATAATTTGGTACATGGTAGTTCTATCTTTTGTTGGGTTATTTTATGTACCTGAGGTATAGTATTTTTTCTTTTGATGTTTAAGTCATGTTCCCTAAGAATCGTGTGGTGGTTCGAGTTACTAGGAGTACATGGGTAGGAAGGATTTTAAGCCGTTTCCACTCTTACGGGCGACATGACTTATAACTGATTATGTTTTCGTTTTGGATTTAGTCTAGGCTGTTTTAGCTAGACTATGGATTTCTGTATTCCGAGAGTTTGACTATGTTATTTTAATAGTTGGAGTTTTGGACCTTATTGTTTATGTGGTTATGAGCTTATGTGAGTAGATGGATTTATGTGTTATGTGTTGTATTGATTCTTATAAGTGTCATCATAGGAGGGAGTGCATTGGGGAAAGGGTAATTGTATAAGTATGGTGGCCAACATAGTTATACAAGTACCACAACTTCAATGGGTTCCCAAGTATGGTTGCATGAAAGAGGGTTAGTACATGCTTGTATATGATGAGATGTAGAATTTGGGTATACGTATTATATATGAGTTTATGTAATGGCTACCTACGATATGGCTATTGTTCTTTTTGTGTTATATGTTTTGGGTTATAGTTGTGTTGTGTGATTTTGGGGTCACACGATATGGTTTGGTTTTGGAGGTGAGCTTTATGCCTTGTTGTGGCACGGTGAGATGGTGATTACTCGTATGGAAAAACGAGCGTATAAAGCGATTGACTTGATATTTATGATAACGAGTATGTTTTGGGAGATTTAATAGGTATATATATGCGGATGTATATATACTACTACGTGTTAGGTTATGGTATATGGTCGTTCACTAGTTATTATAACTTGAACGTACCTTGTGTTTGTTCGTGTTTTATGGTGCTGGAGTTTGTTGGAGTTCCAACGACGTTTTGAATCTTTTGAAGTGTGTCTTGTAGCGTATTCTTTGAGTTTCGTATTTCACATGTACGTTTTAAAATGGTGTTTTTGGTTTCAAGTCTATTGAAATAACTTGGGATTTTTTTGAGAAAATGAAATCTTTTGTGTTGGGTCTTGCATTTCTTTTGGTCGGTATATATTGAGTTAGATGGTTGGTTGTATTCGGTAAAATAAGGGTAAGGTGTTGGGGTCGTGTTTGAAACAAGATGTAACATAAGATTTCTTTTTAGTCAACACTTATTTATTTCAAATTCTAAAAGACTTTCTTTAAAATAAAGCGAAGTAAAATTTCTTTCTACGTACATAGTTTATATAATTGGGTTTAACCGATTCACGTCATTTATAATTATTAATTCAAGGTTAAATTGAGTTTATGAAGATTTCACATACAACTTTATCTTTCATTAATATAAAACTGTTTCGGTCATAACTTGCTCGTTTTTAGAGCTTTTTGAGTGATTCAAAGGCCAAAAACTATGTACTCGGAACGTACTTTTCAAATATTCAGAAAGTATAGTCATGGGAGGTCAGTGGACTGGTCGGAATTGTTGTACAAGTGTCGGGTTCAAGGTTGAGTTTTGAATAGTAGTTTATTTTTATTTGGGGTGCACGGGATACCTAGTCCTTGGGTTGAGTTTTGAGATCGCCTAGAAGGTTGTTTGTAGATGGTTTGAGTCACATAGATGTGGGGAGGTAAAAAAAATAATAATGATAATAAATAAGAGTATATTCTTTTGGAAAGGTCGGTCTTTTGCACGGTTTAAATAATATGTTACGGGGCGTAATATGTTTTGGTTGCCATTGGGTGTTTCTTGGATTATTTTCGTTGTCATGGGTCATTTTGAATTGATACATGTTCTGGGTTTGAGTTTTCTTTTGAGTCTCGTGGTTTTTGACTTGTTTTAATTGGTGCACGTGAAATGTCGTTAGTTATCCGTTGGTTTGATTCGTTGATCGTATCTGATGGATTCAGGATGTAGTTTTGGTTTCGTATTGTTCGGGAGCGTTGAGGTAGTCGTATGAAAGACTTGGTCGCGCCTACACGCTTAAGTAGGTGACCATGAGAGAACGGTCGGAATATCCTTAGTGGGGAGGAAAGAAGTTCGTAGACGAACTAGTGTGGTCATGAGGTCTCTTAGGAGTACCAAGGAGATGAATAGAGATTTGTGGGATATTAGCACAAGTAACTCGCCATAGAGAGTGTTGGAAGGGGAAGTAATACCTCAAAGGTATTTCTGATTGTTCGTAGGGCATGTAAGTTTTCCGAAAATTTCCTGAAATTTAGTAGGTTTGCCTATTACTGTGAGGTAGAACCATAAATAGAGCAAGTAGGAGAAGTGAGAGGAGTTGTAGTTAGTGCCCTTCTAAGGCAAATCGTTGATGGAGTGATTTAAAAAACAAGAGCTGTTAGAGATTGCAAGGAATGCCGGATAAAAGTTGAGTTGCTTAGTAGTAGATTGGATGTGGAAAGAGGTTGAGTGGTCTGATGAGAGGAAGTACCGGTCTTTTAAGATGCGTGTAGAACTTTGCAAGTAGAACGAGGTAGGAATTTATTCGTATTGCCGCTAAGAGAGGGTGCAAGGAGGACATAGTTGAAACTGCTAAGGCTGTTGTATGAACGCTTTGGGTTTACTGTTATGTATTTGGCTTCACCAAAGCACTAGCGGTTTTCATGGTGTCAATGAACCAAGTGTGCATGAACGTGTATAAACGAGTTGTCATCGGGAGCGTCGACGGCATCTTGAACTACCCAAATCTGAGAAGGAGAGTGAGGCGAATTATGTGTGGGTTTTAGAGTGGAGTTATACGTGAGATTTTCGAGTGTGAGTTTTTAGTATTAAGTTTACCATGATGAGTAGTTAGAGATGATGGCGTATCATGGAACCAGCAAGGGGCGAAGTGAAGAAGGATGAGGAAGCGTTTTGGAGGCTGAAGAGGTGGATTGGATAATGAGCCGATCTTGGCATTATCGGAAGGACCGGATGAATTCGCGAAGCATGACGATATGTGGAGCAAGGATTTGGACGCGTACGAGGACGACAAAGAAAGGGGATCGCTTATACGTTACAGGAACTGAAGATTTGGAAGAACTAGATGGACTTAGTTAGTGGGGCTGGATTGTTATATCTGCCTAGAATCTAGAGGCATTTGGTGTACGAGACGTTGAGAAGGATCTATAGGGATCATGAACGTCTCCAACACATATTTAATCATCTTGATTGAACTTTTGGCAAAGGTGATGGGCGGAGTTAAGTGATGAAAGAAAATTGCAAGGCCAAGTACCATCTGGGAAAGGCAAGTATGGTTGATGAGACATGGAATAAGAAGAATAAAGTGAAGCAGAGACGAACTAGAACAATATGGATGACGTATTAGGGTGATTTGGATGAAGGGTGTAGGTTGCACGAGTTGAGTTGTCTAAAGCGGAGAACGCGTCAACCTATAAGTTGCGTGGCTTGGATAATCATATGGAGAAAAGGGACGTAGACTATACTTCCCACATAGATAGGAGTAGCTTAGAAAGGGAGATGAAAGGACGAAGTTGGTGAAAGGGATACATAATGCGGTGGAGGAATAAGTACGACGAGAGTTGGGTGATAGACGATAGACTAACTAATTCATCTCATATTTCAAGAGGAATGAAAAGTCACGTAGTTGAGAAGTTGGAAGGATTGCGTACGGATGTGATGGAATAGAGGATTTTGCGTAAAAGTTAGCCTAATATGTATGGAATGCCTTATGAAGGATTATGGCAAGGGAAGAAACGATGGGAAGCATCACATCGTGATGTATGGTAGGAGTTGAAGAAGAAGAAGGAAGTGTGTATAGAAGCGAAGCATGAATGAAATAGGTCGAGATAGGAACCGAAGGTAAAACTTTGGTAGAGCTTAATGAGTAGAATAAACCACAAGCAGGCTAATACTGTCGTAGTGTGGAAAAGGAAATGGCACTGACCTATATTGATTGATTTAGAGGTAGTTAGGAAACTCGTTAGTGATGG
The DNA here is from genome assembly GCA_025667525.1 of Glebionis coronaria. Classification (NCBI taxonomy): domain Eukaryota; kingdom Viridiplantae; phylum Streptophyta; class Magnoliopsida; order Asterales; family Asteraceae; genus Glebionis; species Glebionis coronaria. The sequence continues at coordinate 526,585 of JANFOE010001307.1, forward strand.
CTGAGTTTTCATATAATGATAGTTATCATACTAGAAGTCGATAAATGCCATTTGAGGCACTATATCAAAGGATAGGGTGAGTTGCCCCTATTGTGGACTAAAATTGGTAAAAGAGGCTACTAATGTGGTAATGATGGTTGTGGAAAGGATGAGAGAAACAAGGGATGCTATGTAGAAAAGGAGGAAACCACTAGAGTTAGTGACAAAGTTATGTAGGGAGTTTCACCCATAGTAACGGGTGGTATGTTTTGGTAAAATGGAAGAGTTGATGTAGAGTTTTGTAGGTCCATTTATGATCTTTAGAAAGATCGGACCATTAGCTTATGAGCATAGAACTTCCTAGGGGAAATGAGTTGTATACATGATACATTTCATGTATTGAGATTGGTAAAGGTTATCTGAGAATACATTTTGCATGTACGGTTATTCGGGACTTGTGTTAATGAGAGTTTTTGTTTTATCAGAGAGTCATCTAGGAGATTATTGACTGTGAGGTCAAGAGTTTAATTGTTTTTGGTTTGTATATGTGGTATTTTGAAACTTGAACTAAAGTTCACGTGGAAATGAGAGGAGTTCTTTTAGAACAAGTATCCTCGTGTGATTTGTTGTCTGTGTGTTTGATCCTAAGGAGTAAATCTCGGGCCGAGATTTCTATTAGGAGGGAGTGATGTGACAACCCTGGTTTTGAGGTTCGTCACTTAGTTTTATTTTGTGCTAGTTGCGTGTCTTTACGTGTTTATGTGCTTATTGGTGTGTATAGATTTTGGTTTGGATATCGTTTCCGGTACGGGGTACCTTGTGAATGAAACGATGTGTGATGATTTCATGTTCATGAGTTCACATGGTAGTGACTATGAAGTGAGATGGTGTTATTTGGTGGTTCTAAGTATACGTATATGTATTACAGAAAATCGTATTTTTATGATTTACGGTTTAGCATTTAGAGGTCGCGGATGAGGTAATTAGTCATATGAATATTTTTCGGGATGGTTTTAAGTCATTTAGGACTTAGTTATAAAGTTTATTTCAAACTTTGAGAGTTTTTATAAAAGTGTATATTTTACGTCTTTTACGGTAAAACGCGTAAATTTGACTAGTTTTACGGTTTTGTTATTTTGGAAGCTTTAGGAGCTGAAATAAATTAAGGAAAATTAAAGTAATATTAATAACATAATATTAAATAATAAAAAAAACGAATTTAGGGGTGTTAGGGTCAGTTTAGACGCACCAAAGAAGAAAGAAAGAAGGGAAAAGCCCAAAACAGGCCCAATGGACTTGTAATGGGATTAGGGGGCCTTTAGGACTTAACCAAACCCAACTCATAACTATAATAATCAGGTTTTTAACCTCCATAACATCTCCTAGCCGAAATTCATCAATGGTGGCCAATTAGGGTTCTTCAAAAATTAGGTTTTCTTCATCTTCTATTAATTCAAAGGTAAAACCTTCTTAACCCTTTTCAATTTAATTATTTTAATGATGTCTTAATCATCTTATGACGGATTTAGGTTAGGGTTTATTTAAAAACAGTATATTAATCATATTATAATGATTAAATAAATTAGGGCTTGTAATTAGAGGGATTAGGATTAATTAATGAGGTTGATTTTGTTAAACCCGTTTTTAAAAACTGGGTAGAATTTTGAGTCAATTGTTTTGATCATATCGGGAGTTCTAAGAACATTCAAGATGCGATCCAAGTATCCCTGCAAAGGTAATTGAAGTGGCTTTCCAATGCAAGAAACGAGAACTAAAATGGAGGACTGGAAAGTGGGTCAAAAACAGGTTACAACAGTCGGATGTCAAAACAGTTTTGAATTCAGCCTGTTTTCTTTTTAAGTTTTGGGTTGTTTGGGGTACTTAGGGTTGCATTGGGATCTTCTCACGAACATGAGAGATGGTTTATATATTGTAGTGAGTATCTGCACTTGGGATAAGATTGTGGTTTAGGGTAAGACCCTCTAATGGTAATGAACTTTTCATACGTTTAAAATCAATGAATTCTGGATAGGTATCAATATATACACATATATCGAGGCCTTAACAGTAGCTTTAAGGTTAGGGCAAGTGGGAGGTTTTAACTAACATGTATAAAAGTGTGAATATTCCTTTTACAAAAACCATGGGTATATTTAAGTGGACGTTTGATTTAAAGTTTTGAGACCTAAAACTGGGACTGTTTTGTGTAAAATTATGAACAGGATATCTATTGAACTTAACCAAGTTAGGGACTTGTTAAGGAAGGATAATGGGGTGATTAGAGCTTATCAATAAGGAAATGTTATGGGATAGACTAGATGTCCATCATAGGTTGATGAGCCATCTTAGTGATTGGTTCGTGTATTGATTGCGTGTTTTTGGTTTGTTAGCTTGTTGCTAGTGCGAGGACTTATGAAGAAGCTATCAGGTGAGTTTCATAGTCCCATGTTTACTATTGATTCTAACTTCTAGATAGGATGGAAGAGACACTGTGTTGAGTTATTTTCTAAATTGATGCTGTGAATGTGGTTGTGATTTGAGATGGACTTGTGTGTACATTATGTGATTAACTGCTATGTGATTTTTGATTGTGTATGATTTGGATCGGGGGACACGTGCCGTCTCAGTTATTGTGGTTTGACAAGGTAGTGGCCTTGTGGTTTGACAAGGTAGTGGCCTTGTGGTTTAACAAGGTAGTGGCCTTGGGATAGGTACATAGTGTGATCATCTATGGTACCATGTTGTTTGGCAAGGTAGGAGCCTTGTATTTTGGTTTGGAATGATTGATCTTGAATGCTAGTTGTTAATACATAATTGTAGCACATTGTCCATATGTTATTGTATTTGTGTTCGTTATTCACAGCTTATAACTGTTTTGGCGTTGGAGTCTAAACCTATGACTCTCACCAACATTATGTTGACGTGTTTTAGTGTCTCTTTCAGGTGTGAATGTGGTTAAGCGTGAGGATAGAAGTGGCTAGACTTGGATGCCTTAGGATTGCATATAGAAGGAGATCCCCGTTCCTGCTTAGTTTACCTTTATGTTTTTTTGAATTAGTGATACTGTTGGCACCTATATGTTTGTTTTGTTTGTGTTACTTGTTTGTCTAGGGTAAGAGGTAGGACTGTTACCTACTTACCTAGACTCCTGCATTGTTGAGATATTGTCATGACATTTGTGTCACCATTTTATGACATTTCTTATATCATTTAGTTATCTCTATAGACACGCTATTGTTGTGATGATATCCATACGTCGCGTCTCATATTCCGCCATGGTGGGGTGTGGCAGTCGGATACGGGTAGTACCCATGGGCCGGGTTCATGACCCGGCTGGGGACTATACGTCATCAGTTTACAAAGTTAAACCCACGAAAACCTACTTGAACAATCTGCCTAAATTATACCCTTCCAAAATCATTTCAAAACTCGTTTCCAATCCATTCTATCATTACCTAAGCCCATACTAACCACTTATACTCATTCCCAGTCATCCAAACAGCCTTTAACACTATGAAAATCGAATCCTAATCAAAACCCAAAGCCTAAATCATACATGCAATATGATTAAATAATTTAAAAACACTAAAAACACCATCCTACATACAAACCCACAACACAAAACATCAAAATCACCAAGCCACCACCAAACCCATTTTGGTCGTGGATTTGGTGTAGCCAAAACACCCAATCCATTCTGTTTTTAACAAGTTTTATGGTTGATTATCCATTATCCCATCACTAATTAGACATCCCACTAGTTTAATTACACAAAATCAAACTTTTGAAAAATCTTTTAATTTTTGGAAAATCATGTTTATGCATGTTGGATTAAACCTTGGAAAAACACTTACAAAGTAATTAGAAAAGGTGGTCTTTAATTAGATTCTTCAAAAATCTAAAAAAAAATGGTGGTGGTGGTGGTTTGTGGAGGGTGGCCGACGGCTAGGTGAGAGAGGGGAGAGAGATGGTGAAAAATTTGTGGTGTGTTTGGTTGTGTGTTTTTAGTTTGGGTGTTTTGTAAAAGTATGGAGGGACCAAAGTGGTACTTTTTGTTATCTTTTGGCCTTGCTTAATAAACGACCAACTTAGTTGCGGGAAACGGCTAGTAGTTGGTTTTGAAAATTTACGGGATGTCGGTATTTGTAAAAATTACTTTCCAAAGGTTAGAACGCACACAAAACGAATATTCATATGGTTCCGACTCGACTTAAAACGTAATAAAATAAAATCTCGAAAAACTCAAATATCGATCGATCGATAATAAAAGGTAAATTTTGGGCATCCGTCGGTATCGTAGTCGTGATCGGTTCTTCTTAAATCGTCAAATGTTAAAAATTACGACCGTAAACGTTGGTTTCAACTTAAACCGTCAAATAATTCCACGATAAAAATTCTTAAAAATTTCAAAAATATACGTAAAATAGGATTAAATAAATGACAATGTGTTTGGGGTATCACATCCTCCCCTCCTTAAGGGAGCGACGTCCCGGCGCTCTCCGGTTCTTATACTCGCATTTCGTACTACTAGAAAGATAAGTGTACTTCTTCCTAAAGGAGTCTTCACGTTCCGTTGTGGACTTCGGTTCACGTCTCGGGTTCCATCACACCTTCACAATGAGTATTATACCACTCTTTAATCTCTTAACATCTCGATCCATGGTCTCCACTTCAATTTCCCGATTTCTTCCTACGGTTATAAATACATCTCTTCTCCCAGCCTCTCGCGGTCAACAAGTGATTCTTAGTCTACACCATCTCTTCCGTAGCCTCTCGAATCCTTCCAAGTCCATTCAGCTGACTTTTCCTTACTTCATTCTATCCAACTGGCGATCTACATTTTCATCCACAAAATGCTTCCACTGGTGCAGCTTCCACACTAGCACGGTAAATGTTGTTGTACAAGAATTCTATCAAGGACACATGTCGATCTCAACTACTACCAAAATCAAACACACACACTCGGAGCATGTCTTCCAACGTTCGAATTGTCCTTTCGCTTGTCCATCATCTCATAAAAATAATTACTCACAAAATAAAATCGCACGGGTCACACATAACCCCATCGAAAACGTTCATAATATACAAGACAAAGTAATTAATACTAATCATACAAAATCACCTTAATCGCAATATTATGTACACACAAACCTATTTCGTCAAAAACGAATTCATCGATACAGTAATCATTCGACGTATACATAACTCTCTCGAAGACATCACCATCCAATCAAACACAAAAGCCATTATGAAACACATACAATCACATTACGACATGTTTGCAACATAGCCAAACCATGCCAAATCAATCTGTTCAATCAAGTTAACCCACGCTTGCTAATCAGCCAAGCCATGATAAAATAAGAAATATTGACAGGATACCGGATGAGTCCAGTCAAAAGAAAAATTGTAAGTTAAAGAAGGTTTACGAGCTTGCTAGCTATGGATGCATATTCAAAAAAATAAAATACAAACATATGCCATCGCAGGGTGTTCACACACGGATCCATACCCAAAATATATATATATATATATATATATATATATATATATATATATATATATATATATATATATATATATATATATATATATATATATATATATATATATATATATATATATATATATATATATATATATATATATATATATATATATATATATATATATATATATATATATATATATATTACAAGAACACCATCTTACTTTCATCCCAAACATGGTCAAAACCTCAACAAGCATCATCGTTCACAGTTAAATATAAAAAGAAATATATTACATGGCACGTGTTCTCCATGATCAGACTTCATTGGACAATGTCGTCTCAAGTTCTCACAAATTACGATCACTCGACCAGATCACTTACCACATAAATACATGAAAGGCAAGGGTTTACCACAAAAACATCAACTATGGATATCTATCGTTTAACCATCGATAATCAAGGATGGTTGAGTCAAGCAAAGAGGATTCCTCACTTAAATAAACGAAGACGACAATGGAATTGTCTTCCAACTACCGATGCACAGTTGGTAAACTTCAACAGTTTATCGCGTGTCATAAAACATATCAAAAGAACGAGAAAAGAAAATAAATAAGGTACGATGCGTTTGATGTAGGAGAAGTCTTCGTCATTCCCCTCAGAGTCACTTGAACTCTGATTTCCTCTACTTTGGCAGTCTTCTTTTCTTGTTTAAAATTTCTTCTCAGTGTCGGTACGAGTCCCTTTGGTATTTCATCAACACCCTAACGATTCTGATAAATTTCACACGTTACACACAACACATTTCCAAAATTACTCGGTCACAGTGACTTACTAAGTCAACGCCAAACAAAAAGAAAGGATTTCAAGGAATAGAAGAAAATTCAAAAATTTTCTTTAGGATCGAAGAGAATACGATTACTTGCATAAGGATCCACCATTTTTAAAAGCGTTTTCATCCAATCATTTATCAAAAACACTACCGGTTTTAAAGATGACCAATTGACTTGAAACTACATCGCCCTTCCAAAACTATGCATAACTAGCTAGATCATGCATACTTGAGGAGCAAGCAACGATAATTAACAAAACAGGACTCTTCTCGAATTATGCATAGTTAGCTAAGCTGTGCATAATTGAGGATCGAGTGACAACACAAACATTATTATGACACACCAAAGATGACTATGAAAGTTTTTGGCCTAAACTTCAAAATAATTAAATCATTTGAAATGGAATTTGAAATGGGAAAATATTTGCTACCATCGTTTTAAGAAACACATCAAACATTTTTCATCTACTTTGGAAACATACTTTTGCTTTGCCTTTTTATGAGAAAAATGAATAAATAAATAAATCGACACCATTTGCATTTGGTTGAACGAACCATTTGACACACTCATACATATTTTCAAAATAGACTATTCACAAAATAACGGTAAGGTGGTTCAAGATTAAAGATCATTGCAAGCACAACAAGTAATAAAATCAAAAATAAATGAGATCGAACGAGGTAAGCGAGCAATATATCGCCAACTACAATTAACTATTTTAGAAATGAAAATACTTCAAATATATGACAAAAGTCTCAGGATAACGACAGCGATCTACGAATACATAGAGTAAAAACTGAATATCTACCCCAGCGTCGAAAATAAAACAATGATCATAATTCCCATCGTCTCAAGTTGCACACACATTCCACCAAGGGTATACGGGGAGAGAAGAATAATCACTTGGTTAAATAGAAACAATTTCACCAGGAAGATCGAGTTCTTTCACCTCTACAATTTGATAAAGCGGCTTCGCCTCCTCGCTTTTGTTCAATATAAATAAATAATCACTTTAATGAAAATTTATAGCATTATTAGAGTAAATACAGAATTTTAGGTTCCATTAACCGAATGAAGAAAAGTTACGGCGTCCATGAACATGACAAAAATACATCGGGTGACATACCCTCATCATCAAGTACTAGCGAAGTATCAATCCAAAAAAATAGATATAATAATAATGGTTTCATACCATAGACCATATTAAATGAACAATCCCATTACTACCCAAGTTCAGATATAGACTCACAAAATCAAAGAAGGGATGTCGTACGATCGAACCATCGTGACTCAAAACATTACGTCTTAAGAAAATAATACAAATAGGCGTGTGTTGGGTAATCCATTTTCATTTCCTAATTAATGTTACCATGTAACTTGTAAAAGCGAGCATTTACACATTTTTAATTTGTGTTACACCATTAAAGATTTCAGACCTTTCATGTTTCAATCTATCCAAAGTTTTTATTTCTAGAAAAATTACAATTGCAAGAAAATTTCTAACATCAGTTGATTCGGTGACTCGGTTATTATAACTGGTAAAATCATTAGGTTTGAAAATCTCCACACTTGTGTCAAAATCTCATTAATGTTCATATCTTAAGTACCAAAAACGTGCATAGTAAAATTTTTCCAAGTTTTATGTTATTATTGTTACAACTTATCTCATCACATATATACAAGTAACCAACACAACTCAAATTAGTCCAATTGACTCTTAAAATTAACCTTGACTTTTTATTACACACATGTTTTCCTTAAAACTGTTTTGTTAACTCATATTCGTGTAATTCGACTCAAATGATAAAGAGGTTTCACGTGGTATTATCTCGAATACTTACTGATTTTTGTCGACACTTGAATCTCGATAATAATAATAATAATAAATAATTAAGATGCTTATTTCAATAATTCAAAGATATATAAAATTTAACCTTTAATCTTTAACTCGTTATCAAATAATTTTAAAATTAACACATCTCACAGCGGAATAAAATAACGTTCCATCAATATTTAGTAATTTGTTTCAAGCAGTATAATTTCATACTTAAAGTGTATATTCCGATTTTATCCCAGTTTATTTACTACAACGAGTGACGAGTTCTAGTTTATACCAATGCATATAACATGACCTTATGTTTAAAATAAAACTAATTTTTACAAAGTCTCTAGCTCCAAAATACATGACCAATTCTTCTACTCGTGTTTTATATTACAAGATACGCCAAAAGTTTGCTACATTGACCCGAAAATTAATTCATACTAAATCCAAGTTATATATACTCAACAGTCATATCGTAAATTTTATTATAAACTCCTTTTTCAAATTATATTAAACAAATTTTGACAGTTCCATCACAAGCTTTTAGTATCAAATTATTAATATATAAAAATAAGGATTTTACGAGTAATATAGATTACTTATTACAATTTACCAACCAAGATTGAAGGAAAAATAATTTCACTTTGTCCATTTCTTCTCTACACTTATTTTTACTTGTTACAAGACACATCATCAATCATTTTTATCCAAAAGTTTCATCCGCCAAGTATTAAATATGTAAAACACTTTATGTTTAAACCATTCAATCAACAAAGTTTAGTGCTTACTTAACTCAAACAAATGCCGGACCCCGTCATATATACTATCAAATTTAAAATAATAAGACAACAAGAACAAAAATGAAATAAACGAAGCGAGAATACGTATGTAAACTAAATGTTGTTATCGGCCTCGGATGAGTCTCGAAATCGTACACCACAAAATTAACACAAACCAACCAAATTTCAAGTTATCGCGATTGATTACAACGCTAGTCTATTTTAAAACACATCTTTAAAATTCAAGTAGAATAGTAAACAACGATTAAATGGCAACACGCCTCAACCACGTTTTATAACATACACATGTGATTCGTCGCTACGGTGTACGCATCGTTGATTATACTTCGTCTATATTATAGTTACGCCAACTAACATATCAAACCCATAAGGAATAAAGGAAATAAAGTAATACGTAAGTAAATTACGTTTCAAAAGAAAATGTCCAAAATGACACATCACGGTGCGATAACGACAATCGAGATCAATCTAGTCAATATACAATATGTTACGAAGCGTTATTTACGTATCTAGAGTATCAAACGAGGTTCATACTCGGTTATCCGAACAATAAATTAATTATCAAGATTGATAATTTGCGGTGAGGCCGAATTCTCAACAAAACCGCATTATAACATGTACGATAATCACTCAAGGACCATTGCTTCACGTGCAATGCCTTTAAATACCATAGTATATACATATTTATACATAAAATCATTCCTACATGCACGTAGGATCACAACGCGGTGTTGCTATGTAATGCAATGTAGCCCGTATGCCAATTACATGCAACATATAAGATAATCTTTATAAGAATTTGCAAATTACGATGATAAGTACTCAACGTACATAACAATATATCTCAATATATATCAAAGTATTTACTTACTAAATACTAGGGAATTCGTGTTAGTTTGAGGGATACATCTAAAATATAAAGCGATGGTAAAGAAATCTTACCGGAGCCATGCAGGATAGTTGTGTGCTTGGACAATTTCTTACGACACCAAAAGTTATAGTTTAGTATTTTTCAAAACGACCTAGTTCTCTATAACTCATGGCTCTGATTACCAATCTTTAACACCCCCACAAATGCTATGCGCAGCGGAACTACAAAATTTGGGTGCTACGTAGTTATCATCACACATAAGCTATATTAAACGACTCAAAGAGACGTAAAAGTTTAAACATAAATTAAAGATTGATTAAAACATCAAAGTCTACAGTTTTCCAAATCCCAAGATAATGCAAAATAGAGTTGCGTTTAGGTCCCCACTGAATCTCAACCCAAAAGTACACTTTCGTTCACATGACATAATATAAAAGAGTTTTAAGTTAAATAAGGGAGGAAAAACAAAATAGACCGCCAAGCCACAACAACTTCCATCCTCGCATGCTCCGCTGCTATCAATCTTGGTTACCTGAAACACATGCTTAAAATCGTCAACACAAAGGTTGAGCGAATCTATAGGTTTATCAAATCATAAGTTGAACATAAGTATTAAAAACCAATCATGATCATTCAATAGCATTGTCGTACTCATAATCTATTTTCAAGGTTATGACAGTTGTGTTTAAGCTCATGACACTAATCCGTTAACTCAATCACCCGCGTAATAATTACCAGCGTGATTCAGATGAAACCAGTGCCCCTTCTAAAGGCATCAGTTGCAATTATACCTTATCTCTCATACAAGATAATCTACCGCAGAACTTACTCAACGTACAGCTTCTCGGCTAGCATTGGGTCGTTAGCCCCGTAGTACTACAAATTGTATAAACGGCTATTTTCAATCCAAACTAGGATTAAAAAATAGTTAATAGTTCATGAAATTAGGGCCTTTTGCAACTAGGTACTCAACACAATTTCGAGGCAACATTCGGGTCCAACAATCATTCATGACTTATGTTCATTTCCATTTAAATAGCATGTATCCCCCTCGCAGGTAAAATCATTTGAAATAAGTAAAGAGCGAGGCTATAGACTCACCTTGCATATTAGTAGTGGTTCTAGCGAAGACGTAACGAGAAATGTCACCGACGATGTGGATGCCCGGAAAAATCTAACACTTGACCTAAAAATCAAGGTACGAAAACCAAATCAATACTCCGCGTACATTATTGTACTAAACACACGCAAATAGAAACACTTAATGCTTATGAAAACTCACGCCAAAACCAAACAAATAGTTGTTACTCCACTTATACCATTTACCTACGTAATTAGAGTTGATTCCCATTTTATAGATTTACCGGTACTTACCAAAAGTACGGGCTGTTTGCTATGACTTAAGCACTTGTATAAAATTCAAGAAAATTCACAAAAATACCTCATGACCTGTATAAAACCCATATTTATTCTCATGAAAAGTTTTCACTTCTATGACCCGTTACACATCACATTACTAAACATAAGTTTTTAGGACTGATTTTTCACTTCTAACATGTAAGACTTGTTTGACCCATTTATAATACACCATTGACCAATACAACACCTAAATCCAAAAATAGACTCACAAGTGCAGGTTTGAGACCAAAAATCAACTTTCAATCATTTACCAAACTCCATCTATGGTCCCCGGGATTTGACCCAAAACCAAACACAAATTCGGATTGTGTTGATTCTCATCTCCCGGTACACGAACTTTCAAAAAATCATAACTTTTGACTCGTTTGGAGTCGTAAGCTCTACTTTATATCAAAACGAAGCTAAGACAAAGCTCTACAACTACATCCTATTTTTATGACCTGTTTACAAAGTTAAACCCACGAAAACCTACTTGAACAATCTGCCTAAATTTTACCCTTCTAAAATCATTTCAAAACTCGTTTCCAATCCATTCTATCATTACCTAAGCCCATACTAACAACTTATACTCATTCCCAATCATCCAAACAGCCTTTAACACTATGAAAATCGAATCCTAATCAAAACCCAAAGCCTAAATCATACATTCAATATGTTTAAATAATTTAAAAACACTAAAAACACCATCCTACATACAAACCCACAACACAAAACATCAAAATCACCAAGCCACCACCAAACCTATTTTGGTCGTGGGTTTGGTGTAGCCAAAACACCCAATCCATTCTGTTTTTAACAAGTTTTATGGTTGATTATCCATTATCCCATCACTAATTAGACATCCCACTAGTTTAATTACACAAAATCAAACTTTTGAAAAATCTTTTAATTTTTGGAAAATCATGTTTATGCATGTTGGATTAAACCTTGGAAAAACACTTACAAAGTAATTAGAAAAGGTGGTCTTTAATTAGATTCTTCAAAAACCTAAAAAAAAATGGTGGTGGTGGTGGTTTGTGGAGGGTGGCCGACGGCTAGGTGAGAGAGGGGAGAGAGATGGTGAAAATTTTATGGTGTGTTTGGTTGTGTGTTTTTAGTTTGGGTGTTTTGTAAAAGTATGGAGGGACCAAAGTGGCACTTTTTGTTATCTTTTGGCCTTGCTTAATAAACGACCAACTTAGTTGCGGGAAACGGCTAGTAGTTGGTTTTGAAAATTTACGGGATGTCGGTATTTGTAAAAATTACTTTCCAAAGGTTAGAACACACACAAAATGAATATTCATATGGTTCCGACTCGACTTAAAACGTAATAAAATAAAATCTCGAAAAACTCAAATATCGATCGATCGATAATAAAAGGTAAATTGTGGGCATCCGTCGGTATCGTAGTCGTCATCGGTTCTTCTTAAATCGTCAAATGTTAAAAATTACGACCGTAAACGTTGGTTTCAACTTAAACCGTCAAATTATTCCACGATAAAAATTCTTAAAAATTTCAAAAATATACGTAAAATAGGATTAAATAATTGACAATGTGTTTGGGGTATCACAATTTGTAACCTCGACACCCTCCCCTTCCAAATTAATATATTTCATAACATCGTTAGAGCCGGAAGTAGACTTACTTTGAAGTAGACTTAGATGTCGTGTGAAGTCCCCAAAATATGTAAGCCTGAGGTGGTCTCACAAAGATCCATGTGCAAAAGATACAATGGTTCTTGGTTGGTGTCTTCAGCTTTAGGTTTGTATGATTTCTTGGTGCTTTTCCCCAAAGAACACGTAGAACATAAATGATCCATGTCGAACTTAAGTTTTGGAACACCACGAACAAGTTCATTTTTAGCCAAATGGTTTATAGCATCAAAGTTAAGATGAGATAACCGGTGATGCCACAACCATGACTTGGTCTTGGATGCTTTGGAGAGAAGGCATACAGGAGACGCGACCATCATGTTTTGAATGGACAGTGTGTAGAGATTATCTCCTCGAGAACCCTTTAACAAATCATTTCCTGCAAGATCACGAATAAAGCAAGTATGTTGTCGAAAAGCCACCTCAAGGCTTGAATCGCAAAATTGTCCTACTGAAAATAAATTGTGACCAAGTCCCTCCACATAATAAACCCTTGAAATCGTAACATTCCCAATTTGGTATTCACCATAACCCATGATCTTGGCAATATGGTCGTTGCCGAATTTAACCGTTCCTAGAAACTTGCTGACAAAATTTCTGAGCATCGAGCGATCTTCGATCATATGCTTTGAGCATCCAGAGTCCATGTACCAGAGGATGATTTGGACCACCTGAATTTATCACCAGACAAAGACGATGTATCGGAATCTAGTAGTTCCTCTGTGTTAGCAGGTATAGATATAATTATCATAGATTTGCTAACCGAAGAATTCTTAGGCTTCCAAACTTGCTTCCTAAATGAAGGCTTAGATTCAAGTTGTCTAAGATCCTGAGGTACTTTTTCACTGGTAGGCACAATAGTGGGGGCAGACCTAGTTAAAGGGCGCTTTTTCCATCGCTTAGTGCTAGTGTTTAATACAAGGGATTGCCTCATATGAAAGTTCGTTGTTCCGATCTTTTCGAATTGAAAACCGTTAATTAGTGCGACTTAGTCGTTCTTGTTGGAAAATAAATGGGTTTGGTTGTCTAAAACAAATTAAAAGAAAAGGCGCCGTTGAGTAAAATAAAAGCTTTAAAAATTAAACTAAAAATTACTAGAAAAACACTTGGTAAAAATAGAGATTTCGGGAAGCGTGCAATTTTTGGAAATTAAAACGAAATGAATTTAAAACTTGAAAACTTGGTAAAAAAAACAAACTAAGATAAAATTCGTTTAAAAATAACACTAAGCAAAAATGCAGGAAAAATTTAATTTGAAATTTAAATAAAATATAACAACGAAAAATGAAATAGGATCGTAGTCAATGCGACCGTGGTCCTTGATCGTATCCTGGATCGCAATCAACGCGATCGTACTGGTGATCGTACTCCACCACGATCGTGACTTTAGATCGTACTCTCAGTGATCGCAGCCTACGATCGTATCAGTCAATCGTAGCCTAGTGATCGTAGTATAGGTGATCGCACTCAATGCGATCGTAACAAGTGATCGCACCTAAACAATCGCAGCCACAGATCGCACTCAATGATCGTACGCACGATCGCAACAAGTGATCGTGGTGTGGATTATGGAGTGGGATCGTAGTGAACGATCGTACTTGGTGATCGAAGTAATGGATCGCAAGTAGAAACCCTAAGGCTTATGCGATCACACTTACTTGATCGTAACTAGTAAAACCCTTAAACATGATACGATGTAAATCAAAGAGCAAATAAGCCGAAAATGAATAAGCACGAATAAGCACTTATCCAAATCTTAACCAAATGAAAACAAGCATAAATTTAAAAACTTTTAAAACACGAAATAAGCAAACTTTATGAATCAAACTTTAAAAAGACTAAACTTTTAAGAAAACTTAAAAAAAGTAAATAAGCTAAATACTAAATAAGCCAAAAAGCATAACAAGCCTTAAGCTTAATCGTATAAGAACTTATATAGGTATAAAAAGATGAACTTTTTAGTCACAAAAACATCAAAATCAAACACGAATCAAGAACATTTCGGATCAAAGATGAATCAAAATTAAGAAAGGTAGAAGAAGATTTAAATTTAAAAGCTTAAACTTGAACTTTTGATTAATGAATTCCAAATACAAGGATGAAATAAAGCTTAAACTTGAAAGAAAAGATGAAGAAAAGATAAAAACTTAGTGAGAGAAAGTTAAAAATTTCTCTCTCTAAAAACTAAAGAAAGGAAAATAATCTAGCTAACACCCTCCTAATGTGTCATTAGGAAGGTATTTATAGGAGATGGGGAGATGCATGTGCTTCCTTCTTTCTTTCTTTCTTCTTGACTCGATTTAAATTCTTTGTCTTTCTCGACGTCGTCTTGGGATTTGTCGATGTAAATTGAACTTGTCTTGTAATTTTCTTCTTCTATTAGACTTGAGTTCTTCGACTTCATTAAACTTCCGTCTTTAGACTTTTTCTTCGATAAATCTTCAGAATAGGCCTTGGACTTCCGTTCTTTTTGCACTCTTTGTTGATCCCAAACTTAGATCGATTAGCTTTGCGTATACGAGATTAGATCAAGTAATACACGTAGAGAAACCTTTGTATATGCTTTACGAATCTAAGTGTTATGTGAAATTTAACACTTAAACAAGAACACACAATGATATAAACAAACTTTCACTTTGATTATCAATATCAAACTTGCTTACAATGAAAGTAGTTTACGAATGAAAACTTATATAAAACTTATATCAAAACATTAACCTAAAGGTCTTCTTTTATAGACATAAGAAGCCTTGTATAATAATCTACGTATCAGCTATTCTAGGTAAAGATAAATATAGAAAATACATTGTTGTTCCTATCTTTACTAGAAGTATTCTAGAATACAATACACGCGTAGAATATATCTTCCATCAGTGCTTGTCTTCAATGTGTCAACGCTTGACTTTATCTTGTCAACGCTTGAGCTGTCAGCGCTTGTTTTGTTCTTGTCAACGCTTGTTTTGTTCTTGTCAGCGCTCAAGTGATCTGGCCTTAATTTATTCCCAACAATCCTCCCCTAAACTTGATATCCACTCTTATGATCAAGTTTCTGAATAAGCATTAAGGACTAGAAGGAATCTTACAAACCTTCTCATATAGATAGTGAATAAATCTGATCAAATCTTTTGCCACGTCACTTGAATAATCTATTTCCAGCTGAGTGTCCTTCATCTTCTCCAAAATAGCCTTGGATATGAAATACTGACCATCTACAAGTAGATACTCAGCAAACTTTGTAGAACTCAAATGGTAGACACCAGCAGCTGAATATAACCTCCATTGAAGACCACTGAGGTCATCTTCAAGATCCTTCCAAACAGCAGGATCCTCATCTTTTGGTCCACACATTCTTTTGAATGTGGTCCAAAGTTTTATTCCATTAGCTGAAGTTGGTGCTTCAGCCTCATACCTGGTTTCCAGCAACCTCCAAAGGTCCACCAAGTCTTCTCTATCACAACTTGAAAACAAAGATATGAGAGTGGTAAAAGTGTGTACCTCCTTGCCAAATCTGCCAATCTTCCAGAACCCACATTCATCTTCTTCATAGCTCACAATTGGATTCCTGGAATCTAATGGTAACACTTGCACCATATCTGAAGCTTCTAAAGGTGAGAGCTTGAGGCTCTTTTCGATGACAGCTTCACTTTGATATAGTGGATCCATATCTTTGGGAAACTCAAATGAAATTCCCTTCTTCACTGGCCTGGGAACAATCATAGCTTTCTTGAGTTCCATTTCTTCTGCAAGTTCTTCGTTTCTTTCATCTGAAAGAAGTCTGAGAGTGTTTTCTTCCTGCACTCTCACCCAAATGGGATAAGCCTTGCTTTCCAATTCATCAAATGTCAAAGCCTTCAACCTCTGATAAGTCCATCCAACTCCATGAAATCTGAGCAACATAAAGTATAGCTCCCTTCTATCCCTTTTCAACTCTGAGAGAATATTACTTGCCTTGTGTTTCAAAATTACCTGGCAATCTTTCTGAACTCTAAGAAGAATCTCCAAACCCCATATTTGATCTGAAATGGTCAAGTCTGGATTCTCCATGCATCTGTCTTCCCAAGCATAATACATTTGAACCACCTCTGGCATGTCAAAGTCAACCTGCAATTTCAATTCTCTCAACTTTTCCCTAGCAAACTCATCACCATACTCAAGCCTTTCTGGTTCTATAATCATCACACTTGAGTCTGAGCTAGCTCCATCACTTCCTTCTTCTGAAGTCCCAACAAATTGTGACTCCTTTTTATCTTGTTCTATGATCTGTGTAGCTAATCTTCTATCAAACTCAACTTGAGCTGCATCCTTTGGAACAATCTCTTCTACCAATATACCCTTACCCTTATCTGATGGTGCAATGGTTGGTAAGGTAGATGGTGATACCTAAGTAGAAACCTCCTTGATGATAGATGATGACTGGGATACATCACCTTCATGTGCAGGTCTGTCAGCGCCCAACTTTATTCTATCAGCGCCCAAAATATTTTTGTCAGCGTCCAAATTTTCCTTGTCAACGCCCAAATATCTTCCCTCAGCGCCTTGTGTAACCTCTCTCAACATAGCTGTAAATGATAAATTTAAGCTGGTAGGAGAGACTAAGGACGTATCAAAACCTGTTTGTTTCTTCAAAGTTGTAAGGGCCTCAACAACATCCATTGATTGACCATCATGGCTGCCCTTATCACTCAGATTTATTGGATCTTCCTCCCCTTTGGAAGATTCCTCCATACCCCTCCTAGTATGATCACTTTCCAAAACAACAATCCTCTCCCTCAATTGCTTGAGTTCAAGGCCTTGTGAGCTGACAACTTGTACTAAATCTGCATTTTGCTTTTGCAAGCTTATGCAGACGGCCGTCAATTCCATAAGAGTCATTGGTTCCAGTCTGCCCTCTTCTAAAATGGGGATTTGACCTCCCAAGTCAGATTCATTGGGCATGGATGAGGACTTAATGATGGTGGGACTGCCTTGGCCAGCATCTAAGCCAGAACCAATAGTCCCAGCCTCATCCAGGTCACCAGCTACACTTGTGGTGGTGGTTCTCTCTGCTACATGGCTAGGACCACCAGAGGAGAACACTCCAGTAGTCTTTTGGCATTTCATCAACCTATATTCAGGGGGTGTGGAAGATGGTGTGGAAGAATGGGTGGATGTGGGTTGGTTTAGGGGTGTTTGGGTCTGTGAAGGTTGTGTGTCAGCGTTGGAAAAAGGCACATCAACGCCAACATTGAGTGTGTCAGCGTTGAAGGATTCTGAGTCAATTTGCATGTGTTCAGGTGAAGGTAAAGGTTCAGGGATTGGTTCAAGTTGTGGTTGGGGGTCTTGTTGGGGTTGTGCTGCAACAATAACAGCAAGCATGGCTTGGGTTAAAGGTAGGTCACGATGGGGTGGTGAATTCATCTTCATAAAAATAGCTTTCTTTCGCTCAGGGATCTTATAAAAATCATTGTGATCCCTTGAGCAGCAACCTTGAACATCAAAAACCATTTGTAGAAAACGGGGATAAGCTAAAGTCATTTTGTTCCCCTTGTTTTTACACATGCCCTCAAAAATCATTTTAGAATAATTAAATTTTTGCCCTGTTATAATGCACACAATAGCGCTAGCAATGGATCTATTGATCTCATTGTGTGCAGTACATTTGGGACTCAAACATTGAAGGAGGACATGTATGAGGTACTTCCAGGCTGGGGGAAATTCCTGCTTATGATACTTGTTTAGAGTACCTTCATCAGGAAAAGGATATCCCAAAGCCCTAAGCCCTTGTTCTATTTCATTTATGGGAAGAATGGCTATACCATCAGTATCATCAAGATGCAAGGCTTGGCGTACCAAAGCCTCAGTAACCACCCAAGGTCTCCCATGAACAATAGAAGTCAATGTGGTCACTCTATTAACTGTTGAGGAACTAACAGTGTTCCAAAACTGTTTAATATGTGTGACTGGAATGAGTGGTGCATGAGAAAGAGCATACCTTAATGGGGATGCGTTCAAATACGCCACCATTTGTGTGTATTGGGGAAACAGAGTATCATTAGCTTCAAGATATGCAATCATGTTGTGTTGAGATCTGAACCCCAATTCCAATTCTGATGGTCTAAACTTTGGTGCCATTGATGAAAGCTGTTAACTTTAAGTGAAGAAGATGAAGTTGATAAGAGAAAATTGTTAGTTGATAAGAATTATAGATACCCTGTTTAAAAATAGGAGCCAAATTTATAGGAGAAGTAGATGCATGTGATAGGCCCCAAAAATAGGCAAGTATTTTCAAAAATCAATCATGAAAATATTGAAAAAGTTATAAGTTATCTCATGCATTAAATGAAAATAAACAACTCCCAAAATTACGGCCTAAAAATATGTCAAAAAGTAACAACTGTGTAGGTCCCATTGAGTGTCAACGGTCAAAAATAACCTATCAACGCCCAACGGCTATAATCTTGTCAACGTTTTCCTATAGCCATGTCAGTGTCGAATTTGGTCACAAAAACGCTTGGAAAATTCTTGTCAGCGTCCAAAAGTAAAAATGTTTTAAAAATGAAAAATGACCTTAACAAGTAATTTATCCTAGAGAAGATAACCAAAGGCTGATAATTATTATAGGGCGGCAAGCACTGTCCATTTATACACACTTGCATAAGCAAGATAGACATAACAGTCCTCTAGTGTCCCTTGCTAACCAAAACTCTTAACAACCAAGTTATCTCATAAAATTCCTTGTTACTCCCAGGTAAATCCCATAACAAAATTTTTCCCACGTCTCCAAACAGACCACAACCAATTCTAGGCCAAAAATGTCTTGGCAGCATGCATAGTATATCAACTTTGCATGCTACAATGCCTTATGATTTAGTAAAACTAACTCATACTCACCTGTGGACACAATCTAGAATTGTGATAAGAGTATCATATGGATACCCAAACATCCTAAAGGTTCCTAAAACCTCCCCTTAAACTATGATACAAAAGTTTGCTAAAATCATGCATGAACATAAAAAATTTATGTCAAGATAGGAATGAAACATTCCAACCATCATCCATAAATAAAAACTTGTCCAAATGCTTCTCCATTGATCCATAAGCAACTCTGTATCCAATGGTATACTGCTAACACCATCTGCACATTTAGATTAAAAACCACAAAACTAACATTGTTGCTGACAACGCCCCGATAACACATGACAGCGTTGAGGGAAGCTTTGTCAGCGTTAGACAATTATATTGCTGACAACGTTGCAAAAACACTTATCAGCGTTCAAACAACCTTTGTCAGTATTAGAAAAATATAGTGGAAAATCTAAATCATTAATAAGACCAATAATAATGCATCATCCTGTACATACTTTTACAAAAAGACTCCAAAACACATATTATGTGAGATTGACCATTCCAATACTTGTTACCAAGTATTGAAATCTCCCAGCATCAAAAGGTTTAGTTAATAAATCTGACACATTTTCCTCAGTGTCAACCCTATCTGGTTGTATTAAACCCTTTTCAAAGCAATCTCTTATAAAATGGTGTCTAATTTCTATGTGTTTAGTTTTAGAATGATGTACGGGATTCTTAATGATGCATAAAGTACTATTATTGTCAACAAATATCATAGTATGCATGAAATTATACCCATATTCCAACAGCTGGTTCTGAATCCACAACACTTGGCCATAACAAGCAGCTGCAACCACATACTCAGCTTCAGTTGTAGAATTAGCCACCACTGTTTGTTTCTTGCATTGCCAAGATATCAACCTGCTCCCAAGAAACTGACATCCACCAGTTATGGATTTCCTATCAAATTTATCACCTCCATATTCACTATCTGAATATGCAATTAGCTCCAATGGTGAATCCTTTGGGTACCACAAACCAAGACCAGGATAGCATCTTAGGTACCTAAAGATCTTCTTCACAGTATAAAGGTGACATTCTTTGGGAGTCACTTGATGGCGTGCACAAGCACACACAGCAAACATGATGTCAGGTCTGGAGGCAGTAAGATACATCAAGGATCCAATCATGGATCTATAGTGTCTGACATCAACATCTTTCCCATCTCAAATCTTTCCCCAAGGGTGTTCTCTATCCTTAGGAGTAGTAGCCCTCTTTTCATGTGGAGAAAAGCCAAACTTCTTCAAGATCTCAGCAACATATTTATCCTGGGAAATGAAGATACCATCTTCTTTCTGCTGAACTTGTAAACCAAGAAAGAAGTTCATCTCCCCCATAGCACTCATCTTGAATTTGTCTGTCATAACCTTGGAGAAATCCTCACTCATCTTTGGATCAGTAGACCCAAAAATGATATCATCTACATAGACCTGGACAAGCAATACATCCTTGCCTTTCTTCTTTGTAAACAGTGTCTGATCTATGGTGTCCCTCTTGAATCCATTGTCCACCAAATAGGTAGACAAAGTACCATACCATGCTCTTGGGGCTTGATGAAGGCCATACATAGCCTTTTTGACTCTATACACTTTATCTGGATGCTCTGGATCCTCAAAACCAGGAGGTTGCAATACATATACTTCCTCAACAATGGTGCCATAGAGAAAGGCACTCTTGACATCCATTTGATAGACAGTGAAGCCCATGCAGGATGCATAGGCTAGAAAAATCCTAATAGCTTCAATCCTTGCAACTGGTGCAAAGACCTCTTCATAGTCTATCCCCTCCTCCTGTGTATAACCTTGAGCCACTAACCTTGCCTTGTTTCTGACCACAATGCCTCTTTCATCTCTTTTGTTCCTTAGAACCCATCTTGTCCCTATAGGTCTAACATATCTAGGACAATCAACCAGCTCCCAAACATCCTGAATTGCAAATTGGTGAAGCTCATCCTGCATTGCTTCCACCCAACTTGGTTCTTTGAGAGAATCAAATATTTTCTTGGGTTCTTCTTGTGACAGAAAACATGAAAACAAACATGCTTGCACAAGAGGGGTATCAACCTTCTTGTGTATATTGGCAATAAACCCACCAAGACCTTGATGAGATCTTCTAGTCTGAACTGGAGTCATAATATCACCAATGATCTGAGAAGGGGGTGATTCTTTATTGTGGAAGTGAGAACTCCTCCTTCAAAAAGTCTGGTGTCCTCAACCTCATGCTCCAAGTTGCAAATATCTTCTTCATCAGACTCTCTTTCATCAACATGAGGATGAACCTCTTCATATATATTGGAAGGTTCACCTTGTTCAAAATTGGAAGAGAAAAGATGTGTAGTATTGTTGTCAACGCCTGAATCTTGTTTGTCAGCGCTTGGGCTAACAACGCTTGAATTGTTGTTGTCAACGTCTGAACCATCAACGTCTGAATTGGTCTTGTCAGCGCTAGATTTGCCTTTGTCAGCGCCTGAAGGACCATGCATGTTTGTATCTGGTGGTGCTTGGAAACCACCATTATCTTGTCCAGCAGCAGCAGCAGCAGCAAAAGCATCTGTCCAAATGGGAATTGTGACATATTCTAATATAGGAGATGCCTTTTCTGCTTGTGATCCATCCTTCTTATGAACCTGTGTACCTGAAACATCAACAACTTGTTCCTCCACAACATTTGAAGTTACCTTCACAATGTCTGGATTAGTGACAGGCATATAATTTAAAGTTCTAGATAAGGGTTCCAAGTCAAACAACCAATTAGGACCATTTTCAGGATCACTAGGTTTATTCTCTAAAAACCTAACATGTACTCTTTCAACTATACGTTTGTCCTCTTTAAGATAAACCCTATAACCCTTGCTCTGGACTGAATACCCCATGAAGTAGCCCTCATCACCTTTTGCACTAAATTTCCCTAAGGCATCACTAGTATCTAAGACTACTACATGACAACCAAAAGGTCTGAGAAAACCAATATTAGGTTTTCTACCCCAAAGTAACTCATAAGGTGTTTTGTTCTGAATTTTGTTAACCAATGCTCTATTTTGCACATAGCAAGCTGTATTAATAGCCTCAGCCCAAAAGGCTATAGGAAAGTGAGCATCAGCCAACATTGTTCTGGCTGCTTCAATTAGGGTTCTATTTTTCCTTTCAGCAACCCCATTTTGTTGTGGGGTTCTAGCAATACTAAATTGCCTTGTAATTCCTTTCCTGGCACAGAAATCATCTAGCTTCTTATTCCTAAATTCTCCACCATTATCACTCCTAAGCATTTTAACCTCATTTCCAGACCTCTTCTCAATCTGAGTGATAAAATCAATAAGAACATCAGCTGTGTCACTCTTCATAGCTAGAAAGAATGTCCAAGTAAACCTAGAAAAGTCATCTGTGATGACAAAGCAATATGACTTACCATTCAAACTTTCTATATTGGTTGGACCAAAGAGGTCCATGTGAAGCATATGAAGAGGTCTAGAACTAGTATGCACCTGTTTAGATTTGAATGAGACCTTGTGCTGCTTGCCTTTAAGACATGCAACACAAGAGTGGTAATTGCGGAAGACCTTCTTAGGCAAACCATCAACTAAACCAAGCCTCACAAGTCTATTTATATTTTTGAAATTTATGTTCCCTAGTCTTCTGTGCCACAAATTACTCTCATCTACTGAGGCCTTAGCATAAAACCAAGACATATTATTAATCATTTTAATCCCATTTAAATTCACATTATATATGTCCTTATGCCTAGGTGTTCTATACTCAATATATTTCTCATCAGGGATCTTAAAATCCTTGCTTAACACCAAACACTCAGTATCAGTAAAAAGAACTTTATTTTTGTTATCACAAACTTGTGATACACTAAACAGGTTGTAGTCAAGTTCTTTTACCAGGAAGACGTTCTCAAAACGCAGATTCTTGGTGAGAAGGGTTCCTTTTTCCTGTGATAGTACCATATCCGCCTCCAAAGTAAACCTTATCACCATCTTTAATAGGAGAGAAGTTCGTCAGATAGTCTTCCTTCCCTGTCATGTGCCTTGAGCATCCACTATCCCAATATCCATAATCATTGACCTGTCTTTGAATGCCCTGCACATAAAGAAAACAAATTAGTTTTCTTTGGAAACACGTCTGGTTCCTTTTATAAGATAAGGAAACCAAGACTTACAAAGGAAGCTAAGAATAAACAAAATCTTTTCTTGTGATATATTTCTACAAGTTTGTCCACCAGCTTGTAGTTTTCATTATTGGCAGATTTAGTCCATGTGTTTGTGTTTTGACTCATTAACTCATATTTTTGACTCAACAATCTTCCCCTAGTTGATGATGTCAAAACACTTCCCCTTAAGCGTGAATCCTTTGTATTTGACACATGATCTCCAAGAAGCTTCCCTTTAAGTATACCACATCTTCCCCTTTTTGACACATCAATAGGGGACCGTGAAAAAGTAATCTTGAAGACTCTCCATATGTAGGCTCTGTGTAATGATCTTGAAGAAAAATAAATACAATAGTCTTGATGTAGAAGTAGAATAACCCAAACATGTGTTCCATGTCTTGCACTATCCATGTGACGTCGAACTTATATGACACAGAAAATATAAGTAGACCTCGATCTCTTTGTCAAAATCCTCATCCATTATGAGACACTGAGCACGATAATGTAACTCCTTCAAGTGATAGCAAGTTATCTAGTTGCTAGATTTGACAAGTCTTCGTCACCAAACATTGAAGCACAAACAAGTCATCATCAAAGTCAGTAGCTGTTGACTTTAAAGATATGATAAAACATAACCTCGCGAAAATCTACATCGAACATCAAACTTATCATAAGAATTCTTCCCCTTAATCATATACATCTTCTAAGAAAAATATTCGAGCCATTAATATCATAACGATATTCTGAATAAAAACCGAGATTCCATGTACCTTCGTGTGTAAATACCTCGTTTTGTGTGCCAAAACCGAATCAAATTACCAAATAACAGCGAACTCTTTGTCATCCAAGATACTCCTTTATCCGAGATCTCATCAGTATGTGTTGACATATCTCTGACAACACATCATTTTGTCAGCGCTTCTGTCAGCGTCTGACTTATTCCTATCAGCGTCCACTTCTGTGAGCGGGTGAATTATGCTTTGTCAGCGGCTGAATTACAAACGTAAGCGTAACTTCATTCTTTTGACAGTGGCCTCTATATATTCCACATGCGATCACTCTTTCTTTTGTCTATTGCATTAACCTTCACGTGACCACATTGCTTCTTCCTCATGTGAAGACCATAAGTGCATATCATCTGTCACAGCCTAGAAAGACTAATACTGTAGCAACACCAGCCTTCAAACAGTATTATAATATTGAAGCAGCTTTGAGAATCACTTTCCAAAACCTTACTTCTTTCACTTGAAAAGTAAGAATAGTGAATGACACCTAAGCACCAGACGTTTTTCCATCTTTTGTATAACATCATTAAAAAAACCAAAGATATAGCAGCACAAACTTTCGTATTCACCTTTTTCTTTAACCAAAATCATCGAACAGTATTCACGTGATGACTAAGCATGGACCAATCACATCAATTCCATGGACCATAAAATAAGACTCGTATTATATACCTGGTAGTAGCACACCTTCGTTGACCTAATGTGAGCACATACCTTGATGGACGATCATCACACGTGATACAATATCCAACACCTCTTTGATCCATTCGTATTGAAGAATAAACAAAAAGCAATTTGCCCATGTTATTTTTGACCACGTGAACTCAAATTTATTCACATCTATGCTAATTGCACATATGTATCTCGTCCATTATATCAGGGAGAATAAGTCCCAAAAATAAGCATCATAGACATATGTAACTGCACATCCAAAAATATATGGAATGTAATCCCTAAAGATTAGGGATTTAATATTAAACCAATATACCTTTCCTCGATTCACAAACTCACAGCCATAAACTACTTGTTGCACACGATTAGTTATACCCACATTCATATCTTGTCCATATATAAGTCATAAATCACGCTCAATGACAAGATTCATGGTCTTTGACTTCACGTGAAGAACATAACAGAAAGTATAGTCAGAAAAGGTACCTCACGGATGCTTTAAGATGTCGGACCAGTGGACCACAAACAAAAGTACCTCTTTCACTTTTGAACACACGAACAACATATATTGGGACCACAACAGCAGCATGTCACGTAAGGATCAGAAAATACATACCCAAAACTACTATGTGAAGCACACGTCTCTGTCTTACTAGCAGACTTAACACATGAACACCTTTAACACTACAATACAAAGGCCTTTGTTTGTATCAGTCGATGAAGCTTGGACCACACATCTCACGTCCACTTCACCAATAGTACATTAAACCTCCCTTTTATTTTATTCCAATACAACCATGAAGGACTATATAGATTCTTCTCATAACTTGGTACAAATCACACGTTCATGATTACTTCTTTTGCACAGTAATATCACGTCTCTCACTTTCTGGGCATGGATCAGACCAGAAAAGTATACACTACAACAATCCAGCCCTTCCCCATCGGGGTTTTCCCCAACGACATGATGTCGCTGGGGAAATGTCGCTAAACGACAAAAACTTTCTAATGTGGCAAACTTTCTCGAAAAAATTTTGACCAAAAAATAAAGAAAATTTTCCCCAGCGACATGTCGCTGGGGAAAAGTTGACTGAATTTTGACCAAACTACTTCACAATTAATGCAAGCGGGAGATTAACCCGCCAACTTTTCCCCAGCGACATGTCGCTGGGGAAACTTTCTCCCACGTCTAATCCAAGTGATTAGCGTTAATGCGTTGTTTAATTTATGCCAAAAATTTTCCCCAGCGACATGTCGTTGGGGAAACTTTTAGGATTCCCTCCAAAGATATTCAGTTAACGCGCCTATTTTACAAAAAACGAACAAAACGTTCCCCAGCGACATGTCGCTAGGGAAACGTTGACTTCTATTTGACCACCAATTTTCAAAAAATGTGTAATGTTTATATAATATTTTAGTAAATATAATATATATATTAAAAAATATAGTTATTAAAATTTAAAATAGTATATCTGTTTTTATGATAAAAAAAAAGTGAGACAAATGGTTAATTTTCCCGCTAATGTTTTCTCGCCAATGTTTTCCCGCCAAAATTTTGCCCGCCAAAAGTTAACATTCACTGATAATTGTTAACATTCATTGTTAATATTAATTAAAAATTGTTAACATTCATTGAGGCTTACAAACAGACACGCCTAAACCTAACTTTATTCTACACTGACACTTAAACACGCGCTTAATTAAACATGGATATTAAACCGATAATAGACTCATAAACACGAAAACAGATACATCATAAACTAGTTCAAACGAATGTTCCCCATGTCATCGTAAAGGTCGTGAAGTAGTGCAGCTGAATCCAATGTGTGCCTATCGGAGTTGCGGTACAACTCTATCGTACGCTCAAGTACCATTATCATTCCATTCAAGCGCACACAGTTTGCACACGCTGAAGAGCTTGGAGAAGAAATTGGAATCGTTGAAGGTCTGGTAGAAGAGCTTGGAGGAGAAAAGCTCGTTGAAGGTCTTGAAGAAGAGCTTGGAGGAGAAAAGCTCATTGAACCTCCAAGAGATTTGATTAGTAGTTGGACGCGTACGTCTTTCCATAAAAAAAATTTGCATCCATATGAAACTGGAGGTTGAACCCGTGAACGTGGACAAGCATAGTACAGTCTACCAAAGTTTTCAGTTGTCCACGATTCTCGAAGAACTACATCTCCATGTCCACACCTGCACAGAAAAGCTTCATGCTTCAACATGTACATAATAACAATTTGTTTATGATGATAAGTGTGTGTAATCTGCTGGTGGTTGTGATGATAAGGAGTGTGTGTGGTTCTCTTTTTATGCTAAAAAAGTGAGGGAAATTGTTAACATTTTCCCTCCAATGTTTTCCCTCCAATGTTTTCCCTCCAATGAACATCTAATACGTTGAACCTCTAATGATGAACCCTATCTAATACATTGAACCTCTGATGATGAACCCTATCTAATACATTGAACCTATAATGATGAACCCTATCTAATACATTGAACCTATAATGTTGAAGCCTATCTAATACATTAAACCTATAATGATGAACCCTATCTAATACATTGAACGTATAATGATGAACCCTATCTAATACATTGAACCTATAATGATGAACCCTATCTAATACATTGAACCTCTAATGTTGAACCCTATCTAATACATTGAACCTCTAATGATGAACCCTATCTAATACATTGAACCTCTAATGATGAACCCTATCTAATACATTGAACCTATAATGTTGAACCCTATCTAATACATTGAACCTATAATGTTGAACCCTATCTATTACATTGAACCTATAATGATGAACCCTATCTAATACATTGAACCTATAATGATGAACCCTATCTAATACATTGAACCTATAATGTTGAACCCTATCTAATACATTGAACCTATAATGATGAACCCTATCTAATACATTGAACCTCTAATGATGAACCCTATCTAATACATTGAACCTATAATGTTGAACCCTATCTAATACATTAAACCTATAATGATGAACCCTATCTAATACATTGAACCTCTAATGATGAACCCTATCTAATACATTGAACCTCTAATGATGAACCCTATCTAATACATTGAACCTATAATGATGAACCCTATCTAATACATTGAACCTATAATGATAAACCCTATCTAATACATTGAACCTATAATGATGAACCCTATCTAATACATTGAACCTATAATGTTGAACCCTATCTAATACATTGAACCTATAATAATGAACCCTATCTAATACATTGAACCTCTAATGATGAACCCTATCTAATACATTTAACCTATAATGTTGAACCCTATCTAATACATTGAACCTATAATGTTGAACCCTATCTAATACATTGAACCTATAATGATGAACCCTATCTAATACATTGAACCTATAATGATGAACCCTATCTAATACATTGAACCTATAATGTTGAACCCTATCTAATACATTGAACCTCTAATGATGAAACCTATCTAATACATTGAACCTATAATGTTGAACCCTATCTAATACATTGAACCTATAATGATGAACCCTATCTAATACATTGAACCTATAATGATGAACCCTATCTAATACATTGAACCTATAATGTTGAACCCTATCTAATACATTGAACCTATAATGATGAACCCTATCTAATACATTGAACCTCTAATGATGAACCCTATCTAATACATTGAACCTATAATGTTGAACCCTATCTAATACATTGAACCTATAATGTTGAACCCTATCTAATACATTGAACCTATAATGATGAACCCTATCTAATATATTGAACCTATAATGATGAACCCTATCTAATACATTGAACCTATAATGTTGAACCCTATCTAATACATTGAACCTATAATGATGAACCCTATCTAATACATTGAACCTCTAATGATGAACCCTATCTAATACATTGAACCTCTAATGATGAACCCTATCTAATACATTGAACCTATAATGTTGAACCCTATCTAATACATTGAACCTATAATGTTGAACCCTATCTAATACATTGAACCTATAATGATGAACCCTATCTAATACATTGAACCTATAATGATGAACCCTATCTAATACATTGAACCTATAATGATGAACCCTATCTAATACATTGAACCTCTAATGTTGAACACTATCTAATACATTGAACCTCTAATGATGAACCCTATCTAATACATTGAACCTCTAATGATGAACCCTATCTAATACATTGAACCTCTAATGATGAAACCTATCTAATACATTGAACCTATAATGTTGAACCCTATCTAATACATTGAACCTATAATGATGAACCCTATCTAGTACATTGAACCTATAATGATGAACCCTATCTAATACATTGAACCTATAATGTTGAACCCTATCTAATACATTGAACCTATAATGATGAACCCTATCTAATACATTGAACCTCTAATGATGAACCCTATCTAATACATTGAACCTATAATGTTGAACCCTATCTAATACATTGAACCTATAATGTTGAACCCTATCTAATACATTGAACCTATAATGATGAACCCTATCTAATATATTGAACCTATAATGATGAACCCTATCTAATACATTGAACCTATAATGTTGAACCCTATCTAATACATTGAACCTATAATGATGAACCCTATCTAATACATTGAACCTCTAATGATGAACCCTATCTAATACATTGAACCTCTAATGATGAACCCTATCTAATACATTGAACCTATAATGTTGAACCCTATCTAATACATTGAACCTATAATGTTGAACCCTATCTAATACATTGAACCTATAATGATGAACCCTATCTAATACATTGAACCTATAATGATGAACCCTATCTAATACATTGAACCTATAATGTTAAACCCTATCTAATACATTGAACCTCTAATGATGAAACTTATCTAATACATTGAACCTATAATGTTGAACCCTATCTAATACATTGAACCTATAATGATGAACCCTATCTAATACATTGAACCTATAATGATGAACCCTATCTAATACATTGAACCTATAATGATGAACCTTACCTAATACATTGAACCTATAATGTTGAACCCTATCTAATACATTGAACCTATAATGATGAACCCTATCTAATACATTGAACCTCTAATGATGAACCCTATCTAATACATTGAACCTATAATGTTGAACCCTATCTAATACATTGAACCTATAATGTTGAACCCTATCTAATACATTGAACCTATAATGATGAAACCTATCTAATACATTGAACCTATAATGATGAACCCTATCTAATACATTGAACCTATAATGATTAACCCTATCTAATACATTGAACCTCTAATGATGAAACCTATCTAATACATTGAACCTCTAATGATGAACCCTATCTAATACATTAAACCTATAATGATGAACCCTATCTAATACATTGAACCTCAAATGATGAAACCTATCTAATACATTGAACCTCTAATGATGAAACGTATCTAATACATTGAACCTATAATGATGAACCCTATCTAATACATTGAACCTATAATGTTGAACACTATCTAATACATTGAACCTCTAATGATGAAACGTATCTAATACATTGAACCTATAATGATGAACTCTATTAATCATTTAAAAGTAAATTACATAAATGGTATATAAAACGTATTATTATCAATCATTTAAAACTAATTTACATAACTATCTTATATAAAAAATATACAATTATATAAAACTTATTATTTTTAATTATATAAAAGTAAAATATACAATTATATAAAACTTATTATTTTTAATTATATAAAATTATAATATACAATTATATAAAATTATTATTATTAATCATTTAAGTAAAGCTCATAAATTGTTAAAAAAGTTTCCCCAGCGACATGTCGCTGGGGTAAGTTTCGTTTACCAATTTTAGAAATCCCTCCAAAAATTTTCATTAACGCGCTTCTTTCACAAAGCGACAAAACAAACTTTTCCCCAGCGACATGTCGCTGGGGTAAGTTTCGTTAATTTCCAACGTTTATTAAACCAGCTGCGCAAAACAACAAATTCTAAGCTTTCCCCAGCGACATGTCGCTGGGGAAAAGTTCGTCAAGAAAAGGAAATTTTCCCCAGCGACATGTCGCTGGGGAAACTTTTGACCAGACCTTATCCTCAACGATTTACAGAAACATCACTTATCTCCCAAACCCATCTCTTTCTCTTCTCTGCGTAAAACACCATCACCACAGCCCATCTCCATCACCACTGATCATCTCCACCACCGTCACCCATCTCCATCACTCCCACCATCACCACTGATCATCTCCACCACCGTCACCCATCTCCATCACTCCCACCATCACCACTGCTAATCACCACCACCGTCACCCATCTCCATCACTCCCACCATCACCACTGCTAATCACCACCACCGTCACCCATCTCATCACCATATAATCTAAAGGTTTTGTTTTTTTAATTCAATTGTTTTTTATAAATTGAGTTTTTATATAAATTTATAGTTTTTATTAATTGAATATTTAATTAAGTTTTTACTTTGATGTTTTATATTATTGTAGCCGACCGCAGCCGACCACAGCCGAAAGCAGCCGACCATAGCCGACAGCAGCCGACCACAGCCAAACACCACAAATAACAGGTATGTTTTTTTAATTCTAACTGATAATATATGTTATTTACTGATTTTTATCATTTTGGTTTCCCCAGCGACATGTCGTTGGGGATTTTTATCATTTTGGTTTCCCCAGCGGCAGCGTAGGTAGCAGTAGTAGTAGGCAGCGTAGGTAGCGGTAGGCAGCGTAGGAAGCGGTAGGCGGCAGTAGGCAGCGTAGGTAGCGGTAGGCGGCGGCAGACAGCGGTAGGCAACTGTAGCAGCGGCAAGCAGCGGGAAGGTATATTTTATATAAAAAAATTTCGTTTGGTTTCCCCAGCGACATGTCGTTGGAGATTTAAAAATGTTATTTTCTTGTGTTAAATTTAAATCCAAACACTCCTTATATATGATGCCTAACCGAAGAGAACACTTTATTTTGATATAAGCTGTTTTCCAACAGCTTATTCGTATAAGCTTATCAGAATAGCTTTTTCTGATAAGCTTATCAGAATAAGCTGTTTTCAAACAGCTTATTCCGCTAAGCTTATCGGGATAAGCTGCTTCAAACAGCTTATCCTGCTTCTACATGTTATGCTAATTGTACCTGTATACAGATGACTGATGTTGCACGGGGCCACGGCGGGGACGGTGGTGGCGAGGATCCTTCACGTCCACGTCCTCCATCATTCGGTTGCGGGGGTTGCTTCGTCAACCGGGGTAAGAATTTCTGGATTACTGTAATACAAATTTGATACACATATTTAACTTGTTTGCCTTAACTTTTATGACTTTATCACTCACTTGATTTTGCAGGAAAAGGAAAGAAAAAGCCCAATTTGGGCGGGAGGAGAGCCGGCAGGCAGAATACCCGGGAGAAGACCCGCTGCCTGAAATTACTGTATGCGGTGGCTGAGAATCAAAACCGGCCGGTCCAGATCGACTTTGTACCCGGTAGAGGTAACCTTGTTATACCTGTCGGCCCCTACGCAGATCATTGGGGAAACTTATTCGGGTGTGTCGTTAGGGAAATACCTTTGTATTACCCTTCGTGGAGCAAGGTCCCCGAAGGGTACAAGGCGGCGGCCCGGGCAGCTATTGGGGTAAGTTATCATTTTATATTTATTTAATTATCGTGTTGATTTATTTAATTGTATATATTTATTTAAATTTGTTTTTTTGATTTATATCATATAAATAACTAAATAAATTTAAATAAATATATAAATTATATTGCTAACTCCGTTTTTAATGTGTTGTATTGTGTATATTTATTTAAATTCGTTTATTTATTTATATCATATAAATAAATAAACGAATTTAAATAAATATATAAATTATATTTCTAACTCTGTTTTCTATATGTTGTATTGTGTATATTTATTTAAATTTATTTATTTATTTATATCATATAAATAAATAAACAAATTTAAATAAATATATAAATTATATTTCTAACTCTGTTTTCAATGTGTTGTATTATGTATATTCATTTAAATTCGTTTATTTATTTATATCATATAAATAAATAAACGAATTTAAATAAATATATAAATTATATTTCTAACTCTGTTTTCAATGTGTTGTATTGTGTATATTCATTTAAACTCGTTTATTTATTTATATCATATAAATAAATAAACGAATTTAAATAAATATATAAATTATATTTCTAACTCTGTTTTCAATGTGTTGTATTTGATTGCAGAAAAAATATGATCTCACGCCGTACATGAACACCCCTCGGTGGAAGAGTATTTATGATACCATTAATGCACAGCTACAAAAATCATACAACACCAGCAAGGCTAGTCTGAAGCGAGATTACTTTGTAAAAGACCCCGAGACTGGAGAATACGATTTGGATCAAATTAGGCGAAATAGACCCGACGAGCACACACCTGAAGTGTGGGAGAAATAGATAGAGTTTTGGACTGACGAAGCTAACATGAAGCGATCCTCAACAAACAGCCAAAATCGGTCCAAGGCAACACTTGTCTCCCGACATGGTTCTCGGTCGATCCCTCGCACTCGACAGCTCATGGTAATTATTATTATTATTATTGATTTTACATTATTATGGTTTTTTTTTATTTTTTTTATTTTATTATTATTATTATTGTTTTTTATTTTTATTATTTTATTATTATCATTATTGATTTTACATACATATTATTATTGCCGCATTTAATTAGATTGATCTTACTTACGTGTGTATGTACAGCAAAAGGCGTCCGAAACCCAACAGGAGCCTACAGAGATCGACATGTTCTATCGTCTGCATACGAATTCAGATGGTGTATTTATAGATGAGCAGTCTCTCCAGTTGTATGTAAGTATTCTTTTCAAAACACACTTTAATGAATCATTGATTAATAATCTAGCAACCCGACTAATATATTTACTATCTTGTGTTATTGTCACCACACAGGATCAGATGAGGGAGCTAGAGGCGACGGGTGAGCACACCACTGCCGAGATCAACAGGATGGTGCGAGGAGGCAAGTTTCACGGCCACCATCCTGGCGTGGGTATGGTATTGTCGGGATACACCAGTACTCCCCCGTGCTTTTCGCCACCACCCCCTGAGACTCGTCGGGATCGGGATGTTGATTTCATGATGGGCTTGTTCAGAAACGACCCCAGGTATGGCGATCTTTTTGCCGCATATGAGAGTGGTGGTGCCAGCGGGAGTGGGAGTCGCCCGGGTGATGATGCTGGTGCCAGCGGGAGCGGGAGTCGCCCGGGTGATGATGTTGAGGATCGGGAGGGTGGCGATGACGCGAGCTAGTCGTGTCATATATGTGTTTGTTAGTATGGTACATAGTTTCTTTATGTTCATCTTGACTTGTTTCCCTATTATCCTAAATTAGAACGCTTGGTTCCCTAGTATCCTTAACTATCCCGACTTATTCCTAGTATCCATGTCATCATTAGAACGTTATATTATATTTTGGTGCAAGTTTGAACTTATTCCGCGTTTGTGTTGATTTGTATTTCAAGTTTACTTTATATGTGTCTTTTGGTGAGCAAATACAGGTTTTGGTAGATTTTTTTCAGAAAAATTTCGGAAAAAATCTGGAAAACGCCTGCTGTGCAGGCAATTTTAAAAAAAACCTGCAGACTCTTCCCCAGCGAAATGTCGCTGGGGAAACATTGGTTATTCGTTGACAAGTCAAACGCAAAGCGTTGACAAGTCAAACGTATCAAGAGTTTCCCCAGCGACATGTCGCTGGGGAAACTGTGGAAAGCGTTGACAAGTCAACGGCAACGCGTTGACAAGTCAAATGAAAGGACAGATTCCCCAGCGACATGTCGCTGGGGAAACTTTGTAATTAGCTAAACTGGTTAAGTTTAACTTAATTTTTTTGTTTAATAAGGAATTTTCCCCAGCGACATGTCGCTGGGGAAAATATTGCCACCGTGGCAATCTGTTCTTCCAGGAAAAGTCTGTGGGGCCCGCGTGTCGCTGGGGGAAGTCGCTGGGGATACTTTTAACAACTAGCGTACCCCAGCGAATATACCCCAGCGACATGTCGCTGGGGATATCTTTCCCCAGCGACATGTCGCTTGGGAAACCCCAAAAATATCGATGGGGTAGGGCGCGAATGTTGTAGTGATACTAAGTCACGTCCTTTTCAACTAACTCATGAAACTTGGCACAGTAATATGTTCTAGGGTTTAAGAAAACCTAATATCCTGTCAATAATCAGCATACTTCCTGCTGCCAATCACAGAATGCATTCAAGACCTATGTTTGTACCTGCTACTATCATTCGAACACTATGCTGTCCTTTTTCGTTATCAGCAGCAACAATCACAACCAAACTAGGGTTTTATACATCAAACTCTAGAACAAACTCACATCATAAAATAACAGCTTCTATAAATCGATCTAGGGTTTATGTGAAACCCCTTTTCTTGCTGCTTCTTATTACACGATCAGAAACATGATCATAACCGCATGTGTAGAATATATATCTCTACAAGGGTTCATCATCCATGTTAAATTGACTCACCAATGCAAGTAGAGACAGT
Source organism: Glebionis coronaria (assembly GCA_025667525.1). Lineage (NCBI taxonomy): Eukaryota > Viridiplantae > Streptophyta > Magnoliopsida > Asterales > Asteraceae > Glebionis > Glebionis coronaria. The sequence goes on from JANFOE010001307.1 coordinate 562,525, forward strand.
AACCATCTCCTTTTCCTGTTTATAAAGGATCTAAGGTTTGTAGAAAACCCTAGTTCAAGATTTAGAGCAAAACATAAAATTTGAAAATCACCTCTGTAGCCTAATTCGACTGCCTGTAACTTTCTCATGGAGACTCATCTGGAAAATCCCTCCGGTGAGATCCTAGAAACATGTTCCAAGAACTCCCAGAAAAAATTTCACGATGATCCAACGGTTCACAAAAAAGTTATGCCCTTCTGAATACTGCTGCGAACACAAAACTGCATATAAACCCTAGACGGGTTTTTCTTCTTTTTCCCCACGAACGAACACCTCGTTAATACTAGCATCGAGAGCCAACCTCTCTGATACCAATTGTGGAACCCTAGATATCCGGATCTTTTAGCTACTAGGCATGATTATCATTCATATGACGTTTAATCATAGCGGAAAAGAATAATAATCATGAACAAGGTGTTTAATAGAACAAGATGAATGTCTCCCTAGTGTTACTTGCATTAAATTATTAAAACAAATAACCTAGGCATGTATACATTGAATCCCATGCTTAGAAGACACACTTTCACTGTAGGTTACATTGTGAATGAATTGATATATGAAAACCTAAAACACGTCTGGTTCCTTTTATAAGATAAGGAAACCAAGACTTACAAAGGAAGCTAAGAATAAACAAAATATGTTCCTTTGATATATTTCTACAAGTTTGTCCACCAGCTTGTAGTTTTCATTATTGGCAGATTTAGTCCATGTGTTTGTGTTTTGACTCATTAACTCATATTTTTGACCCAACACTCTTGATCTTTTGACTTCGTCTTTTCTCGTTTTCTTCGATAAAAGCCCGTGATAGCCCATGTTTTCTTCATTTTTCATCTTTTGGTCCTAAAACACAATAAAAACACAAACCACGCATAATTCCGACTTTTACGACATAAAATATACGTTTTGGTCTTGTTATTATTGGAAATAAGTGGTAAAAGGATAAGTCTTTTCACACTTATTAGATCCCCTACACTTGACCATTGCAATGCCCTCATGCAATGCAATCAAAGCACAGTTTACATTTCTCATCATAGATAACCCACCTTGGCGTTTATTAAATACTAAACTTTAAGGAGATTAAAAAAATAGAAATATGTTCAAAATAAGTAAAGAAACCAAGACTTACTAATAGGTGTGTAAACACCCATCTTTTTTACCACTTAATTACAATTTTAACCGAGCCAAAACGTGTATTTTATGTCTTTTATGTCGGATTTATGCGTGGTTTGTGTTTTTGTTGTGATTTAGGACGAAAAGGTGAAAAGTGGAGAAAACACGGGCATTCACGGGCTTTTATCGAAGAAAAAGACGAAAGACGAAGTCAAGAAGTCAAGAGTGCAAAAAGAACGGAAGTCCAAGACAAATTCTGAAGATTTATCGAAGAAAAAGTCAAAAGACGGAAGTTTACCAAAAGCCGAAGAACTCAAGTCTAGTTTATTGAAGAATTACAAGACGAGTTTAAAGAAATCCCGAGACAAAGTCATTAAAGTCCAAGATTTAAGAAGATTAAAGGCTTAAGGACTTGATCATGCAATTAAGAAAAGATGAAAGAGGGGAGGAAGCTTCCTAAGCACTCCCTAATCCTCCCCTATAAATAGATTAGGATGTTAATCATTTCCTTTTGTTGGCTAATAGTGACAATTAGTTCTTCCATTTTACTTTCCTTGTCATTTAATTACATGTCATTTATTTTAGTTGTCTTGCACCTTAAATACCTTTAATTTCAAGTAAGTTTCTATTTTAATTCTTGTCAATCTTTATTTTTATTGTCAATCTCCTATCTACCTTTCTTTATTTGATCTTAATCTTCATGCTTTATTGTTTATGTTCATGTTTTTGATTTTTTATTGATTTATTTAAGTGGGTTTTGATTATTTTGATTAGTTTTGTTAGTTTGATTGTTTTGGATTGTTTGATTATCATTAGTAGATGTTTTGTGTTTAGTTTGATTTAATCTTTTGGTTAATTTTGATTAAGTTGTCTAGATTCGTGCTATTTCGTGTTCCCTTGTTCTTCGGTTTGTTTGTTACTGATCTTTTCCCAGGTAAAGTTCCGGATCAAGACAATTTCTTCCGGATCAACACCTTCATTCGGAACATTCAAAGTTCCGAATCAAGGCTTGTTCATTCGGAACCTATTCCGAACCAGTAGAAGTTCCGAACCAAGAGAAGTTCCGAACCAAGGTGTTTTATTCGGAATAATTAATTATTCCGGATCAACACCTTCATTCAGAACATTCAAAGTTCCGAACCAAGCTTGTTCATTCGGAAGTATTCCGGATCAGTGGAAGAGGTGTTTCATTCGGAACATCCAAAGTTACGAACCAGTAAGTTCCGAACCAAGGGTTCCGAATCAAGAAGTTCCGAATCAAGGCTTTTGAAGTTCCGAATCAGTAAAAGTTCCGAACGAATGATTTATTCCAGATAAGTGACATATTCCGAATAGAGAATTTGTTCCGGATCAAAGATTTTGGTAAGTATTCCGAGTGAAGGAGAATCATTCCGAACGAAGGTGATATTCCGGATGAGTGATTATTCCGAACGAAGGATTATTCCGAATGAGCTGTTTTCAGGTTCTTTTTAGTTTTAGTTTTTAATTTTTAATTTTCAAGCTTTACTTTTCTCGCCTTTTTCTTAGTCGCACTTTAAGTTTAATTGCCTTGGATTTATTTTACCCTTGCCTTATTTTAAGTTTTAGTTGCGTTTTAAGTTTGCCTTAGATAGATTTAAGTTTGCGTCATTTACTTTTAGTGCCTTTTACCTTTCGTCGCGCTTTTAAATACTTGTCATTTATTTTAAATTAGAGGTAGATTTAAATTTCATGCTCTTTACTTTAAAGTATTGCACATTTTAATTACTACAACGACACAACTTTTGTTTCACCAAAGAACGGCTGAGTCGTATAGATAACTCCTTTTTCAATTCGAAGAGACACACATCAACGAATCTTTTTACCTGGCCAAAAGCCTAATATCAAATGGCGCCGCTGCCGGCTCTTTTCGTAAAGATTAACGATTTTCTGTGAGAGACGCGTTGCTTTTTGGGATCCGTTCACTTGTGAGCGTTATTTTCTTGCTTAAAAAATTCAAAAAACCATAAAAATTAAAAAATTGTTAAAAATCCATAAAAATTAAAAATTTCAAAAATCCAAAAAGATTTTATTTTTATTGTGTATATATATTGTCTTTGCGTTTGGTATTGTTTTCTTTTGCCTTTGTAGGAGTATGCGTACTAGATCTTCTAATTATCAAGACCCCGAGACTCGAGAAGATTTAGTTATGGCAGGTGTTAACAACAATAATAATCCACCGCACCTCAATAATAACAACAATGTTCATCCACAGCCCGATCTTCGGACAATGGAGGAGCGTTGTCAACCTACCATGTTTGGACGAGGAGGACCGATTGCCGATGCAAATCACGGCTCTGGAGTTTTCGTTGAAGCACCACATGATTCAGCAAGTGCAAACAAATCCTTTTCGAGGAATGCCTGATGATGATGCTAAGAAACACCTCGACAAATTCATTACTATCACCCAAAGCATGAAGTTGCCCGGTGCCACAATGGATGTTCTTCGCCTACAACTCTTTCCACATACTTTATCACACCACGCCGAGAAATGGTTTGATCGTCTTCCAAATAATTCCATTCATACTTGGGATGACATGACTCAACGCTTTTTGTCGCACTACTTTCCACCATCCATGGTCACGAGCATTCGCAATCAAATCAGCGGTTTCATGCAAGACCCCGATGAATCTCTTTTTGATGCTTGGGAAAGATATAATGTTTTGATTGATCGATGTCCAAATCACAACATGCTTCCAGTCACATTGATTGATACTTTCTACAACGGTTTGACTTTTCGAGATCGTGATACGATTAATGCAGCCGCCGGTGGCACATTTATGAAAAGGAGACCCGAGGAGTGTAGAGAGCTTATTGAGAACATGACTACTCACCACAAAATTGGGATTCCTCCGCTTCTTCAAGGAACAACCCGAGAGTCAATGTTTCTTCCACTTTAGCAAACCCCGACATGACCGAATTCACCCGCATGATGACTGAAATGAACAAAAATATCTTGCTTCTCGCTACAAACCAACAACAACAAGTTAAAGCGGTTGCACCTTCTTGTGAAACATGCGGCGGTCCACACTCATACACTGATTGTCCTTCTACTCAAGGAAATCCGGAAAATGTGTATGCAGCTTATGGTTATTATTCACCGGAAAATTACCAAGCTCGACCTCAAGGGGATCGAAATTTGCTGAGTTACCGGTCAAACAACTACCTTTCACCCGGTTTTTCTCCTCAAAACCAAAACCCCACCAACAACTACAATAGAAGCAACCAAATCCCACCTAGAGCTTCTAATCCTTATCACCCACCCGCCCAACAAGCCCCACCCATCAATCAAGATGTTGAAGCCATAATGAGAACCCAAGTTGAGCAAATCAAGAATCTGTAGAGCCAAATTATCAATTTGAAAGGAGATATTACCAAGCAAGGGAATGACATAAGATCCGAGATTCGAGATAATATCCAATCCTCCTTCAGCAATCAAACGAATGATATAAAGAATATGCTGGCTAGTTTCTTACCCACAACTCAACCTTCTTCTTCAAGTTCTCTACCTTCAAACACCGTCACCAATCCGCGAGCTAATGTGAGTGCTATTACTACCCGTAGTGGAGTTACCATAGTAGGACCACCAATCCCGCCCCTATCATCTACACCTCCTCCACCACCATTTATCCTTACTCCTCCTACACCTAGTAGTAGTACACCATTACCGTCTCCGCCTCGTCATGACGATGTTCCCAAGAAGAACCCTTTAACATCTCAACCTTTAACTACTGCACCTTCACCACCCAAACCCAATATCCCATATCCTTCACAGCTAGGCAAGACCACAATGCTCACCAAGGATGACTGTCAAATGTCAAATTGTTTGAAGATGATCTCTCAAATGAATTTCAACATTAGTCTTGTTGAAGCACTTGTCCATATGCTGAAATTTGTCAAAGCATTCAAGGAATTGCTTAACAAGAAGGAGAAGTTGATTGAGCTCGCCAACACACGCTTAAATGAAAACTGTTCTGCAGTTATTCTTAAAGAACTTCCGGAAAAGCTTGGAGATCCCGGTCGTTTTGTGTTGCCTTGCATCTTTAAAAAAACCGAAGAATTTACTGCCCTTGCTGATCTCGGGGCCAGTATAAATCTCATGCCATTAAGTGTTTGGAAAACACTATCATTACCCGATCTTACTCCAACAAAGATGACTCTTGAACTTGTAAATCGCAGTCTCGCTTACCCCGTTGGTATTGCCGAAGACGTGTTCATTAAAGTAGGCACATTTACTTTCCCGGTCGACTTTGTGGTTGTTGATTATGAAATGGACCCTCGTATTCCTTTAATACTTGGTCGGCCATTCTTAAGAACCGGACGAGCGCTAGTTGATGTTGCCGAAGGTGAGTTAATCTTAAGAGTCGGGGATGATGCCCAAGTTTTTAAAATGGGGAAGCTTACAAGCAAATCCTTTGGACGAGAATTTGCGAATATGATTAATGTGCTCGATGATTTTGTCATCTACAACAATCCCCTATTCGAGTCTTGCATTGATAATCCACTATTTGAAGATGATGTGGATGATTCTCTCTCCAATTTGGAACCTTCTCCCATATATGATTCTCCACCGATCTTTGATGCTTATGATGATGATTCTAGCTCATATTCGGATGATTATGATGACCTTTGATGACGTATAGTCCCCAACCGGGTCATGAGCCCGGCCCACGGGTACTACCCGTATCCGGTCCATCACAGATGGGTGGATAAATGTCATTCAGGCTTATGGGTTTGAGTGAACAGTAACCGCACATGTGTGCGGCCCACGGCCCAAGGCGGCCGACATAAGATTAGACAGAATCATATTCTGTCTGGAGTATCTTTATCCCAATAAGAGAGGATATTCACTACCAAGATTAGAAGATAACAATCATTCTAAATTCCAGTGATTATCTCTTCCTTGGGGCCGAAGCATCAGTGGAAGCCCACTAGGGTTTCACTGCCTATAAAAGGAACCCCCAAGGGTTCCACAAAGGTATTACGACTTGTACTCTAAACTCACATAAACCCTAAATCGATTACTTACTCTCACGCCGGAGTCTAATCGTGGGAAACATTCCCACGGTAAGCCTAACGCGTGCTGTTTAGTGTGCAGGATCCCAACCAAACGATTCACTTGGTGCAGGAGCCGGAGCCCAGCCAACCCGAATTAAGCCTAATTCGGGTCTAGCAAGGATCAGCCAACTTTTGCATCAACAACCTTACTTCCAAGTATCCCGACCTGCCCATATATGATTATTTTGATGAGGCCGATACTCTTTCGAGTGATTCTTCACATGATGAAGATCCTCCGTCATCCATGCTTAATCCTACTTTGGATGATTACTCTTTTGAGGAAGACTTCTCTACTTTTCTTAATACATACTTCCCTCATGAGAGTGATGCTCCTCCTTTAGACTTTGAAGATTATCGTCTTGATCCTACTTTGGATTTGAAGAAAATTCCTTCAAAGGAGAAGCAACCGATCGACACCGAGATCCGCAACACGTATGAGTTAACACCTCTTTGTCCACCTTCTGAGGACGAGGTTGTGCATCTTCTTCGCGGATCATCTTCACATTCTGCTGAGCCTGAGTGCTATTTTCCCTTAAAGGAAAAGGTGTTCGACCCCGGTATCGATATTCTTCAGCCATCTCAGTATCTACCTGATGAAATAAAAGGAAAAATCTTTGGAACTTTTGACGATATGCTTGCACCTCACCATACTTGCTCCCACCGTGCTCCATCTTTGCTTAAGGGAAACTTGCCCATTCTTCTTTGGCTTGCCTTGTTCGCCTTAAGCTTGTGCTATTTGATGGACGAAAACTATGTCTTTGATCCCGGTGGATATGTTTCATGCTTCTTCCTCTGCTAATCAAGGTCGAGTCAGGCTCACGACTCGGTTAACAAAAATCAAGCGCTTCTTGGGAGGCAACCCATGTATCTATCTTTTAGCTTTCTTTATCCTGAGTGTAGGGGAGACCCGTTGGTGTTTGCTATTTCCTCTCTTCTACTATTCAGGGATTCGAGCGCTCAATGATCCACTCTTGATGATTTTTGACGACCCGTGATTCCGTGTTCCCATTTTCCCGGTTCTATCCTAAACTCTTTTCGATTCACTATTTTATATTTCTCAATATTAAAATAGGAATCTCTTTAGTTGTCCTTTCCTTAGCGAGATTTAAACAAAGTGCACAATTGTGACAATCCGTCAATTTATGGTTGATATTTTATTCTCAAATATTATTTAAAAACATTATTTTAATGTTATATTATGAACTCACTTATTTTTGGGAAGAAATTTGGATTTACGTCTTGAAATAGCATCGACTACGTCTAAACCGGAGGATTCAACGTTACGTGCTTACGTTTACATACACTGTTTTGGTGACAGTTCGACATTTCAGAAAATAAATTTGTCCGTGAATATTATTTTGAGATTTTAAATTTGTGTTGGTTCATAAACTCACAAATTTACGAGAAGAGATTAGGACTTACGATTTTAATTTAACGTCGTTTACGACTAAACCGAAAACCTTAGGATTACGTATTTACGTTTTCGAACTCCGTTTTTGATGAGACAATTTTTATTAGATTCGTTTTGTGCCGTTGATTCATAATTTATAAAAACGTTTTTCGTAAAACGACCCGAGGGCACGCAAATCGAGGAAACTAGAATCGAGGAGTACCCGTAAATTAGTGGGATGAGACAAGTTTACACTTGCCTCACCCCACAAATGGGAGGCCAAAACTTCACCAACACATCTAAGATGTGTCAAAGCTTACTAAGTAAGCTAGGACACTTGTCCTAGCTACTTACACAAACTACATGCACAACAAAACCACTCAACACAAACTAACAACTTCATTTATTCAACTCCATGCAAATCTCACACAACTCTCCTCCCTCTCTCTCTAAAATTCGTCCAAGAACCACCCCTAAACACCCTCATTTGATCAAATTTAACCATGAAATCATATGTTATTCACACATATGATAAAGCCCTTTTCAAGCTCTATTGATTGGTGGTGATTTTAACATCCAAGGAGAAGATTTGGTGATGTCCAAGGGCTGATTTCTCAAGGAGTTTTCATGAAGAACAAGGGCTGATTTTTGGAGGAATCTACAAATACTTGGTGATCCTAGAAGTGATGTTGATATCTCATAAGATTGGTTACCCAAACCAAGTCTTGTTCATCATCAACCCCATCTTTTCATCACTTTGGTGGTATAGAGATTGTTCTTCCCATCCTCTTGTTATTTTGATTATGCAATCTTGTATTTTCTTTCCTATTGTATATTTATATGATGAATATATGATGATAAAAATATTGTGTGGGGATTTGGTGTTGATAAACATGGTTAAAAAGATGGAAAACCATATGTAAAAAGGTTAAAATCTTGCTTAATAAGTTGGCTGTATAAAAACAGTAACTAACCACATGTTAAACTGATAAAATGGCAAAGTGGAATCAATATACAGTAATTATTAGGTCTTGTACACACGTGAGAGTTGTCCATACAATGGAATCATTATAATGAGTGAGATATTATTAAAACAAAATTGAAGTACCAATCTGAATAGTCAGTTTTGGATGGACTGTTAGGGATATTTAGAGTTGGATTGAGCAGTAGCTAAAACTAAGTTAATTGTAGCACATATCATGTAGTTTATGGTGTCCCAAAATGAGCTTCTATCTTCTTATAGAACTCAAGACATGATAAAAATGGTGAGGATGAAACTAAAAATCAGATTTTGAAGAATTAATGTTTAATAGTATTATATAAGCACTCAAACTAATATAGTATAAAATGTGAATTAAAACCCACTAACTTATAAATTTCATTTATATAAATATGTATAAGGTTAAATAAATGTACACTTTATAAAAATGGTAGTTGAATAAGATTTATAAGTTATAAAAACTATAAATATGATTTTTACGACTTTTTCGGCTATTACCGTAAAATTAACGTTTTTCGCCAACTAAAACTTAGAAGATCAAACCCGTCTAATGTAAAATTTTTAAAAGTCATATACTGATATATATAAGTACCTAATGCAAGTAAAAACCGATAAAACCCGAACTATATGACATACGGACATTAACGAGCTAAGTTAGCATATTTGGACTAATAATTTAACTAACTAAGTTAAACACTTATGAAAGTTACTTATTGGGCTTAACCCATTTGGGCCCAACATGTAAAGTATAAATACTGATAATACAAGTATAAAATGGATTAATACAAGTTAAAGAACTTATAATAAGCTTATTGGACTTAAAACATGTAAATAGGTAAAACTAGTAAACTAGTAAGAAGTTACCAACACATAAACTCAAAAATGAGTAAATAAGAGTATATAAACCCACTTGATCATCATCATATGTATAAAATCATCATATGTATACATATTTGTTATTTTTATAAAGTCATTGGACAAGAGTCTAGGACGAGTATTATTTGTCTAGGTTTCCGTGAATGAGGCACGTACCGTACATCCGAATTGCCGATAAGCCGCTTTCCCACATCAACGTGAGTTCATAGCCTCACACTCTTATAAATGTTTTTATGAAATGTTTTATAAACCCGCGAGGGAGATAACATGTTAGCTTTTATAAAATACGACACCATTTGTCCCGATTGTTTGTTTATTGATTTGGACCTGAATGATTGTATGACCCGATGAATGATTAAATGACCAGATAGATGAAATGAAATGGATTATTAAAGTTAGGTTATGTCACTAAAAGTCCCATTAGCATGAATTGTGAACTACCGGGATTTGGTAGACGCTTATGCATATAATAGTACTATTTGGGGACGATCACCCCAATTCGCGCCTTGACGGTTGATCCCCGTCGTGCCACATTGATTGGTAAGCGAATTTATGTATGAGAAGATTTACACAAGCGTGATTATTGTGACGACACGCTAATTTAGATGGGCGAATTGAGTTTCGGGCTAGCTACCCGTTGTTTGTTTTAGTAAGGTAACAATGTCATGCGGCTTATAATAATCCAAGTAACGAAAATACTGCTTTATGCATTGAATTACAATATATTGCCTGACTAGCAATACGGGGTCTTACTATTGATATTATATTCATGTTTTGGTTTTATATAACCATATTCATATAACGGTTTTTATTTAATCTATACAACGTTATAAAACGTATTGTATCATATTTTTACGACAATGATTCGTATAATGATTTTGAAGGCAAATGCCTATATTATGATTTTGATAAGGATTTGTATAATGACTTTGGCTATTTTATGGCCTATTACAAAGATTTGTACAAAATGATTTTCGGTAATAATTTTATACCGATGTTATATCGATGGATTTCATTAAACTCTATGAATTCACTCGGCGTTATCGCTGACCTTTTCTTTTAACATGTTTTATTTCAGGTACTTGAAGGTAATTCTCGGGAAGACATCAAGAATTCATGGCCCGCACTTAAATAATAATTTCCATTCAAATGCTTTGTAAAACCTGTATGAAATAATATGACTTGGGACCTATGTAAATTTGATATTTATGAATGGAAATGCTTTATTAATAAACGACGCGATTTTTATGCGTTGTCTATGATGTGGGTAATGTGCTATCCCGTAACACCAACGAGTCTTCCGCTGTATTGAATTGTGTAAATTTGGGGGTGTTACAGTTTGGTACCAGAGCTCTCGTTATAGAGAACGAAAGATTTTTAAAACCAAGGTTTTAAATAAAACATTTCAAAATCTTTTAACTATAAACATTTTTCTAAAAATGTCTAAAAATCTTTTGACTATAACGGTGCCGAAGAATTCCCGAGTTACCGACAAGGCCAGACTGAGAAGTGTTATTTTAATATATATATATAACTTGGATTATATATATATGATGTAATTTTATTACATGATTGTTTGATGATTATTTTGATATTTATACGAGGTATTTATACGACGTAGATTGTGACAAGGAACCCTAAATCCCCTAGTAAATTAATCGAAGTTATTCTCGTAGGAATTCTAGCTATCCTAGATCTAAACCAAGTTATGGATATTTATGATCCCAACAAATGGTTAATATTCGTAGAAATGTTGATATTAGTTCATTGTGATATTAAAGAAGAATTGGCGAGATTAAAACTGATATCGATGTTATGACGGTCTTTCCTTATAGAGTGGAGTTTGAAAAAACGTTACCACCTGGAAAGGTGTCATCTGATTCGTCACCCAATTCTTAAATTTGAAATCGAAAGGGTGAATGTTGCACTTGAGGCTGTCATTGGAACCATTACCCAAAAGCCTCATGCCACTAGTACCTTTCCGAGAAGTCTAATTGAATGTATGAGTCATTTCATACTCGTGACTTATTTGATAACTATTGATGAAGGAGCTATAGGATTGGAAATTAAGTGTTGCTTATGTCGAACCTTTATTGCCCTATTAAGGTCTAAGAATAAGGTTGAAAGTATTGGAGAATGAGGTAGGATATCGAATTGAGTATAAGTTGATTGAAACTTGGATGAAGTAAAATTTAACCCATATGGAATATAAGATTATTAAGATGAAGTCGTTAAGTTTTGTGATTGAATTATAAGGTTTTAATTGATTGTTGATTCGTGTTAAGTTTTGTTCCTAGGCCATTGTCCACTAACGAGGATGCCCAGTGTCCAAGAAATAAATTGAAGAAATCTTCTTCTGAATTGGGACCGATGGATCTTCCAGGACAGGTGGGACACCTAATGACTCTTGTAGATTAGTATTCATTGTGGTATCTTTTAAAAATCCCTAACTTAACTGAGATATCAGTTGGTAGGATGAGTTCTGAGAATTGTATGACATAGTGACACGTAATGTGTTACGGTACAATTTTTACTTGTTTGTGATTAAGGAAAAAGACTACCTTTGATTGCTAAATCCTACATGTATCGATGTTATCTATATTTTATTGTTTCATCCTAATCCTCGCATTAGTGATGCAACCATTGAACAAGTACTCATCTCGAATTGAGTTACGTTGTGAATTATTCTTTTTGAGTGCCATCGAGGTCCTGAACCTCATTATTATTTGGCGAAGCTCATTTCCTAGCATATTGTGGTTAGTTCTTGGTGAACAAGCTTTCATCACTCCTTTGCAGATCAATCATTGTTTTTATAAGATAAAACAGTATCCATTGAGAAAAATTGAATTTTCATAACTATAAGGATTATTTAAAGTAAGATTTATAAGTGATTGTTAACGAAATGAGGCTGTTTATAAAACACCTTGGAAAAACTTAATTGTTTTCATAATAAAGAAAATCTTTGTAAATTTATTTTTGATTCTTATTTAGGAATTAAGCATGAAATTATTTTTATTATAAACATGATGATAAAATTTTGACGAACTGAGTATTGCATCGTTAATCTTGAAATTGTATATAGTTGCGCGCCTACATAAAATTTAGAATGGACCATGCAAGGCTCATTAGTAGTCACCATAAAACTGATTATTAAACACTAAATTTTCTTTGAAGATTGTGGAAGATTAAAATTTTATGAGATCTGCAAGAAGTGAAAAATAGGGACATAGTGTTAGGGACACCTACATATGTGCCTGTAGCATCTATTCTTCTGAGTCGAATTTACTCATCTGTGGAAATTGTCTTATTTGACAATTGACAATTCTTTCTTGTCCAATTCTCTCGTAGTGAGATTCTTAGGAAAAGTATCTGATTACCGAGTGTTGATACCCGACTGGATGTATCGACGTTCTTATCATTTCTTTTGAATGACCTGGGTAACGATCCGAGGAGCTTTCGAATGCGTACTCAAATTATGAAAACATGGGATATATTCATATTCGTTAAATGTTTTCGTTTGTATCTGATTTGAAATTCTCTCGCATAGATTATGCGTTGACCTTACTCTTTTAATAGTAGTTGTCTCTCCATATATCCCTGAATTTGTGAAGGATTATGAGTTATTATTAGTCTTTTGAGAAGTTCACATCTTATCGACGGTAATGAAACTGGAAAGTTGACAGTGCCGGTAGAATGGATTGATTGATTATGACATGACGACATTGTCTTAATTGATGGGAACTCGAATTGAATTCCCCTAAATGATATGATGTTGATTATCAAAAGTGATCTAAATAATTCTTGATGGATGACTTGAAATTATACCATGAATGGTTGTGAATTAGTCATAGATATTATAATCTAGAAAGAACCTAATATGAATTTATTAAAAGATGTTTCTGTTATCTGAAACTTTAGGAGGTATTTATTGGTGAATTACCTAGACTTTTGCCATTAAGGCATGTTGAATTTGGTATTGATTATATTCCCGGTTTTGCACCTGTGGTATGTGCACTATACGTCAGCACCATCTGAATTAAAAGAATTACCGTACAATTGAGAGAGTTGTCGGAGAAAGCTTTTATTCTACCAAGCTCGTCATCATGAAGAGCTATGGTGTTATTATTTCTTATATATATTGATTACCGTGAACTAGGTAAATTGACGATAAAAAAAAATCTATATCCACTACCCAAGATGATAGATTTGTTCGATCATTTACAAGGTTCTAGCGTATATTCGAAAATTTGATTCACGGCATGGTTATCATCAACTTCGCATCCGCGAAAAAGATTATCTATTCCAATCACTACATCCAGAACTTGTATTGAACATTATAAGTTTCACGTGATGTCGTTTGGATTGAATAATATACATGTAGCATTCATAAATTTGGTGAATCACGTGTGTAGGCTGAAGTTTGATAAATTCATGCTTGTGATCATTAAGGACCATCTGTTTGTTTATAAGAATAAGAAGGAGTTAATAATCATTTATGGACTGCCCTGAATTGGCCGAGTAATGAAAACTTGTACCTTGAATAATTAACATGTGATTAACGGCTTAATGCTTTACATGATTTGACCGTGTGATTAATAGATAATGAAATATATTGACTCTTTAGAAAAAATTGAGACATTTGAGACTTTGGGTTTTACCAAAAAGAAAGTGCAATTATGTTTTGACAAATGTTTTATCAAAAGAATTTTTAAGAATCATTCCCTTAAATCCAGAACATTTAACTAAACTCCTGTTTAGGTGTAAATGTTTGTGTATACCTCAAGACAACCTAAGAGGGATTGAGGAAACTATTTAAGCCATGACTTGAAATTTGAAACGACAATTTTTGCTTTTCAACTAAGAAATTTAAAATTTTTACGTTTACGTTTCATAAAAATTTTATATTTATTATTTAATTACTTGTAATAATCATCGACGCTTTAGACGTCGGATTGAGTAAAACTAATAAAAATGATAGATGAGACAAAACTAAGACTTAGAAAATATGAAGAAAGAAAGAAATTCTGAGTGAATTTTGGTTATGATAATTATTTCACCAGGAAAGGTGAATATAGATACTGACACATCATATTGAAAGGATATAGAATCAATTAGGGTGTGTTCCTTAATAATGACTGTGCAAAATACATCGTTGAACAATTTAAAATAAACTATGTTTGTAAAAAGGATAATATAGATAATAAAAAGGGGTTCGCGGCTAATGTGAACCATTAAAATTGAGAAGCCGATGGCGTTAAATGTTTTAAAGACCGTTTGTGGTTGCCTAGATATGGAGATTTAGAGATTTAGTCATGTTGAAATCTCATAACATTAAGTATTCTATTCATGCTATTTATGATTTAGTGTATTTTATTCTGAAGAAGTTGTACTGACGGAAAATTATGAAGGCAGACATTGCCTCATACATTAGTAAACGTCTAACTATTGCAAAGGTCATCATCTGAATTTGATTCGATTTGGGTCATCGTCGACAGACTGACCAAATCTAATAATATCATTCCAGTTAATGATAAATTCTCGATGAAGAAATTGACTCTTTTGTATTTAAAGGAGTTGTGTAAACATGGTGTGCCTGTATCGATCATCTCTATCAATATCCTCTCTTCGCATCAAATTTCTACAGATTTGCTCAGAAGTCATTGAGAACGAATCTTGATGAGAGTACTGTGTACCACCCCAATCGAAGGGACGAGGTAAAGTAATGATACAAAATACTAGAAGTGCTGTTTTATGTTTGAATGATTGACCTTTGGTAATAAATCATATAATCCCTTTCCTTTGGAGAGATTATCATTGATAATCATCGTATTAGGATCGAGATCGAATCTTGTTAGGATCTATATGAGAGCATCTGTAATCAGGAGTTGGGATGAAGACATCCGACATACACCCACCGTGAGTTGGACATGTCTTTTAGGTTTAAGGTTTCCTATGATGGCGAACCTAACCTTACAAAATACCCAACCCGCGAGACCTAAAATGATTGTTGAAATTAGGATTTGATTATTGACTGCCAGTAGCGGGCAGGAGGTTATGTGAATATGAAATGTAGATCTTGAAGTGCCAGATGGGTGTTGGGAATAAATTTAGGCCACAACACTTGAACGCTGACAAGAACAACTCAAGCGTTGACAAGAGTAAAGTGAGCGCTGATAGCATAAGCGTTGACAAGTTAAAGTCAAGCGTTGACAGAATGAAGACAAGCACTGATGGAAGATGTGAGCTACACGTTTATTATATTCTAGAATACTTCTAGTAAGGATAGAGACGACAATGTATTTTCTATGTTTATCTTTACCTAGAATAGTTGATTCGTAGCTTATTGTACAAGACTTCTTGTTCTATAAAAGAAGATCTTTTAGGTTAATGTTCAATATAAGTTTTCATAAGTATTCGCAAGTTAAAAACTCTTTCATTGTAATCAAGTTCGTTTATTCTAATACAAGTGAAAGTTTGTTTAACATCTTTGTGTTTTAGATCAAGTGTTAATTCCGCATAACACTTTGTTACTTTATTCATAAGCAAAGGTTTCTCTACGTGTAGTACTTGATCTAATCTCGTATACACAAAGCTTAATCGATCTAAGTTTGGGATCAACAAGTGGTATCAGAGCTTGTTGAGAAACTTTTGATCTTTAAGTAACGCAAGAACCCTAAAACACCAAAAACCCTAAAAACCCTAAAATTCTCAAAACCCTAAAAACACCATGTCTGGCACAGATCAACCTGCTTCTTTGCTACAAAACAACTCCTCAAATCCTAGTATCAAAATTCCCATGTTTGATGCCAGGAACTTTGAGCTTTGGAAGTCAAATTTTGAGCAATATATAGCTATTCATGACTACACTCTTTGGGAGATTGTCGAATATGGGAACACATTCGACAAAGCAGCAAAGATTGCTGCTGCAATTGCCACAAGGACAGCTGTTCCTAATTGTCCTGAAGCTGATAAGGTGGAAAAGCCTGGAGATGGGAGAGCTGTAGCTGTTGAAGATATAGCCAAGAAGAGGATGGACATGAAAATCTTGAACATCTTGAAACATGCCCTAGGTCATGAGAATCAGCACAAGTACAAACGCTTTGAGTCTGCAAAAGAGCTTTGGGAAGCTCTTGAAGTAGCACATGGTGGCAATGCTGACACAAAAGAAGAAAAGAAGAAGCAACTCTTGCATGAGTATGCTGTCTTTAAAGCTCAACCCAATGAAAATCTCAGCAGTGTGAGAAGTAGACTTCTTGACATCACAAGTCAACTTTCCTTCATGGGAACACAGATTGATGACCCTGAATTGAATGCTACTTTTCTCAAAAGCCTTGGTGATGTATGGAAGATTGAAACAAGATCCATTCTTGTCAATAATACCCACAAGATCTCCAGGTTTGATGACATCTTCAACAAACTAAGACTGTTGGAGAATGAATGGCAATTGGATAGTGATAATAAATCTTCCAGCAGCAACATGGCCTTCTTCTCACAAAGTGAAGGCCAATTTGATTCCATGAACTTCTATGGACATCCAGCCACTGGATCTCAATGTGTCAACGCTGGATCTCAGCCTGTCAGCGCTGGATCATATCCTATCAACGCTTTGTACTCAAGCGCTGACACATACAATCATGGCGCTGATAGAATTAAACCTGCTGGTTTTGATCTAGATACTGTGTGTGCATTCATTGCTTCTTTGCCCAGTGATTCAAGGATTACATATGAAGATCTTGAGCAGATAAGTGATGAACAATTGGAAGAGATGGACATCAAGTGGACTATGGCTCTTGTAAGTCTAAGAGCAAACAGGTTCAATAAAAGGTTCAAGAAGAAGATGACCTTTAATGCTAAGGATGTTGCTGGATTTGACAAGTCAAAGGTTGAGTGCTACAACTGTCATAGGATGGGGCACTTTATGAGGGAATGTAGATCTCCAAGAAGATCTGATGCTGGGAAGCCTTCAAGCCAAATGATTAAGAGTCCAGATCCCAAGGCCATGGTTGCTGTTCAACAAATTGATGGAGTTGGAGAATGGGACTGGAGCTGGATGGCTAAGAATGAGGAAGAGGACAGAGCTTTGGTTGCTGAAGTTAAAGAAGAGCATGCTGAATATGCTCTCATGGCACACTCCTCCTCTTCATCAGATAATGAGGTATATGATGATGCTTTCTGTTCTAAGGGTTGTCGTTTAAATACTGAAAAATTAAATCAAGAGATAGTTAAATTATTAGATGAGGCAAGTACTGAAAGATGCAAAGTATCTAATTATCAAATTGCTCTTACCCAAACAGAAAAGACAGTAGCTGAGTATAAGAAAATGGAGTTTGATTTAAAGGATCAAATAAATATCTTAAAACATGAGTTACATCAGAGTAAAGATGTTCAATATATAGTAAATAGGGTTAATCTTGATTTGATAGCTCAGTTAGAAGAGGCTAACAAAAATAAAGATAATGTGAGTCATAAAATCCAGAGATTTGATAAGGCCACACAATCCCTAGGAGAGTGTGTTAGTAAACAAAGAGACTCTAAGGATATGAGTGGGATTGGGATGAATAATTATACTGGTGTACCACCACCAGCTGGGGATTTCTATGGTGTCCAATCAAAGGACTTATCTTGGACTGGCTTGCCAGAATGCCAAGAGGAGGAATTCATTCCTCCACCTAGAGTGATTTCCCCAGTTGAGGAATACAAGCAAAAACTGACTGACCTAGATGAGTGGAAGAAAGCTAACCACACCTTGTTTGTTAAGGGAGGGTTGTTGTGTGAAAGTCCAAATGAGCCCACACCAAACATGATACCAATTGTGGAGTCCTATGATCCTAAACCTATTAAGATCACACACCCTACCACTGGCAAAGCTGTTGACCTTGGCCCACAAACTGTTAGAAAACCTAGTGTTAAGTATGCATAGATGTATAGGAATACTAGGTCACCAAAAAGCCAAGTTAGTAATCATGGAACAGGCTTCTTTGCTTCTAGACCTAAGACTATGTCTAGAAAAGCTTGTTACACATGTGGAAGCTTCTCACATTTGGCATACAAATGTGTCAACGCTTCCAATGTCAACGCTGATAGGAACCATTTCAGCGCTGACAAAAGTCAACATAGGTCAAACACTGTCAAACCCAATACCTTTGTGAACAAAAGTTCACAAGTTGTTAGACCAGCTCCATTCTTTTCTAGAGGGTCTAACACACAAGGCCTAAGACCTTTTCAAAAGTCAAACACTTGGTTCAATAGGCAATGGGTTCCTGTAGCAAACCCTAGGTTCAACGCTGATAAGAGCAATCAGGGCGCTGACAAGAGAAATTTCAGCACTGACAGACACACTGCCAAACCTAGGTATTTGCAACCACAGGGAAATAGGTCTAAAGCTTCTACTAGCTTAACATGGAGACCAAAACAAGACCAAAACCCTAATTCTACTGGTATTTCTATGACATGCAACAGGTTTCATTATATTTCAAAGGCATTGTCAACACCAATTGGGGTTAACTGGGAATTTCATTCAAACAGGGATGAAAATGGGGTTGTTATGAGAACCAAGTCTGTTCTTGTTGAACAACCAAATGAATCCAAGTCTTCCAAGGCTTGGGTTCCCAAAGAAAACTAATGTGTTTTCTTTATGTGCAGGGCATTCAGAAGAAGATCAATGATTATGGATACTGGGATAGTGGATGCTCAAGGCACATGACAGGAAAGGAAGACTATCTGACCAATTTCTCTCCTATTCAAGATGGTGATAAGGTATACTTTGGAGGGGGCTACGACACCATCACAGGAAAAGGAACCCTTGTCACCAACAATCTACGGTTTGAGAATGTCTTCTTGGTAAAAGAACTGGATTATAATTTGTTTAGTGTATCACAAGTATGTGATAACAAAAATAAGGTTCTTTTCACAGATACTGAGTGCTTGGTGTTAAGCAAAGATTATAAGCTCCCTGAGGAAAAATACATAGATTTTAGAACACCAAGGCATAAAGACATATATAATGTGAATCTTAATGGAATTAAGGTAAATAATAAAATGTCATGTCTGTATGCTAAAGCCTCAGTAGATGAAAGTAATCTTTGGCACAGGAGATTAGGGCACATAAACTTTAAGAATATCAATAGACTTGTGAGGCTTGGTTTAGTTGATGGTTTGCCTGAAAAGGCTTTCCACAATGACCACACTTGTGTTGCATGTCTTAAGGGCAAGCAGCACAAGGTCTCATTCAGGTCTAAACAGGTGCACTCTAGTTCTAAACCACTTCACTTATTGCATATGGACCTCTTTGGTCCAACTAATATAGAAAGTTTGAAGGGTAAATCATATTGTTGTGTTATTACTGATGATTATTCCAGATTTACATGGACTTTCTTTTTAGCCAAGAAAAGTGAAACTGCCCAAAGTCTGATTAATTTCATTGCCCAAATTGAAAAGAAGAATGGTAATGAGGTCAAAATTATTAGAAGTGACAATGGGGGTGAGTTTAGAAATCAGTTGTTAGATGATTTTTGTGCCAAGAAAGGGATTACTAGGCAGTTTAGCATAGCTAGAACCCCACAGCAAAATGGGGTTGCTGAAAGGAAGAATAGGACCCTTATTGAAGCAGCCAGAACCATGTTGGCTGATGCCCACTTTCCTATAGCCTTTTGGGCTGAAGCTGTTAACACAGCTTGTTATGTTCAAAATAGGGCATTGGTCAACAAGATACATAATAAGACACCTTATGAATTACTTTGGGGAAGGAAGCCCAATATTGGCTTTCTCAAGCCTTTTGGTTGTCATGTAGTTGTTTTAGAAACTAGTGAAGCCCTAGGTAAATTTGATTCAAAAGGTGATGAAGGCTACTTCATGGGTTATTCAGTGCAGAGCAAAGGATATAGGGTTTACATTAAAAAGGAAAAACGTATACTTGAAAAAGTACATGTTAGGTTTTTAGAGAGTAAACCTAGTGATCCTGAAAGTGGTCCAAATTGGTTGTTTGACTTAGAACCTTTATCTAGAGCTTTAAATTATATGCCTGTTATTGATCCAGACATTGTGAAGGTAACTTCAAGTGTTTTGGAAAAGAGAATTGGTAATGTTTCAGGTATACAGGTTGCTAAGGAGGATGGACCACCAGCATTTATATCATCACCCACACAAGAATATGTTACACTTCCTATATGGACAGATGAGTATTATGCTGCTGCTACTGCTGCTAGGAAAGATAATGGTGGTGTTCAAATACCACCAAATACAAACATGCATGATTCTTCAGGCGCTGACAAAGGGAAATCAAGCGCTGACACGACCAATTCAGACGCTGATGGCTCAAACGCTGACAACAACAGTTCAAGCGTTGTTAGCCCAAGCGCTGACAAACAAGGTTCAGACTTTGGTGACACCTTTACACAGCTTTTCTCTTCCCATTTTGAACAGGGTGGCCCTTCCAATGTCCATGAAGAGATTTCTGTTGATCAAGAAGAATCTGAAGAAGATATTGGCAACATGGAGCGTGAAGTTGAGGACACCAGACTCTTTGAAGGAGGAGTTCTTACTTCCACAGCAAAGGATCACCCCACATCTCAGATCATTGGTGATGTTATGGCTCCAGTTCAGACAAGAAGATCCCATCAAAGTCTTGGTGGATTTATTGCCAATATACACAAGAAGGTTGATACCCCTCTTGTACAAGCATGTTTGTTTGCCTGTTTTCTGTCACAGGAAGAACCCAAGAAAATTTTTGATGCTCTCAAAGAACCAAGTTGGGTGGAAGCAATGCAGGATGAGCTTCACCAATTTGCTATACAGGATGTTTGGGAGCTGGTTGATTGTCCTAGATATGTGAGACCAATTGGGACAAGATGGGTTCTAAGGAACAAGAAAGATGAAAGGGGCATTGTGGTCAGAAACAAGGCACGTTTGGTAGCTCAGGGATATACACAAGAGGAAGGCATTGATTATGAAGAAGTCTTTGCTCCAGTTGCAAGAATTGAAGCTATCAGAATTTTCCTAGCTTATGCATCTTGCATGAACTTCACTGTTTATCAAATGGATGTGAAGAGTGCTTTCCTCTATGGGACAATTGTTGAGGAGGTATATGTCATGCAACCTCCTGGTTTTGAAGATCCTGAGAATCCAGACAAGGTTTATAGAGTGAAGAAAGCTATGTATGGACTTCATCAAGCCCCTAGAGCATGGTATGGTACATTGTCCACCTACTTGGTGGAAAATGGTTTCAAAAGGGGCACCATAGATCAGACACTATTTACAAAGAAGAAAGGAAAACATGTGTTGCTTGTGCAGGTCTATGTTGATGACATCATTTTTGGGTCTACTGATCCAAAAATGAGTGAGGACTTTTCCAAGCTCATGACAGATAAATTCAAGATGAGTGCAATGGGTGAGATGAACTTCTTTCTAGGGTTACAAGTTCAGCAGAAAGAAGATGGTATCTTCATCTCCCAAGACAAGTATGTAGCTGAAATCTTGAAGAAATATGGTTTTTCTCCACATGAAAAGGAGGCTTCCACTCCTATGGATAGACAACACCCTTGGGGAAAAATTGGAGCTGGAAAGGATGTGGATGTTAGGCACTATAGATCAATGATTGGATCATTGATGTATCTTACAGCCTCAAGACCTGACATCATGTTTGCTGTGTGTGCATGTGCACGCCATCAAGTGACTCCCAAAGAATGTCACCTTTTTGCTGTGAAGAGAATTTTTAGGTACCTAAGATGTTATCCAGATCTTGGCTTGTGGTACCCAAAAGATTCTCCATTGGACCTTATTGCTTATTCAGACAGTGACTATGGTGGTGACAAGTTTGATAGGAAATCCACAACTGGTGGATGCCAATTTCTTGGGAGTAGATTGATATCTTGGCAATGCAAGAAATAAACAGTGGTGGCAAACTCTACAACTGAAGCAGAATATGTTGCAGCAGCTGCTTGTTGTGGACAAGTCTTATGGATTCAGAACCAGCTGTTGGATTATGGGTATAATTTTATGCATACCAAGATTTTTGTAGATAATAACAGTACTTTATGCATTATTAAAAATCCTGTACATCATTCTAAAACAAAACACATAGAAATTAGACATCATTTTATAAGAGATTGCTTTGAGAAAGGTTTAATACAACCAGATAGGGTAGCCACAGAAGACAATGTGGCTGATTTATTAACTAAACCTTTTGATGCTGGAAGATTTCAATATTTGGTAACAAATATTGGAATGGTTAATCTCACTTAATATGTGTTTTGGAACCTTTTTGTAAAAGTATGTACAGGATAATGCATTGTTATTGGTCTTTGTGATGATTTAGATTTTCCACTTTATTTTTCTAACACTGACAAAGGTAAATGTAACGCTGTCAAGTGTTATTTTGCCGTTGTTGGAGATATTATTGTCTAATGCTGACAAGAGTTCCTTCAACGCTGTTAAGTGTTGTCGGGACGCTGTCAGGAACAAATGTTAGTTTTGTGGTTTTCATCTAAATGTGTAGGTAGGTGGTGGCTTTATGCCATTGGATACAGAGTTGCTTATGGATCTTTGAAGAGCTATTTGGACATGTTTTTGTTTATGGATGATGGTTGGCATATTTATATTCCTATCTTGACATAAATTTTTAATGTTCATTTATATTTTGAGAACTCATGTATCATAGTTTGAGGGGAGGTTTAAGGAACCTTTAGGATTTTTGGGTATCCATGTGATACTCTTATCACAATTCTAGATTGTGACCACAGGTGAGTATGGGTTAGTTTTACTAAACCATGAGGCACTGTAGCATGCATAGTATATCAACTTTGCATGCTGCCAAGACATTTTTGGCCTAGAATTGGTTGTGGTCTGTTGGGAGACTTGGGAATCATTTTGATATGGGTTTTACCTGGGAGTAACAAGGATTTTATAAGGTAACTTGGTTGTTAAGAATTTTGGTTAGCAAGGGACACTAGAGGACTGTTATGTCTATCTTGCTTATGCAAGTGTGCATAACTGGACAGTGCTTGCCGCCCTATGATAATTATCAGCTTTTGGTTATCTTCTCTAGGATAAATTACTTGTTAAGGTCATTTTTCACTTTTTAAAACAATTTTATTTTTGGACGCTGACAAGATTTTTCCAAGCGTTGTTGAGACCAAATTGGACGCTGACATGGCTTTAGGCGAACGTTGACAAGATTATAGCCGTTGGGCGTTGATGGGTTATATTTGACCGTTGACAATCAATGGGACCTACCAAGTTGTTACTTTTTGACATATTTTCAAGCCGTAATTTTAGGAGTTGTTACTTTCATTAAATGCATGAGATAACTTATAACTTTTTCAATATTTTCATGATTAGTTTTTGAAACTCTTTGCCTATTTTTGGGCCAATCACATGCATTCATCCACTCCTATAAATTTGGCTCCTACTTTTAAACAGGGTATCTATATTCTTGTCTAACACTTTTCTCTTATCAACCTTCATCTTTTATACTTCAAATTAACAGCTTTCATCAATGGCACCAAGATTTAACTCAGCAGAATTGGATTTGGGGTTCAAGTCTCAACACAACATGATTGCTTATCTTGTTGCTGATAATACTTTGTTCCCTCAATACACACAGATGGTGGAGTATTTGAATGCATCCCCATTAAGGTATGCTCTTTCTCATGCACCACTCATTCCAGTCACACACATTAAACAGTTTTGGAACACTGTAAGTTCCTCAACAGTTAATGGAGTGACCACATTGACTTCTATTGTACATGGGAGACCTTGGGTGGTTACTGAGGCCTTGGTACGCCAGGCCTTGCATCTTCATGATGCTGATGGTATAACCATTCTTCCCATATCTGAAATAGAACAAGGGCTTAGGGCTTTGGGATACCCTATTCCTGATGAAGGTACTCTTAATAAGTACCATAAGCAGGAATTTCCCCCAGCCTGGAAGTACCTCATTCACATTCTCCTTCAATGTTTGAGTCCCAAATGTACTGCACACAATGAGATCAATAGATCCATTGCAACTGCTATTGTGTGTATTGCAACAGGGCAAAATTATAACTGGTCTAAAATGATTTTTGAAGGAATGTGTAAAAACAAGGGGACAAAAATGACTTTAGCTTATCCCCGTTTTCTGCAAATGGTTTTTGATGCTCAAAGATATTGTTCAAGGGATCACAATGATTTTTATAAGATCCCTGAACAAAAGAAGGCTATTTTTACCAAGATGAATTCACCACCTCATAGAGACCTACTATTAACCCCAGCTATGCTTGCTGTTATTGCAGCAGCACAACCCCAACCAGACCCCCAACCTCAAATTGACCCTCACCCACAACTTGAACCTATCCCTGAACCTTTACCTTCACCTGACCAAATGCAAATAGACCAAAATCCCTTTGACGCTGACACATCTAATGTGGGCGTTGATGTGCCTATTTCAACCGCTGACACCCAACCATCACAATCCCAAACACCCCTTAACCAACCCACATCTACACCTTCTTCTACACCATCTTCCACACCACCTGAATATAGGTTGATTAAACGCCAAAGGACTGCTGGAGTGTTCTCCTCTGGTGGTCCTAGCCATAAAGCAGAGAGAACCACCACCACAAGTGTGGCTGGTGACCTGGATGAGGCTGGGGCTATTGATACAGGCTTAGAAGCTGGTCAAGACAGTCCCAACATCATTAAGACCTCATCCATGCCCAATGAACCTGACTTGGGAGGTCAAATTCCCATTTTGGAAGAGGGCAGACTGGAACCAATGACGCTTTTGGAAGTGACGGCTGTCTGCATTAGCTTGCAAAAGCAAAATGCAGACTTAGTACAAATTGTCAGTAATCAAGGCCTTGAACTCAAAGAATTGAGGGAGAGGATTGTTGTTTTGGAGAGTGCTCATTCAAGGGGAGGTATGGAGGAGTCTTCCAAAGGGGAGGAAGATCACAGAAATCTGAGTGATAAGAGCAGTCAAGATGGTCAATCATTGGATGTTGCTGAAGCTCTTACTACTTTGAAGGAACAAACAGGTTTTGATACGTCCTTGATCTCTCCAACCAATTTAAATTTCTCATTTACAGATATGTTGAGAGAGGTTACACAAGGCGCTGAGGGAAAATATTTGAGCGTTGACAAGACAAGTTTGGATGCTGATAGAAGTATTTTGGGCGCTGATAGAGGAAATTTGGGCGTTGACAGATCTGC
Organism: Glebionis coronaria; assembly: GCA_025667525.1. Classification (NCBI taxonomy): domain Eukaryota; kingdom Viridiplantae; phylum Streptophyta; class Magnoliopsida; order Asterales; family Asteraceae; genus Glebionis; species Glebionis coronaria. The sequence continues at coordinate 588,201 of JANFOE010001307.1, forward strand.
ATATGGAGGTGATGTATTCCAGTCATCATCTATCATCAAAGATGTTCCTACTCAGGTATTATCATCTACCCTACCAACAATTGTACCAACAGATAAGGGTAAGGGTAAGTTGGTAGAAGAAATTGTTCCAAAGAATGCAGCTCAGGTTGAATTTGATAGAAGATTGGCTGAGCAAATGATGGAACAAGGTGAAAAGGAAAAGTCACCATTTGTTGTGACTTCTGAAGAAGAAAGTGATGGAGCTAGCTCAGATTCAAGTGTGATGATTGTTGAACCAGAAAGACTTGAGTATGGTGATGAGCTTGCTAGGGAAAAGCTGAGAGATTTAAAGTTGCAGATTGATTTTGATATGCCAGAGGTGGTTCAGATGTACAATTCTTGGGAAGAAAGCTGTATGGATAATCCAAACTTGACCATTTCAGATCAGATATGGGGTTTGGAAATTCTTCTTAGAGTTTAGAAGGATTGTAAGGTGATGTTGAAGTACAAGGCAAGCAACATTCTCTCTGAGTTGAAAAGGGATAGAAGGAAGCTCTATTTTATGTTGCTCAAATGTCATGGAGTTGGATGGACACATCAGAAGCTGAAGGCTTTGACATTTGATGAGTTGGAACATAGGGCTTATCCTTTTTGGGTGAAAGTGCAGGAAGAAAACACTTTCAGACTTCTTTCAGATGAAAGAAAGGAGCAACTTGCAGAAGAGATGGAAATCAAGAGAGCTATGATAGCTCCCAGACCAGTAAAGAAGGGATTTGTACTTGAATTTCCAAAAGATATGGATCAACTATATCCAAGTGAAGCAGTTATTAGAAAGAGCCTCAAGCTCTCCCCATTAGAAGCTTCAGATATGGTGCATGTGTTACCACTAGATTCCAGGAATCCAATTGTGAGTTATGATGAAGATGAATGTGGATTCTGGAAAATTGGAAGATTTGGCAAGGAGGTACACACTTTTACCACTCTCATATCTTTATTTGCAAGTTGTGATAGAGAAGACTTGGTGGACCTTTGGAGGTTGCTAGAGACCAAGTATGAGGCTGAAGCACCAACTTCAGCCAATGGAATAAAACTTTGGACCACATTCAAAAGAATGTGTGGGACAAAAGAAGAAGATCCTGAAATTTGGAAGGATCTTGAAGATGACCTCAGTGGTCTTCAATGGAGGTTATATTCAGCTGCAGGTGTATACCATTTGAGTTCTACAAAGTTTGCTGAGTATTTACTTGTAGATGCTCAGTATTTCATATCCAAGGCTGTTTTGGAAAAGATGAAGGACACCCAGTTGGAGATAGACTATACAAGTGACGTGGCAAAGAATTTGATCAGATTTATTTATTACCAATATGATAAGGTTTGTCAGACTCCTCCAAGTTCTTAATGTTTATTCAGAAACTTGATCATAAGAGTGGATATCAAGTTTAGGGGAGGATTGTTGGGAATAAATTTAGGCCAGAACACTTGAACGCTGACAAGAACAACTCAAGCGTTGACAAGAGTAAAGTGAGCGCTGATAGCATAAGCGTTGACAAGTTAAAGTCAAGCGTTGACAGAATGAAGACAAGCACTGATGGAAGATGTGAGCTACACGTTTATTATATTCTAGAATACTTCTAGTAAGGATAGAGACGACAATGTATTTTCTATGTTTATCTTTACCTAGAATAGTTGATTCGTAGCTTATTGTACAAGACTTCTTGTTCTATAAAAGAAGATCTTTTAGGTTAATGTTCAATATAAGTTTTCATAAGTATTCGCAAGTTAAAAACTCTTTCATTGTAATCAAGTTCGTTTATTCTAATACAAGTGAAAGTTTGTTTAACATCTTTGTGTTTTAGATCAAGTGTTAATTCCGCATAACACTTTGTTACTTTATTCATAAGCAAAGGTTTCTCTACGTGTAGTACTTGATCTAATCTCGTATACACAAAGCTTAATCGATCTAAGTTTGGGATCAACAATGGGTAGCGAAGTTATGCCAAAAATTTTAACCATGGAAAAATGAATAGATGATCTGAAAGATCATGGGAAATAAGTCCCCGTTGTATGGGACCATTGAGATGATGTAAAAGTTGGTTTGAAAGGCATATAAGATGGATCTACCCTAGGACTTCATGGGCTGCGTAAATTATGATTCGTATATCTAACTTGATGAAATGTCTATCAAGTGAAAATCTGATTACTTCTTGATAAAGTTTAGATCGGCGAAAAGTTGCATTCATCAAAAACCCGTGAACATCATGGATAGAGAAAGTAAGTCAATATTAAGCCTGATCTTATTCCCGTTGTTATGTTTGATGAAACTCGCATATCGTAATGGATTACACTTATGAGAAAAGACCGAATGTGGAGGAAATACCCACATGGCTTTAACTCTATAAGAAGCGAGTAGTAAGGTAAAATGATCTTTGAGGACAAAGATCCTGTTTAGGGGTAAATGCTGTGACAATCCGTCAATTTATGGTTGATATTTTATTCTCAAATATTATTTAAAAACATTATTTTAATGTTATATTATGAACTCACTTATTTTTGGGAAGAAATTTGGATTTACGTCTTGAAGTAGCATCAACTACGTCTAAACCGGAGGATTCAACGTTACGTGCTTACGTTTACATACACCATTATGGTGACAGTCCGACATTTCAGAAAATAAATTTGTCCGTGAATATTTTTTGAGATTTTAAATTTGTGTTGGTTCATAAACTCACAAATTTACGAGAAGAGATTAGGACTTACGATTTTAATTTAACGTCCTTTACGACTAAACCGAAAACCTTAGGATTACGTATTTACGTTTTCGAACTCCGTTTTTGATGAGACAATTTTTATTAGATTCGTTTTGTGCCGTTGATTCATAATTTATAAAAACATTTTTCGTAAAACGACCCGAGGGCACGCAAATCGAGGAAACTAGAATCGAGGAGTACCCGTAAATTAGTGGGATGAGACAAGTTTACACTTGCCTCACCCCACAAATGGGAGGCCAAAACTTCACCAACACATCTAAGATGTGTCAAAGCTTACTAAGTAAGCTAGGACACTTGTCCTAGCTACTTACACAAACTACATGCACAACAAAACCACTCAACACAAACTAACAACTTCATTTATTCAACTCCATGCAAATCTCACACAACTCTCCTCCCTCTCTCTCTAAAATTCGTCCAAGAACCACCCCTAAACACCCTCATTTGGTCAAATTTAACCATGAAATCATATGTTATTCACACATATGATAAAGCCCTTTTCAAGCTCTATTGATTGGTGGTGATTTTAACATCCAAGGAGAAGATTTGGTGATGTCCAAGGGCTGATTTTTCAAGGAGTTTTCATGAAGAACAAGGGCTGATTTTTGGAGGAATCTACAAATACTTGGTGATCCTAGAAGTGATGTTGATAACTCATAAGATTGGTTACCCAAAACCAAGTCTTGTTCATCATCAACCCCATCTTTTCATCACTTTGGTGGTATAGAGATTGTTCTTCCCATCCTCTTGTTATTTTGATTATGTAATCTTGTATTTTCTTTCCTATTGTATATGTATATGATGAATATATGATGATAAAAATATTTTGTGGGGATTTGGTGTTGATAATCATGGTTAAAAAGATGGAAAACCATATGTAAAAAGGTTAAAATCTTGCTTAATAAGTTGGCTGTATAAAAACAGTAACTAACCACATGTTAAACTGATAAAATGGCAAAGTGGAATCAATATACAGTAATTATTAGGTCTTGTACACACGTGAGAGTTGTCCATACAATGGAATCATTATAATGAGTGAGATATTATTAAAACAAAATTGAAGTACCAATCTGAATAGTCAGTTTTGGATGGACTGTTAGGGATATTTAGAGTTGGATTGAGCAGTAGCTAAAACTAAGTTAACTGTAGCACATATCATGTAGTTTATGGTGTCCAAAAATGAGCTTCTATCTTCTTATAGAACTCAAGATATGATAAAAATGGTGAGGATGAAACTAAAAATCAGATTTTGAAGAATTAATGTTTAATAGTATTATATAAGCACTCAAACTAATATAGTATAAAATGTGAATTAAAACCCACTAACTTATAAATTTCATTTATATAAATATGTATAAGGTTAAATAAATGTACACTTTATAAAAATGGTAGTTGAATAAGATTTATAAGTTATAAAAACTATAAATATGATTTTTACGACTTTTTCGGCTATTACCGTAAAATTAACGTTTTTCGCCAACTAAAACTTAGACGATCAAACCCGTCTAATGTAAAGTTTTTAAAAGTCATATACTGATATATATAAGTACCTAATACAAGTAAAAACCGATAAAACCCGAACTATATGACATACGGACATTAACGAGCTAAGTTAGCATATTTGGACTAATAATTTAACTAACTAAGTTAAACACTTATGAAAGTTACTTATTGGGCTTAACCCATTTGGGCCCAACATGTAAAGTATAAATACTGATAATACAAGTATAAAATGGATTAATACAAGTTAAAGAACTTATAATAAGCTTATTGGACTTAAAACATGTAAATAGGTAAAACTAGTAAACTAGTAAGAAGTTACCAACACATAAACTCAAAAATGAGTAAATAAGAGTATATAAACCCACTTGATCATCATCATATGTATAAAATCATCATATGTATACATATTTGTTATTTTTATAAAGTCATTGGACAAGAGTCCAGGACGAGTATTATTTGTCTAGGTTTCCGTGAATGAGGCACGTACCGTACATCCGAATTGCCGATAAGCCGCTTTCCCACATCAACGTGAGTTCATAGCCTCACACTCTTATAAATGTTTTTATGAAATGTTTTATAAACCCGCGAGGGAGATAACATGTTAGTTTTTATAAAATAGGACACCATTTGTCCCGATTGTTTGTTTATTGATTTGGACCTGAATGATTGTATGACCCGATGAATGATTAAATGACCAGATAGATGAAATGAAATGGATTATTAAAGTTAGGTTATGTCACTAAAAGTCCCATTAGCATGAATTGTGAACTACCGGGATTTGGTAGACGCTTATGCATATAATAGTACTATTTGGGGACGATCACCCCAATTCGCGCCTTGACAGTTGATCCCCGTCGTGCCACATTGATTGGTAAGCGAATTTATGTATGAGAAGATTTACACAAGCGTGATTATTGTGACGACACGCTAATTTAGATGGGCGAATTGAGTTTCGGGCTAGCTACCCGTTGTTTGTTTTAGTAAGGTAACAATGTCATGCGGCTTATAATAATCCAAGTAACGAAAATACTGCTTTATGCATTGAATTACAATATATTGCCTGACTAGCAATACGGGGTCTTACTATTGATATTATATTCGTGTTTTGGTTTTATATAACCATATTCATATAACGATTTTTATTTAATCTATACAACGTTATAAAACGTATTGTATCATATTTTTACGACAATGATTCGTATAATGATTTTGAAGGCAAATGCCTATATTATGATTTTGATAAGGATTTGTATAAAATGACTTTGGCTATTTTATGGCCTATTACAAAGATTTGTACAAAATGATTTTCGGTAATAATTTTATACCGATGTTATATCGATGGATTTCATTAAACTCTATGAATTCACTCGGCGTTATCGCTGACCTTTTCTTTTAACATGTTTTATTTCAGGTACTTGAAGGTAATTCTCGGGAAGACATCAAGAATTCATGGCCCGCACTTAAATAATAATTTCCATTCAAATGCTTTGTAAAACCTGTATGAAATAATATGACTTGGGACCTATGTAAATTTGATATTTATGAATGGAAATGCTTTATTAATAAACGACGCGATTTTTATGCGTTGTCTATGATGTGGGTAATGTGCTATCCCGTAACACCAACGAGTCTTCCGCTGTATTGAATTGTGTAAATTTGGGGGTATTACAGTTTGGTACCAGAGCTCTCGTTATAGAGAACGAAAGATTTTTAAAACCAAGGTTTTAAATAAAACATTTCAAAATCTTTTAACTATAAACATTTTTCTAAAAATGTCTAAAAATCTTTTGACTATAACGGTGCCGAAGAATTCCCGAGTTACCGAAAAGGCCAGACTGAGAAGTGTTATTTTAATATATATATATAACTTGGATTATATATATGATGTAATTTTATTACATGATTGTTTGATGATTATTTTGATATTTATACGAGGTATTTATACGACGTAGATTGTGACAAGGAACCCTAAATCCCCTAGTAAATTAATCGAAGTTATTCTCGTAGGAATTCTAGCTATCCTAGATCTAAACCAAGTTATGGATATTTATGATCCCAACAAATGGTTAATATTCGTAGAAATATTGATATTAGTTCATTGTGATATTAAAGAAGAATTGGCGAGATTAAAACTAATATCGATGTTATGACGGTCTTTCCTTATAGAGTGGAGTTTGAAAAAACGTTACCACCTGGAAAGGTGTCATCTGATTCGTCACCCAATTCTTAAATTTGAAATCGAAAGGGTGAATGTTGCACTTGAGGCTGTCATTGGAACCATTACCCAAAAGCCTCATGCCACTAGTACCTTTCCGAGAAGTCTAATTGAATGTATGAGTCATTTCATACTCGTGACTTATTTGATAACTATTGATGAAGGAGCTATAGGATTGGAAATTAAGTGTTGCTTATGTCGAACCTTTATTGCCCTATTAAGGTCTAAGAATAAGGTTGAAAGTATTGGAGAATGAGGTAGGATATCGAATTGAGTATAAGTTGATTGAAACTTGGATGAAGTAAAATTTAACCCATATGGAATATAATATTATTAAGATGAAGTCGTTAAGTTTTGTGATTGAATTATAAGGTTTTAATTGATTGTTGATTCGTGTTAAGTTTTGTTCCTAGGCCATTGTCCACTAACGAGGATGCCCAGTGTCCAAGAAATAAATTGAAGAAATCTTCTTCTGAATTGGGACCGATGGATCTTCCGGGACAGGTGGGACACCTAATGACTCTTGTAGATTAGTATTCATTGTGGTATCTTTTAAAAATCCCTAACTTAACTGAGATATCAGTTGGTAGGATGAGTTCTGAGAATTGTATGACATAGTGACACGTAATGTGTTACGGTACAATTTTTACTTGTTTGTGATTAATGAAAAAGATTTGATTGCTAAATCCTACATGTATCGATGTTATCTATATTTTATTGTTTCATCCTAATGCTCGCATTAGTGATGCAACCATTGAACAAGTACTCATCTCGAATTGAGTTACGTTGTGAATTATTCTTTTTGAGTGCCATCGAGGTCCTGAACCTCATTATTATTTGGCGAAGCTCATTTCCTAGCATATTGTGGTTAGTTCTTGGTGAACAAGCTTTCATCACTCCTTTGCAGATCAATCATTGTTTTTATAAGATAAAACAGTATCCATTGAGAAAAATTGAATTTTCATAACTATAAGGATTATTTAAAGTAAGATTTATAAGTGATTGTTAACGAAATGAGGCTGTTTATAAAACACCTTGGAAAAACTTAATTGTTTTCATAATAAAGAAAATCTTTGTAAATTTATTTTTGATTCTTATTTAGGAATTAAGCATGAAATTATTTTTATTATAAACATGATGATAAAATTTTGACGAACTGAGTATTGCATCGTTAATCTTGAAATTGTATATAGTTGCGCGCCTACATAAAATTTAGAATGGACCATGCAAGGCTCATTAGTAGTCACCATAAAACTGATTATTAAACACTAAATTTTCTTTGAAGATTGTGGAAGATTAAAATTTTATGAGATCTGCAAGAAGTGAAAAATAGGGACATAGTGTTAGGGACACCTACATATGTGCCTGTAGCATCTATTCTTCTGAGTCGAATTTACTCATCTGTGGAAATTGTCTTATTTGACAATTGACAATTCTTTCTTGTCCAATTCTCTCGTAGTGAGATTCTTAGGAAAAGTATCTGATTACCGAGTGTTGATACCCGACTGGATGTATCGACGTTCTTATCATTTCTTTTGAATGACCTGGGTAACGATCTGAGGAGCTTTCGAATGCGTAATCAAATTATGAAAACATGGGATATATTCATATTCGTTAAATGTTTTCGTCTGTATCTGATTTGAAATTCTCTCGCATAGATTATGCGTTGACCTTACTCTTTTAATAGTAGTTGTCTCTCCATATATCCCTGAATTTGTGAAGGATTATGAGTTATTATTAGTCTTTTGAGAAGTTCACATCTTATCGACGGCAATGAAACTGGAAAGTTGACAGTGCCGGTAGAATGGATTGATTGATTATGACATGACGACATTGTCTTAATTGATGGGAACTCGAATTGAATTCCCCTAAATGATATGATGTTGATTATCAAAAGTGATCTAAATAATTCTTGATGGATGACTTGAAATTATACCATGAATGGTTGTGAATTAGTCATAGATATTATAATCTAGAAAGAACCTAATATGAATTTATTAAAAGATGTTTCTGTTATCTGAAACTTTAGGAGGTATTTATTGGTGAATTACCTAGACTTTTGCCATTAAGGCATGTTGAATTTGGTATTGATTATATTCCCGGTTTTGCACCTGTGGTATGTGCACTATACGTCAGCACCATCTGAATTAAAAGAATTACCGTACAATTGAGAGAGTTGTCGGAGAAAGCTTTTATTCTACCAAGCTCGTCATCATGAAGAGCTATGGTGTTATTATTTCTTATATATATTGATTACCGTGAACTAGGTAAATTGACGATAAAAAAAAATCTATATCCACTACCCAAGATGATAGATTTGTTCGATCATTTACAAGGTTCTAGTGTATATTCGAAAATTTGATTCACGGCATGGTTATCATCAACTTCGCATCCGCGAAAAAGATTATCTATTCCAATCACTACATCCAGAACTTGTATTGAACATTATAAGTTTCACGTGATGTCGTTTGGATTGAATAATATACATGTAGCATTCATAAATTTGGTGAATCACGTGTGTAGGCTGAAGTTTGATAAATTCATGCTTGTGATCATTAAGGACCATCTGTTTGTTTATAAGAATAAGAAGGAGTTAATAATCATTTATGGACTGCCCTGAATTGGCCGAGTAATGAAAACTTGTACCTTGAATAATTAACATGTGATTAACGGCTTAATGCTTTACATGATTTGACCGTGTGATTAATAGATAATGAAATATATTGACTCTTTAGAAAAAATTGAGACATTTGAGACTTTGGGTTTTACCAAAAAGAAAGTGCAATTATGTTTTGACAAATGTTTTATCAAAAGAATTTTTAAGAATCATTCCCTTAAATCCAGAACATTTAACTAAACTCCTGTTTAGGTGTAAATGTTTGTGTATACCTCAAGACAACCTAAGAGGGATTGAGGAAACTATTTAAACCATGACTTGAAATTTGAAACGACAATTTTTGCTTTTCAACTAAGAAATTTAAAAATTTTACGTTTACGTTTCATAAAAATTTTATATTTATTATTTAATTACTTGTAATAATCATCGACGCTTTAGACGTCGGATTGAGTAAAACTGATAAAAATGATAGATGAGACAAAATTAAGACTTAGAAAATATGAAGAAAGAAAGAAATTCTGAGTGAATTTTGGTTATGATAATTATTTCACCAGGAAAGGTGAATATAGATACTGACACATCATATTGAAAGGATATAGAATCAATTAGGGTGTGTTCCTTAATAATGACTGTGCAAAATAAATCGTTGAACAATTTAAAATAAACGATGTTTGTAAAAAGGATAATATAGATAATAAAAAGGGGTTCGCGGCTAATGTGAACCATTAAAATTGAGAAGCCGATGGCGTTAAATGTTTTAAAGACCGTTGGTGGTTGCCTAGATATGGAGATTTAGAGATTTAGTCATGTTGAAATCTCATAACATTAAGTATTCTATTCATGCTATTTATGATTTAGTGTATTTTATTCTGAAGAAGTTGTACTGACGGAAAATTATGAAGGCAGACATTGCCTCATACATTAGTAAACGTCTAACTATTGCAAAGGTCATCATCTGAATTTGATTCGATTTGGGTCATCGTCGACAGACTGACCAAATCTAATAATATCATTCCAGTTAATGATAAATTCTCGATGAAGAAATTGACTCTTTTGTATTTAAAGGAGTTGTGTAAACATGGTGTGCCTGTATCGATCATCTCTATCAATATCCTCGCTTCGCATCAAATTTCTACAGATTTGCTCAGAAGTCATTGAGAACGAATCTTGATGAGAGTACTGTGTACCACCCCAATCGAAGGGACGAGGTAAAGTAACGATACAAAATACTAGAAGTGCTGTTTTATGTTTGAATGATTGACCTTTGGTAATAAATCATATAATCGCTTTCCTTTGGAGAGATTATCATTGATAATCATCGTATTAGGATCGAGATCGAATCTTGTTAGGATCTATATGAGAGCATCTGTAATCAGGAGTTGGGATGAAGACATCCGACATACACCCACCGTGAGTTGGACATGTCTTTTAGGTTTAAGGTTTCCTATGATGGCGAATCTAACCTTACAAAATACCCAACCCGCGAGACCTGAAATGATTGTTGAAATTAGGATTTGATTATTGACTGCCAGTAGTGGGCAGGAGGTTATGTGAATATGAAATGTAGATCTTGAAGTGCCAGATGGGTAGCGAAGTTATGCCAAAAATTTTAACCATGGAAAAATGAATAGATGATCTGAAAGATCATGGGAAATAAGTCCCCGTTGTATGGGACCATTGAGATGATGTAAAAGTTGGTTTGAAAGGCATATAAGATGGATCTACCCTAGGACTTCATGGGCTGCGTAAATTATGATTCGTATATCTAACTTGATGAAATGTCTATCAAGTGAAAATCTGATTACTTCTTGATAAAGTTTAGATCGGCGAAAAGTTGCATTCATCAAAAACCCGTGAACATCATGGATAGAGAAAGTAAGTCAATATTAAGCCTGATCTTATTCCCGTTGTTATGTTTGATGAAACTCGCATATCGTAATGGATTACACTTATGAGAAAAGACCGAATGTGGAGGAAATACCCACATGGATTTAACTCTATATGAAGCGAGTAGTAAGGTAAAATGATCTTTGAGGACAAAGATCCTGTTTAGGGGTAAATGCTGTGACAATCCGTCAATTTATGGTTGATATTTTATTCTCAAATATTATTTAAAAACATTATTTTAATGTTATATTATGAACTCACTTATTTTTGGGAAGAAATTTGGATTTACGTCTTGAAGTAGCATCAACTACGTCTAAACCGGAGGATTCAACGTTACGTGCTTACGTTTACATACACCATTATGGTGACAGTCCGACATTTCAGAAAATAAATTTATCCGTGAATATTTTTTGAGATTTTAAATTTGTGTTGGTTCATAAACTCACAAATTTACGAGAAGAGATTAGGACTTACGATTTTAATTTAACGTCCTTTACGACTAAACCGAAAACCTTAGGATTACGTATTTACGTTTTCGAACTCCGTTTTTGATGAGACAAATTTTATTAGATTCGTTTTGTGCCGTTGATTCATAATTTATAAAAACGTTTTTCGTAAAACGACCCGAGGGCACGCAAATCGAGGAAACTAGAATCGAGGAGTACCCGTAAATTAGTGGGATGAGACAAGTTTACACTTGCCTCACCCCACAAATGGGAGGCCAAAACTTCACCAACACATCTAAGATGTGTCAAAGCTTACTAAGTAAGCTAGGACACTTGTCCTAGCTACTTACACAAACTACATGCACAACAAAACCACTCAACACAA